>CM042011.1:125103251-125703251 GCA_023525715.1 Cichorium intybus | reverse complement strand
TGGTTGCATCGTCATAGTGTTTCTTATAGGAGGCTATTTAGTAGCTTTTTCTTCATCAATTTCCATGAGCTCTTTCTCGAGGACATACTCTTTGTTCTTGAATCTAAGACCCATTTTGATGTTTCGCATCTAGTTATTGTAGTTGGTGCCATCCAATGTCACATTTGATGAGCAGAGCGAAAGTAAAGAGAAGTTGTGGTTGGAGTGGGAAGCGGATGGGGGAGCAGAAGCATCAGCAGAAGTAGACATATATAAAAGAAAGGTAGTTGTAATTAGACAAGTATAATTCTTAATATATTAACCCAAAATAACCCAACTATACAATTCAAAACTTAGAAGAGGGATGCCGTAATCTAATTGTAAATTTTATAAAGGTAGGTAAATGAAGATTTACCAATTTCACCGTGGAAGATAATCAAATTAAGTGAAATTCATAGGTCTTTTGAGATTCATTGAAACTATTCAATGACGTGTTTAATATGTGATTATGCTCTTCTATTTGTGACTAGGATACCGAGGATCATAAACAAGATGTGAATAACCATGCAAATGTGCTTGGTAACCTCAATGTCATTTATCATCTCGATTGATGTGCCGGTGAACCACACACACTTCATCAACAATGATAATTATGAGATACACATTACAACTCTTTATTAGTCCCTATTAGTATGCTGGTAAACCACACACGCTCCACTAACGACTAATAATGAGCAATTTCGTGGGTTAGCATACTTTTCACATTTTACTAAAGTAACTAGATTTGGGATTTTATATAAAAATGTTCTAGTACTTTCTTTTAAGAATGTTATACTTTTAATGAGATTTAGTGTCCTATAAAATCCGTTTTGCTAACGACTCTCCACTAACCAAGGAAGCGGTGGGTGAGAATGGACACCCATTCAACCGCCATTTTATAGGAAGTTTCCTTATACCTCCCTTATAGATCAGCTTCGTGAATGAGGCATACTAGCAATTCGACTGATTGATTCTTATACATATAAAAATATTAACAATTAATAATAATACATATAAGGTGTATTTTAAACTTTTAAAAAACCAGGTTTAAATTTCGAGAATTTAAATGATTCAATATTAGTCTTTTAATTAACAATTAAATAAATAAATTAAATCAGATAAGGATTAACTAATTAAATTAATCAAATAATTTAATCCTAATCTTCACCCTCTAATTTTCGAAAATAAGGGTATAGGAGTTATCCAGTTTTTAATTAATCATAATTACCAAAAATAGAAAACCCTAAAAAACCTACACAATTTTCGAAAAACAGGGGAGGGGGCTAGGGTTTCCAAAACCCTAGCCCAAAGTCGAAATTTATGGCCTTTAGGGTTTAATCTCAATAAACGCTAATCGATCAAGTTCTACAATTATAGCAATTCAATATAAAACATAACTAAGGCTCTGTTACCACTGATGGGAAATAGATAAACAAATAAACTTAAACACTTAAGTTCACATGCAACCGAAAGAATCTATGTTTTCTCTATTGAACATATAAATAAGAACATCTAAAGGATATCCTATGTATAATCAAAATTACTAAAGGAGGTTTCAGGATTACATACATTATTGTTATTATAACAAATAACAATTATTCCTTGTCCTTTGATCTCTCAGAAGCAAGCACCACAAGTGTCGTGCCTCTAATGGTTCACACCCAAAAGTCCAAACAAAGGTTAATTATCTTAATTATGTTATTAAGAAAAGCTCGCTATAAAACCTTAGAGAAGGATTATAGATTCTGCTTGAGAGAGAAGAGAGAATTCCAGAGAACCGTCTACAGGAATGGGACAGAGAATAAAGTACCAGGGGTGGGGTATTTATAGCGTCAAGGGTGATAAAGATAACCTTATTTGAATTCAAACAAGATAAACCTTTTTATCTTCGAAACCCTTTTTGGTTGTCCGCGCCGCACGCGCCGCGACTATCCTTGCTCGCGTCGTGCGTGTTACTTCGACCAGACGTTTTCTATTGTTCAAGTATGAACAATTACAATCCAGCCCCTGTACTTTTAATTAATCCCAAATTAATTCCAATTAATTCCAATTAATTCTAATTAATTCCAAACCAGTTTCTAATTAATTTATCATCACATAATAAATTAAAAAACTATTTCTCTTTCTCTCTTTCTATTAACCTGATCTAACATTATGCTTATTTGAAATCCTACGTGGCATCCTAGAAGACTTTGAAGGGTAACGAACTTCTAAAATTGTTTACATTTGGTCACTACACTTATTTTTGTGCTTGATTTATCCATGAAACTTTTAACTTTGTTCATATTATACCTTTATGATCGGTGATAGAATGTTTTGTTAGGTTTTTTATACCCTAGATGCAGCAAACATGGCAGCGGAAACATACAAAAATTATCTAAGACAAGTAACATTTACTAAAACCTACAAGGATGCTACCTAATGATAATTTATAACTACAATAAGGATCAATATTACCAACCTTTTAGCAAAACCAATTTTCTTGAAGAACCCTTGTATAGATCAAATTCCAAGCTAAGGAAGGTGTTACCCAAAAGAGGATACCTCTAATGATTCACACCCAATAAGTCCAAATTATTAGGTTAATTATTTAATTAAGAAAGCTCGCTATAAAACCCTAGAAAGGGATTATAGATTCTGCTGAGAGAGACGAGAAAATTCTAGGTTAAGGAGCTCTGGAATTTGGGGCGCCAATTATGAGTGCCATGGAAGGGTATTTATAGCTTGAAAGGATGCTTAGAGATAAACATGATTTGAGTTCAAACTGGACAAGGATAATTGATTAAATAATTCAAGTTATCTTTAATTCAAATCTTTTCTCCTTATCCTAAAGCCTTTGAACGAAAATGGAAGGGTTATCCCTTCGAATTTTCGTCATCTATCCCTTGATTCATGATGATCCTTTTGCCCAAATTGGACAATTAATATCCAGTCTCCGCACTTCTAATTAACGCCAAATTAATTCCAATTAAGCCCAAGTTAATTCCAAATAATTCTCAACTGGTTTCTAATTAATTTATCATCACATTACAGATTAATAAACTATTTATCTTTCTATCTCTGAATTAATTCTAATACCATTTAGACTACTGGGGGCAACTGATGTCGTGTTTATTTTACATATATTTCAGACGATATCAGGGCATTTTTATAGATAAATTAAGTTAAAAGGACTAAAATACTTACTATACTTGGAAAATGTCTTTTATTCAGGTTTTTGAACAAATGGACGAAAATTGGCTAAAGTTGGAACAAAAGTGGGCTAAAATGACAACAAGCTAAAAGATGAAGGTTAGCGCCGCTGACATCTTGGTTAGCACCGCTAATGTGGCTGTTGCGAGAAATATGAGTTGTCTAAATTCACAGGCTAACCAATACCAAATCTCCAGGAAATTCAAAGTTAGCGCCGCTAATCGTCTTGGAGTCTATAAATAGCAACTCATTTCAGCCTGGAAAGGGGTCAGTTTCCACTCTCTACACACATGATTCCAAGTTGTTCCGAGGCAGTTTTTAGAAGATTTTGAAGGCCAAATCTTCCCTTTCATGATTCGGTTTACATTTCTTTGTTTGTAAGCTTTAATTTGCAAATCATTTCTGTATTTTGATTCCATTCTAGCCATGTCTGGCTAGAACTCACACTCTAGTTCCAAGTTCAGACATATTTAATGTTTAGTTTGAAACATGCGGCTTGATTTTAGTTTATGAATAATTCTAATGATCATTTCTTGTTTCAATTTAAGTCTTGAATATGATTTGCTCTTGACTAATCACCCTAAATAGATCTTTTTCACGTACTTTTAATCGACTGTGTGAGGCACTTAATAATTTTGCACAGTTGATGTTTGGTAACAAAAACAAGCGTCTTTGTTTAGAATTTGGTCATACGTTCACACACTTTCCAGCAGACAAAAAGAATTGGAAATTGATTGGTACTTGCACACCTCATGCAGTTTCTGCATTCGGTCTATAAGCGGACCTTAGGTTGGATAAAACGGAAGTAGGTTTAGGTAATAAGTTAACCTTTATCAAAATAATTTAGCAAGTTATTCTCATAAAGACTACACTTTATGATTATCTAAAGCCAACTTAGAATTGTATTCTTAAACAGATGAAAGCGAATTCATTCTAATTCGATAAACATTGAAGACTCGGGACTAGGTTTTTATTTATTGAATTTCTCTAAAGTTTATTATTTGCATGCTTCTGTTGATTATTGTTAACTTTTATTTAACCCCCCCCCCATTACATTTCATCAAGGCATAAGCTTTGAACTCTGTGTCCTTGTGGATCGACACTTCTTACCATGTACTCTGATACAGTGCAGTCAAGCAGTGTTTGATTGGAACTTGTTTCCGATCTTATTTGTTAGGGATTGACACCCTTAATAGCAACCCAAAAAGGACCATGCTATTAATGTGAATTCCTTACCAATTAGTTATGACCTTGGACACTATTCTAACATGTTTATGATTATTTGGCATCTTATGTGGCATCGGAAAACTGAGACATAAACAAGGGCCGGTGGTTATAAGTTAGGATTTGCTTTTTGTTCCCTAATCTATAAGGAACGATAGCTTAATATTGCAATGTATTCCTCCTCCTCAACCTTGATCAAGTTCACAAGTCTTCTAGTATGGATTATCTATCATTGTAATTGTGGTTTTGCTTTACGAATTCGATCATCAACCATAGATAAGAACAGATAAGAACCCAGGTAGATGATTCTTAGTGTGCGATAACTCATAGGTAATTCCATTAAAAAAACCTCAACTAGTATTGATTACCATGATTCGAACCTTAATCACAAACAAGAACCCTTTGGACTTACCTATGAGTTTTCGTACACCAATAATACCTACCTGGGTTCTTTTCCATGGTTGAGTTTCAAATACATGAAGGAAAACCACAATCACAACGATTATGGTAATTCATACTAGAAGACTTGCAAACTTGAGCAAATGTTTTGAACTTCTTTGTTATGATTATTAGTCTAGGGTTTTTGCTAGAAACCTTCTTGAGTTGCTTGCTGATTTTCAAATTCTAGGGTCATGCTAGATTAGTTTCGAAAATCCTAGGGTTTAGGGAGTATCCTTGGGCCTTTCTCGAACAAGGGTTTCCTGACGGCTAGGGTTTAGAACTCTTACTTGCCTTACAAGTTTCGTAACTTCCTTAGCCTCCAAGTTAACCTTTATCGCCTTATATGCAAACATGATTAATTATGGTAATGTTTAAATTAACGATTAACATTGTGTTGATGGAATTAATAGATAAACATAAATTTTAAAATGTTTAAATTTTCATTTATTATATATATATATATATATATATATATATATATATATATATATATATATATGTATATATATATATATATATACATATATATATATATATATATATATATATATATATATATATATATATATATATATATATATATATATATATATATATATATATATTGTTAGATTAGGTGTCTAAGCCATGACTTATAATTTGTATTTATCTTATTAATAGAAGCAAAGTCCATTTGGGTTGCCCTTGGTAGTCCAACCGGCATCAAGGTTAAATAGAGAGAGAAATAAATAGTTCGTTAATTTATTATGTGATAATAAATTAATGATAAACTAGTTTGGAATTAATCAGAATTAATTGGAATTAATTTGGAATTAATTAAAAGTGCAGGGGCTAAATTGATTATAAGTGCAGGGGCTAGAATGCACCATTCCAAATCATCTCCTTGGAATTTCTCTTCTCTCCTTGCCGTCTATAATCCTTCTCTAAGGTTTTATAGCGAGCCGTTCTTAATAAGAGGTTAAGACAGTTAACTTCTGCTTGGGCTTGTGGGTGTGATCTCATTTGAGGCAGGACACTTGTGCTGCTCGGCTTCAAGAATAAAACTAAAGGTTAGTTTTATTAATTGTTTTATATAGAAATTTCTGTTAGTCGTTATTAGAAATTTCTGTTAGCCGTTAGAATTATTATTATATGTTCAAAGATAGAAAACATAGATCCTTTCTAGGTTGCATGTGAACTTAGGATTTTAGTTCATAGATTGCATAAAACCTTACAGTGGTATCAGAGCGTTGGTTGTTTTCTTATTGAATTGTTATAATTATTTAATTAAAAGATAAATTAAATCGTTTAACTGTTTAAATTTAATTTTAAAATTAAGAGTTAATTTTTGAAAAATTAAATAGATAAAACAGAAATATTTTAAAAGTTTAAAATACATCTTATATATATTATAATTAATAGTTAATATTTTATATATAAGATAAATTGGTTAGTCTTACCGTTAGTAGGCCTTATTCACAAAATTGTCCTATAAAGAGGGTATAAGGCGACTGCCTATAAAATGGTAGTCTAATGGGTATCCATTCTCACCCACCGCTCTCCTGGTCAGTCGAGTGTCGTTAGCCGAACGGGTTTGATGGAACCGCTAAAGCCTCTTAAAAGTAAAATTATATATTTGAAAGTACTAGAATCATTATAAAAATCCCAATCTAGTTACTTTAGAAAAAATGAGAATTTGATGCTAACCCATGAAATTGCACATTGCACTTTATGAAACGTTGGTGGAGCGTGTGTGGTTTACCGGCACACCAATGGGGGTTCATAAAGAGTGGCAATGGGTGTCTCGGGTGTTATCATTGTTGATGGAGCGTGTGTGATTTACCGGCACATCAATTTGAGATGATAATGGACCCCGAGAGTACCAAGCTAATTTGCATGGTTATTCACACCCGGTTTGTGATCCTCGGCATCCCAGTCACAAACGGTGGGGCATATCCGAGATTAAACATGCTATTGAACAGTTCAATAAATCTCAAAAGAAACTAGGAATTCCATTTATAATAAGATTATTTTTCCGCGGTGGAATTGGCTGAATCGTCATTCGCCTACCTTTATAAAATTTGCTTATAGATTACGGCATCCCTCTTCTATGTTGCAAATTGTTATAGTTGGATCCTAGCCTTATTTTATATTGGGTTATTATAAGGACCGATAAGTATCTAATTAAACTTACCTTCTTTTAAAGATGTCTTCTGCTGATCAATCCGCTCCCCACTCAAACTCCAGTGTTCCCTCTATCTTTTCACTGTGTTCCAAGGTTCAATTGAACGGGACAAACTATAATGACTGGATTAGAAATATCAAGATGGCTCTGAGGTACGAGAACAAAAAGTATGTCCTCGAGACCGAGCTTGTCGATATTGACTCTGAAACTGCTACTCCCGAGGAGATTGCCTCGTACCAAAAACATTCTGATGATGCGACCAAAGTGGCCTGCATCATGATCGCCACAATGAACCCCAAATTGCAAATGATATACGAAGACTACCGGCCCTTTGAGATGCACAAGGAGCTTGCGGAAAAGTTCCGCAAGCAAGAGCGCATCGAGAGGTGCGAGGTGGTCATGGACTTCACGAACAGCAAACCTAAAGATGGAGAGTCCATCTGCGCTCATGTGCAAAGAATGCAAGGTTACGTGGAGCGGCTTAGAAATCTTGTGATGCCAGTACCGGAGGAGTTGGCCGTTGACATAGTGCTTAACTCCCTACCGAGTTCTTATGACCAGTTCAGGCTGGCTTATCATTTGAACAACAATCAGGCTAACCTGACTGAGTTGCATCGCATGCTTCGAGTTGCTGAGGACGGAATTAAGGGTAAAAGTGTACCCTCGGTAAATCAGCCCGTCCTAGCCATTGGAAGTGGCAAAGGAAAGAATAGGAAGGGCCCTCCTAAGCAAAATTGGAGGGAAAAGGTTTAGGTCGGGTCATCAAGCAATGGCTCGAGAACCAAGTCTTCCCAGATTCCTTGTGTGGCCAACCCCGATGAAGCCAACTGTTTCTACTGCAAAGAGAAGGGCCATTGGAAGTGAAGCTGTCCCAAATACTTGCAGGATGTCAAGGATGGGAAAGTAAAGCCATCGACAGCAGGTATATACACTATCTCTAAAAACTCACCATCTTCTAATTCTTGGGTCGTTGATACAGGATGTGGTTTTCACATTTGTTCTGATCTGCAGGGCCTAAAGGAAAGCAGGGAGGTGGAGCACGGTAGACTGAACTTGATCATGGGCAATAGGAGATCGTCCCCTGTTACCAAGATCGGCGTTTACAGTTTAGTGCTTAGTAGTGATGTTAGTATAGAGTTAATTAATTGTTGCTATTCGCCAGAAATGGCAAGAAACATTATTTCATTTCACGCATTGTTCAGACAAGGATTTCAATTTTCTTTTGATAATAAAATTGGTTCGATTTCTGTTTTCCAAAATGGTATTTTGATTTTTACTGCTTATCTTTATGATGGTGTGTATGAAACCGTTGAATGTGTTGACAATTTAGGACATAGTGTAAATTATATTGATTCTACTAGTGGTGTAGAAAAGGCATGTCTGTGGCATAGTCGGCTCGGGCACATCAGCAAGAAACGCATCGCCCAACTCCAAAAGGATGGAGTGTTGGAATCATTCGACCTCAGGTCGGATGATGTATGCGAATCTTGTCTGTTGGGCAAGATGACTAAATCACCTTTCAAAGGGTCTTTTGAAAGAGGTGAGGGTCTGCTGGACATCATTCACACGGATGTGTGTGGTCTATTCAGATCAACCACAAAGGATGGCACGCGGTTCTACGTAACCTTTACTGACGATTTTAGTAAATACGGTTATATCTACTTAATCAAGCAAAAGTCAGACACCTTTGAAAAGTTCAAAGAGTTTAAGAACGAGGTAGAGAATCAATTAGGCAGGAAGATAAAGATGCTCAGGTCCGACAGAGGCGGAGAGTATCTAAGTATCGAGTTCCTAGACTATCTAAAGGAATGCGGAATAGTTTCGCAGTTGACACCTCCCAGGACACCACAGTTGAACGATGTTGCGGAGAGGCGCAACCGAACCCTATTGGACATGGTTCGTTCCATGATGAGTCGAGCTTCACTTCCCATTCACTTCTGGGGGTATGCCTTAGAGACAATCGCCCATATCCTCAATCTTGTCCCTACTAAAAAGTTTGCTAAAACACCTCATGAAATGTGGACGGGGAAAGTTCCCTCGTTGGCACATATCAAAGTCTGGGGTTGTGAGGCTTTCGTTAGACGAGAGACTCAAGACAAACTCGCAGAAAGAAGCGAAAGGTGTTTCTTCCTTGGTTATCCCAAACAGTCCTTTGGATATCTATTCTATAGACCGAGCGAGGACGTGGTCTTTGTAGCTAGGCGAGCAGTCTTTCGAGAGAGAGAGCTCATATTCAAATAGGACAGTGGGAGTACCATTGATCTGGAAGAAATTCAAGAGTCATCAGATGACGCAACCTTAGGAGAAACTAGCAACCAACATGAGGAAGAAGTTCCTGTTGGTCCGACAGATGTATCCTTACCTCTTAGGCGTTCCGGTAGGGTTAGCATGCCACCCGAGTTTTATGAGTTCCATATAACTTCGGATGGGGACACGTTTGTCAGTGATAGGACACTGATAAATTTGGATGAACCAGCTAACTACCAGGAATCAGTGGCGGGCCCTAAGTCTGCCAAGTGGAAAGAGGCCATGGATAGCGAGATCAAGTCCATGTATGACAATCAAGTTTGGAACTTGGTTGACAACGTAACGGGTCGAAAGACAGTCGGGTGCAAATGGATCTTCAAGAAGAAGACCGACATGGACGGAAAGGTACACACTTTCAAGGCAAGACTGGTTGCGAAGGGCTTTACTCAAACCCCAGGGGTTGACTATGACGAGACCTTCTCACCAGTAGCCAAGATAAAGTCTATTAGGATTATGCTGGCCATAGCTGCATTTCATGACTATGAAATTTGGCAGATGGACGTCAAAACCGCTTTTCTTAACGAAAAGTTGACTGAGGATGTTTACATGAATCAGCCAGAGGGTTTTGTCGATGCAAAGTATCCCAATAAGGTGTGTAAGCTTGAGAGATCAATCTACGGATTGAAGCAAGCTTCTCGCAGCTGGAATCTTTGTTTCCATGAGAAAGTCAAAGAGTTTGGCTTCTCTAGGAGCGAGGATGAGTCCTGCGTATATGTCAAGGCTAGTGGGAGTATAGTCACCTTTCTAGTGCTGTATGTCGATGACATACTGCTCATGGGAAACGACATTCCAACCTTGCAAGATGTCAAGGCTTGGCTTGGGAAATGTTTCGCCATGAAGGACCTAGGAGAGGCTGCCTATATTCTCGGGATAAGAATATTGAGAGATAGGAAGAAGAGACTAATTGGACTTAGTCAGGGTACATACTTGGAAAAGGTACTAAAGAGGTTTAGTATGAAAAATTCCAAGAAGGGAGAGCTACCTATCCAAAGTAATGTAAAATTGAGTAAGACTCAAAGTCCGAGTACAGACGAAGAAATAGCTGAAATGAGTCGGGTACCTTATGCTTCGGCTGTAGGATCGATCATGTACGCTATGACGTGTACTCGCCCTGACGTGGCTTTTGCTTTAAGCATGGTCAGTCGGTACCCGGGAAACCCTGGAAGGGCGCATTGGATAGCTGTAAAAAATATACTCAAGTATCTGCGAATTACAAAGAACATGGTGTTAGTCCTCGGTGGTAGTGATACCTTGAGAGTTGAAGGATATACTGATGCCAGTTTTCAGACATATAGAGACAGTGGTCGGTCTCAGTCGGGCTGGGTATTCCTTTTGAACGGTGGAGCAGTTACTTGGAAAAGTTCCAAGCAAGAAACAGTGGCTGATTCTACGTGCGAATCAGAGTACATAGCAGCAAGTGAAGCGTCAAAGGAAGCGGCTTGGCTGAAGAACTTTATCGGTGACCTTGGAGTAGTCCCGAGTATTCAGGAGCCCTTGGAACTGTTCTGCGATAACGAAGGTGCGGTCGCCTTGACAAAGGAACCGCGAGATCATGGAAAGTCCAGACATATCAACAGAAAGTACCACTACATCAGACATAGGGTAGAAGAAGGTCACCTCCTTGTAAAGAGGGTATCATCGGAAGATAATCCTGCAGATCCCTTGACAAAGGCTCTGAGTAGGATTAAGCATAATCAGCATGCTAGGAGCATTGGATTAAGAGATGATATAAGTTTTTTGCAATTAGATATGTTTTGAAACTTATAACAATGTTATGGTATTTGACTTATGTGATTTAATAATGGAGATTTATTAATGAGTAATGGTTTACTAATTTTGTCAATAATATATCATTGTGTTTCATTTTGCATGTTTTATTTCCTGAATAATTGGATTATTCAAATATCCACAGTCGTTCATACTTTTAGGGAGTAAGTATGAAGCAAGGCTGTCATGAATTAGTTGTAGATTGTCTAAGGAGTTAGACATTGCAATAAGATTGCTGCAACATTCATGAGTACTTGGAAATGGAGATTTGAGTATTGGATAAACCCGCGCTCAATGGATTGTTTCATGGATTATATCACGAGCAATATTGAGATGATAATATCTTTTGATCTTTAAGCTAAGACATATGAGTTATGATTAACTAGACGGTTGTTCATTGATAATACGAAAACGCATCGGTAACTCGGTGTTATAAAACGTGTTGTTGTGAGTAATTTGTCTGGTAAAAGACATAAGTATATGAGTCAAAGTTTATTCGTCCCTTGACCCTAACGGGGAACAGATATCTGTAGGCCTCTCGATGAATTTGAAGTTGACTAAAATGGTTGGCCAACCGGGACTAAATTGGTAGTCTAAGAGTCATATACAAATAGGAAATCGATGAACAGTGAATCAGACCAGATTGATTTTATCCATGTCTTGAGTCTGAAAAATATCTAGTTGGACGGAGGATCATCTGATGACTTATCTTTGGACAGAACTGACTAGGTCAGAGTTCGGCAGCATTTTCTAGGAAGCTATAGTTTGCTAATTAATCTGAAGATAAATGGACAATTAAAGTCATAGACTTATCCAAGTGGGAGACTGTTGGATTAGGTGTCTAAGCCATGACTTATAATTTGTATTTATCTTATTAATAGAAGCAAAGTCCATTTGGGTTGCCCTTGGTAGTCCAACCGGCATCAATGTTAAATAGAGAGAGAAATAAATAGTTCGTTAATTTATTATGTGATAATAAATTAATGATAAACTAGTTTGGAATTAATTAGAATTAATTGGAATTAATTTGGAATTAATTAAAAGTGCAGGGGCTAAATTGATTATAAGTGCAGGGGCTAGAATGCAATTGTTCAAAAGTTAAACACTATAAATAAGCCTCTCCCCATCACTTGAAATCTTGCACCATTCCAAATCATCTCCTTGGAATTTCTCTTCTCTCCTTGCCGTCTATAATCCTTCTCTAAGGTTTTATAGCGAGCCGTTCTTAATAAGAGGTTAAGACAGTTAACCTCTGCTTGGGCTTCTGGGTGTGATCTCATTTGAGGCAAGACACTTGTGCTGCTCGGCTTCAAGAATAAACTTAAAGGTTAGTTTTATTAATTGTTTTATATAGAAATTTCTGTTAGTCGTTATTAGAAATTTCTGTTAGCCGTTAGAATTATTATTATATGTTCAAAGATAGAAAACATAGATCCTTTCTAGGTTGTATGTGAACTTAGGATTTTAGTTCATAGATTGCATAAAACCTTACATATATATATATATATATATATATATATATATATATATATATATATATATATATATATATATATATATATATATATATATATATATATATATATATATACGAACAGTAAGTATTGTGTGAACGTATGACCACATATGAATCAATCATTTGTTAAAAGCATACTAGTCAATTTACTTTGATAATTATCTAATACCTTAATTAAAAATAAATAAATATGGTAATTTAGTAATTACTCCCCCTTCTTTTTTTCTTCTTATACCCGTAACCCTAGACAAGCCAAAACCATCAGCGCTGTATGTTCCCTCCTGGCGTACTTCCATGCTTCGATTTATTCTTCTTCGCCATTGAGCCCATCGGAAAGCAAAATGTCCAGCTTTGCAAATATTACCCTAATATTGATTCATGTATACCATCTCCCAAGATTTTTTCACCATAACGCCTCCCAATCAAGACCGCCATCATCAACATTTTATCAGGAACCGGTTCCAAATCTAAGGCGTGTGGAGAAACGGAGGAATTGTGTGAATGAGGTAAGGGCATTATATTGACGAGTTGGTCGAGAATTGAAGGGTGCCCTGTTCACCTTATGATTCGGTAATTATCGATTCTTGGTTACAATCGATTTTTTGTAACTTTTGGTTTTTGATATAACGTTTTTCACCCTCAGTTCGATTAACTGTGTTTGATTACAATTTGTAGTGTGATTCATTTTTGATATAACGTTCTTAGTCTAATACTCTGGTACTCTGATTTTTTATATAACTTTTGATCAATGTTGTAAAAATCGCTTGACGGTAGCTTGACGGTTGAATGGGGTTAAGAGATTAATCGGATTAATCGGGGATTAGTATGAGATTAATTAGAGACCCTAAATTATAAAGGAATTCATTTAAAAATATATAAATATAACAAAATAGTAAAGTTTGATGCATGTTATTACGAGATACACATAAAAATTTATACATTTGTTTATTTTTATTATTCCATATTGATTTTTTTTCAGTTTTTTTTTAAGTTATTAGATACTGTTTGTATTGTCATTTAAAAATAAAAAATAAAAAATAAATAAAAAAATTTTAAAAATGAAAAAAATGACCGCCAAGACCGATTTTTAACCGATTTTTGCAACAAACCGTCAAGCTGACTGATTAGGCCTAATCGTAATCAGTTGAAGACTGCCAAGGGATTAATCGCCGATTAATCGGCCGCCAAGGCCGATTTCTATAACACTGCTTTTGATACTCTGATACTCTTATTTCTAATATTCAAAGATTAGTCTGATACTCTGATACCCACGACAGATATTGTGCCATCATTTCTAATTACTGATATTCAGCCATCAATTCAGAGTTTTGATTTCTAATTTCTGCCATCGGTTCTGATTTCTAATTTCTTATTATCTGAGTGTTTAATTTCTGATATATTGACATCAATTCTGATTTTGCCATCAATTCTGATTTCTAATTTCTGATAATATAGATTTTGATTTAATATTTTGTTTGATTATAGACTGCGTAAACTCTAATTTTTAGTGAGATTATACGCTGTTTAAACTTTAATTTCGAGTTCTAATTCAGATTTTTGATATTATGTTCGATTATATGTATAACTCTGATTTGATTACAATTTGTAATGGGATTGAAGAGCAACAACCCCTTCAACCTAGTCTTGAGAAACATAGTCTTAGGAAGTTAGAACCATGAATGCTCAAATTGATGAAGTTGATAAAGTGAAATTGAACGAATTGAAGTCAAGATTTACAACATTCTTAAAGAATGATGGTATATTCTTTAAGAATGCTAGTAATTATGCAAGAATGAAATGTATTATATTTTGTATTCTTTAAGAATATTTGTAATAAAAATTATATTGTATTATTTCAAGAATCAAGTGTTTTTTAATAATGAAGCATAATTTTTAGATTATATCTTCTATTCTTTCTGTATAATATTCTTTCAGAATGTACATGTCATTATGTTTGTAATTTTGATATATGCATTCGTATTCTTTAAGAATATTGATTCTAAAAAAATAATTGACCATGTTTGTATTCTTTGGGAATGAATATTGCGTTTTTTGTTTAATATGTACGGACCTGCATTTTTAAATTTTATATAATCTGATAAATACATATTAAATAAAAATCTCATCAAATTAGGAGATAATAAGTGAACTTCCTTTTATAATTCTTGATTAATAGACTAAAATACTCTTTTCAGGGGTTTAATTGTAAATACTGATTAATTAAGTTTTATATATTTACGTTGAAGCCCCTGATTCTAAGACGGTAAATCATTTCAATCGGACGCTCCATATTTGGTCATACGTTCACACAATACTTGCAATCCACATTTGATCCTAACTAACTAACTAACTAACTATATATATATATATATATATATATATATATATATATATATATATATATATATATATATATATATATATATATATATATATATATATATATATATATATATATATATATGGAGAGGTTAAAATAAGAAGGATTAAAACGTTAAGAATGTGAGAATGATTCTGGACCAATCATTTTATATAGATATTATAGTAATTTTACAATATAACTAATTAATTAAAAATATAAAATAATTATATTTTCCTATAATCATGGGATTAATTTATTTAGTTTCCATGATTATAGAGATTACAATTGCTGTTACCAAAAATAAAGTAATTAATTGATTTTTTTGTTATTTTATTAATTGAAAAAAAAATATTTTTATCAATTTTTTTTTTCAAAATTCAAAATTTTAATAGTTTGTTTATTCTTTTTCACGGTTTCAATCATGGATGAATATAAAAAAAATTATAATTTTAGTGATTAATTTTTAACAGTATTTTTATAGAGATTATACAAAATTACATTGTAATCATCAATGAATAAAACATTTAAATAAGAAAAACTACAAAGAAAAAATTAAATAAGAAAAACAACAAAGAAAAATCAAATAACACATTCATATACAACATTTATTTTCATAAATGATTAACGTATGCAGACAAAATTGAAAATTTATACATAATTATCTTCAATAATGATTATATCATATCATAAGAAAAAATTACAAAATCCATCCCGATGGTAGCACTTTTCTTGAATGAATCACATTCCTTTTTCTTGCTTCTAGCATCACACACAAAAAACTAATATTGGACACCCGTGATTAGTGTTAGTTTGGATTCACACCTGCAAAATCGACTCGAAGGATATTAAAAAAATAATTTATAGATTAGGATCATCAATGATTAACACTGGTCATCATTAATGATTAACACAAGTATTATCATCATTTTTGCAGTCATGTTGTATTCAATACATGATTACAGCTATAATCATAGATGATTATAACTATAATCATAGATGATTATAGCTATAATCATAGATGACTATAACTATAATAAAAAATGATTCAGCTTGCCAACGAGTAACTTCAGGGGCAACGTAGTTGCTTATCTCTTTTACACAAGGCATGTGAATGGCTTGCAGAACATATGACCAAAAGTATCCACAATTCCTTTCCTGCATATGAAGGAATCGGTATTCTTTCAAACCCACAACAAGAAACTTCCAAATTGGGGATTGATGTTGAAGGAAACGTACCTGTTGAAATCCAAGATATGGTTCTCAATTCTCTCAAAAGCCCTCCCCAATTACTTCTATCTATAATCACATACACTCAAAGATTAAAAATCTATAATTGCTAAAGAAATAGAGAAGATTTACATTAGAGCTGATGCATAAACATTAAGGTATAAGTATGAAAACAATAGAGTACTGGATGCTTCCCCTGATGTAAGCTCACCATTACAGTCACAACTTTATGGTAATGGAAATATTGCTTCTAAAGGAACTCAAAATCAACTTCTTGAAAGACAGGTATCTTTATATACTTCACAAAATACATTACACACCATTTATTCAATGTAATTACTGTATGCATCTCAATTTTTACAGAAAGCACATGTTCAACAATTTGTGGCTACTGAGGATCAACTCAACAAAGCTGCAGAAGCCTTTGCTTTTGATTCATAATTACATTATTCAATAATTACATTAGTCAATACGTAGTTTCATAAATTTTAAACAATTGATTCATAAGCAAAAAATTACACATACGATGCATTCTTAAAAAATACCTTATAACACAATAAATGGATAAATCACCAGAAGGGTTGGAGTGGTTACCCTCCGAAAAATCACCATAAGGGTTATCGCTATTCAAATTCACCATAGGGGAAGACGGATTCAAGCTTACCTCATTCAATTCCATTAGGGAGCAATCAACAGTGGAAGCGGACCAGTAAGGGGTCTTGAAGGTAGATTCTGGAACGCTACCTGGTCAAAGCCATTCGAAGACTCGATGAAGAAATGTCATACACAGGGGGCGGCATCTTATCAGGTGGAAGATCCAGTGGACGGGGGTCCAAGGTCGAACGGCGATGGGAGTCCACTGTCGGCGATGACGGAACAACGACAGGGGAAGGAGAGAACGGCTAGGGTAACGTTTCTAAAATCGTGAGTTGGCCGAGAGAGAATAAGGGTAGAGAGAGAATGATTCCACAATTAAAAGAGATGCAATCGTTTCTTTTTTCCGGATTATAAGGGATTCAAATCATATCCAAATTTAATAACCTGATATTAAGGAAACAATAAAAGTGAAATCCCTTCTCTACCCTTACGTCCATACAATTTTTAATATGAAGACATGAGTTTAAAAAAGTTACATTAATGACACCTTGATTTTAATCCGTAGATCTAGATATTTGGAGGGTTGAGATCTCTTCTCGCATTCTCAACCTTTTTAGTCTTCTCATTTTATCCTATATATATATATATATATATATATATATATATATATATATATATATATATATATATATATATATATATATATATATATATATATATATATATATATATAATTACATATATATATATATATATATATATATATATATATATATATATATATATATATATATATAGATGTATGTATATAAGTATATATATATATATATATATATATATATATATATATATATATATATATATATATATATATAAGCGATCGGGTGAGGACTCTTCTTAAAGTGAGGACTCGGAGGACACCTTAAAAAAATTGAAAAAAAATAAAAAAAATATAAATAATAAAATGGATCATAGTACTATATTGGAGAAAAAAAATCGAAAAAAAACTTTTGGATCATTATTTTTTTATAATAAAACAATGATCCACAAAATAAAATTTTTTGGATCATGATATAGTACTATTCTCGATTTTATGATTTGTATTTTTTTATATTTTTTTTCAATTTTTTAAGGGGTCCTTACGAGTTCTCACCGAAAAAAGAGTCCTCACCGGAACGAGACCATATATATATATATATATATATATATATATATATATATATATATATATATATATATATATATATATATATATATATATATATATATATATATATATATATATATATATATATATAGGAATAGGTTCAAATGGGAACCACTAAAAGGTTAAGAACCGTGAGAACCGATATTCACACATTAAGAATTATGTTTTTGTTTGTTTTTTTTGTTTTTTCACACTTGTTTATTATGTGAAAATACATCAAACTTAATAAATTTTCGTATTTTTTAATACGTTTTACAATATTCACAATGTAATAAAATTTCTAGTTATTAAACTGTGAATACTATAACGTAAATTTTTATTAAACTGTGAATTAGTGGTTCTCACGTTTCTCAACCTTTTAGTGGTTCTCATTTGAACCCTTCCCTATATATATATATATATATATATATATATATATATATATATATATATATATATATATATATATATATATATATATATATATATATATATATATATATATATATATATATATATATATACATGTATATATATATATATATATATATATATATATATATATATATACTAGTTGTAAGACCCGTGTATTACACGGGATGATTAAAAATAAAGAATATAAATTATGAATATATAGACGTTAATGTTCATAAAAAAATATTTCCATAAGAAAATAATTGAAAGTAGAAAAATTTACATGAGGTAGAGAAAAAATGAGAGTACAATGTTATACTTCGGCAAAATATTCAATGTTGCAGTGACACAATAAAATAGTGCCACTATATACTTTTAGTCGCAACGCTTTTGGTGGCACTTTCTTGGTATTTAGTGACATCTTTTTTGTGTCATTAAATGTCATTTTGTTTGTAGTGATTCCACGGTCGATGTGTAAATTACAGCTTGTTTATAAAAATGTAATATTACAAAGAGCATGCAACTTATATACAAAAGGTTTCTTTTGGTAAGTAGTTTCTTTTAGAGTTTAGGTTTAGGTTTTCAGATTTACTATTTAGGGATTTTATTTAAGGTTCATAGCAATGAATATAGTTTCATGATGGCTAATAGTTTGGTTTTTATGACTAATATTTTTATTCAAAAACATGTCATGTTTCATACAAAATTCAATGTATCTGCAGATCATTTTTATCTTAGTTGGTTGGAGAATTTAAAAAATTATATATTAAGAAAACCATTTTATTTTAAATATATGACGTTATTAATGAATTTCTTTTACAAAGTTCAATGCTATTTCTTTCATTCACATTAACTTAGATTGGTTAATCCTATTTTAAAATAACTAAAAAACTCAAAAACCTTATTTACTATTTCTCAAATCAATCAATTTTTTCTCCCACACTTAATTGATTATTCATAATATGCTATTATAGTCATTAATTATCCACACTTAATTGGGGAGTTACAAGATAATTAAGGAGTTTAGAGTAACTGACAAAAAAAAATTATTTTAAGAAAATCAGGAATTTTATAAAAATGACATGTGTACAAGAGGGCTTAGAAGATGACATGTGGCACTTTGAGTTATTTATTTATTAGGATAAGAGATATATATATATATATATATATATATATATATATATATATATATATATATATATATATATATATATATATATAACTTAAATATTAAACAAAAACATTGGTCAAACAATGACTAGGCTCAGCCACGTTTAAAATGTGTTTAGAAGGTTTGAAGGAGGTTTCTTATGATTCCTATTGTGGTTGGTTTTTGAATAGCATTCATTCCTTATCACTGTCACCGTTGTTAGTGTATCGCATATTGGTGCAACACGGTTCTATAAATGCCATGTTGGTGTCTCCCCTCTCTCCATAATGACTCTTTTGGAGAGACAATCTTGGCTTACACATATATTTACATGGTATCAGTGCCGGCGTCCCGCACCCTGTAACCTCATCGAGCCTACGTCTCTGGGGGGAGTATTAGTGTATCCCATATTGGTGCAACACGGTCCTATAAGTGTTAATATATGTTGAAGTCTCCCCTCTCTCCATAAGGGCTCTTTTGGAGAGACAATCTTGGCCTCCACATATATTTACAACGCCTACTACATTTTTCTTAAGTGGAGTTACCGAAAGGGTTTGATAGGGCAGTGTTTCAAGTTAAAAAGTATTAACATTAAAAGTATTAAAACAAAAGTCCATTGTTAAGTAAAAATAGAAACGTGAATCATATGCTACCCATAAAAAACGCACATTTTTCTTATGATCTGTTGACGGAGCTGTGTGGTTAACCGACACGTCAAATTAAGATTATAGTTGAAGGTGATGTGACACTCGCGATACTCAATCGTATCTTGAGTCGGGAATCATGTGCTTTTGCATGGTTGATCCACCATCTAATCCATGATCCATGACATGCCTATCATGGATTGAGATGAACATAACCGAGATTAACATGTCATTGACCTTAGTCAATAAATATCAAAGATCTAGGAATTTCATGGTGATTGAAATTGGTGATATGTGCGCAACCTCTCATATGAACTATTAAGTTCATGATATGTGCGCAACCTCTCATATGAAATAACTCTCCTCCCAAAATCATGAGTTCAAAGTCACTTGTCTAATAATAAGTGAATCAATAGATCGTTTGTGTTACAATTATCGACTGTAACCGTTGATATTTTTCTGTCAATGTTCTAATAACATAGAGATTCATACAACACATCAGCAGAACTTCAGCGGTATGAGGACAAGGCACGCAAATGAACCCAGTAAATAAGTAATTACCTGATATTGACTCGTCGTTAATTTCCAAGCAGTGAATAGCAATCCCCATACTTCACTCCTCCGTCGAATCCTTGAGATTGCAAGTTGCGACATGCGAGATTGCGAGTTGAATCCTTGAGATCTTGAGACCTTGAGACCGTACTTCGTCAATCGTCCTTCAGACCAGGAGACCGATTGCGAGATTGCGAGTTGCGATATGTTGACTGTTGAGTCGCCGTTCATAGATCACAGACCATGCGATTTGTCATTTGATTAGGGATTTAGATAATGGACATCACTTGTGTACTGTGGACTGAGTGAAGTGGAATAATCAGTAATTAGTAAACCCAAATGTGAAATGTAAAAAGTCTATTACTATTCATTAGCGGGCTGGGGAATCGGGCCGGGGAATTGGGTAAATTGCAAACACCGTCCCCGTCACCGATAAAAATTATCGGTTTTCCGTATACCCGTCCCAGTTTATTGTTTCCGAACGCGACCCGTTTGTTTCGGTTTTAGGTTTTCCTCGTCAATTTCAATTTTATTTGTCATCCCTAATGGTGATGCCGATATAAAAAAAAATAACAATCGACTCACTTATTCAAGTTTTAAAAAGATTATGAATATAAATACTTAATTTAAAACAATATAACAAATGGAAAATCAATTTAACGGAGATGGTGCTAATTATCCCAAATATGTCGAGGGTTCATATTATAAAAATAATGTAATTTGTTTTAAAAATATAAATACATACATGTTACACTTTATAAGGAATATAATGGTCCATATATGAAGTGATGTATCATGGACCAAAACTTGAACTATTATTGATGTATCATGGACCAAAATGTGTATTATTCATGTCTTCAGTTTCCATCATTGGGACACCTTTTACTATGAGCACTTTTTCCTATAAACAAGAATGGTCTGTTTCATTTGGACATTCATTAGTTTTGCAAAAGAGTTTTTGACGGCATCCCCAGACCCGTCCGTATGGTCCCGTCACGAGAGTATAATGTGAGATGAAAGTCATCTATACAACAACTCATTAAATGACTAGTCTAGGGACCATAAAGAACGTACTCCACGTTTGAATTAAAATTCTTATAGAGCCGCTGTTTAAACTTGACTCTAGGTCATTTCCTTAGATATATCATTTCGGAACCAACTCCGCTACTGTCTTAGGTTTTGATGTTTCATTATGGTACCAAGGGTTAATCCGTATGCTCGTTATGTTAGTGGTATATTTGATGTTTACTTGAAATCGATATTATCCGATATATACAATAATTTTTTGTCATACACAACAATAACATGAGTTTTATGCATATTGTACAACTAATGTAAAGTATAAATTGTTGTGTACGACAAAAACTTGTTGCGTACGGATCAGCTCCCTATCCGATAACATAACAATCATCGACTAAAATAGAAAGAATTAAAATTTGGTTACTTCAGCGTGGAATCTTTTGAAAGGTCGCTATTAAAATGGAACATTTTGAAGTTTAATCTTTTTCCAAATGGTAAAATGCAAGAAATAGCAAAGCAGTTTTTTGTATTTATTTTTATTATAATATTGTATTTTATTCATTTTTTGAGAGAATTGCACGCTAAAACCTTTACCCGTTATAGCAATGAGATTTGAAATGTGATGCCATGACACAAAATAACATATTTTTATGCAATGCTATTGTAATATACTCCCGTGGCAAAAAGAAAAGTGTTTAATGTCCATATCATATGGGTGTTACTAAAGATACACGTACACCGGCCCATATACATCTTTAACAAAAGTTAAACATATTTTTAACCAATCGTATCTAACTTTTTCGAAACACTATGCAGTTTAAACAAATAAAAAAAAGTTGACTTTCATTTAAGGTGAGAAAAAAGTATAAATGGGTGTTTATTTAGTTTTTCCCTATCATATTCCCTTTAAATCACCACAGATGATATGACGTTCTTTGTGCCACCGGTGATGAAATCAAAATCTTTCCACCTAAATTACCAGAAAATTATGATGTTTATTGTTGATAACTATTAGTCAAACTTCCTACAAGAGTGAATCCAATTATAATACTGAGTGTAATAAAAATCGATAATACAAATAATTTGTCAAGAATAAATGAGAATAAAAGCTTATACACACAAGATATGATATTTAATGTGGTTCGGTGAATGAGATCTATGTTCATAGGACATGAGGAAATATTCTTATTTAAGAGTTTGAAAGACCATTTATAGTACAATTAAATCTCTAGCTAGCCGTCTTTGTTATATAAACATCGATCAGTATAAGCCTTAAACAATAATCTGGTCGGATCCAACTACGCATATCAATGCAGGTCCATACCCATGGGATAAGTATTTGTCGTGTACGACTTCAATCCTAACAACTCTCAGCCTACTTTAAATACTTATCACATTGAATTCACGTGTTAGGTTTTTCCACTTTTTTCTAATAGGTTGGGTTTTCAATTCTAAAAACAAATTTAACATAACTAACAATAAAATAACATACAAAATACCATAAGAAGAAGTCTCATTGTCAAAACCAATTCCATAGAGTTTGGATTTTTGAAAATTCACCTTCAATCTCGAAGTTGCATGAAAACAATGAAGGATACGTGCAATATTCTTAGCATTTGTTCAAGACCATTCTCCAGCAAATAAGGCATCATTTGGGTAAAATAAATGAGAAATACTTGGACCGCTACAAGATGTTTTGATGTCTTGGATTAAGTTCTTTTAAGCAGTTCTTTTTGTAAAACAAAGAATCCTTTTTTTTTTGAACCGGCAATTTGGTCTCAACTGAGGGTATTCAGCCCCGCAACCCAGGGCGGTTGGCAATTACCTATGGCGCAAGAGCCTTTCCCCTCCACCTGTGCCTCGCCTCCAGGGAAAATCCCCCACATTGGCATTAGTTGGAGTCGAACCCCAGACCTCTATCCAGCGGGTATATAACCCAGGTGCATCAACCCAGCTAGGCTAGGCATCACTTGCAAAAAAAACAAAGAATCCTTGAGCTTGAAAAAATAAAGAAAATGGATATGAATCAAAAGGCGAAAATTAAATGGTTGACCGACGGAGACAAAAACACGAAATTTTTCCACAGGGTTATCAATAACAAAAGCAGAAAAAATAAAATTCATGGTTTGATAATTAATGGGAGTTAGGTAACCAACTCAGGGTTAATCAAACAGGAAGTGCGTAATTTTTATAGCTCTAAATTTCATGAACTATGGCCACCATACATGCGTTCATTAGCTCCCACTTCAAAAGTTCACTATTGAAGCATGTACTTTTTCGGAACGTCCATTTTCCTTAGGGGAAATTAAACAGACTATATGAGATTGTGGCAGCGATAAGGTGCCGAGGTGGATGGCTTTACATTTAAATTCTTAAAATCCTTTTGGGAATTAATGTAAGATGATGTTATGAATTTTGTTAAATATTTCGAATCCTTGAGCTTTTTTTCTAGGGGGTGTAATTCATCATTCATTAATTTAGCCCCCATGTCCCAAATTTCGTAATAATATTTTCATTTTAAAAACGACTCAAATACATAAAAAGAGTTACCAAATAAATCCATCCAAATTAAAACTTAATATTTAAAACATATAAAATCGTGTTTACAAAACATTATTTAGCGGAAGACTTGGATACCAAAACTTCAGATGCGGTACAGTCGCGCCTTGCTCCAAGCTCAAGCCAATAAATACCTGAAAAACAGTTAGGTGAAAGAGTAAGCACAAAGCTTAGTGAGTTCCTCAAAATATCACATGATTCATCACATAGGCACAAACATCATCATCGACTTCCGTAGGCAACATCGTCATCGAATTTCGTCGGCAAACATCGTCATCGACTTTCGTCAGCAAACATCGTCATCGACTTTCATCTACAAACATCGTCATCGACTTTGGTCGGCAAACATCGTCATCGACTTTCGTCGGCAAACATCGGCATCGACTTTCATCGGCAAACACGTCAGACACATACACCACATTATTACACAAAGTAATTGTTGGATTAAGGAGTCTGAGCAATTACTATAATTTAGAAGTATACTTAATTTGGCAGCAGCACAGTCCTTTTCGGTTGCCCTCATAACTGGCAAAGGACTAGATGATTAATTAAAAGAGAGAAATAATGATTTATTAATATATTATAAGAATAATATATTAATTAGAAATCATATTATTTAATTTATAATTGATCAGAAATTAATTAGAGTTAATTTTGGGATTAATTGGATTAATTAATAGTGCAGGGGCTGATTTGTAATTATCCAATAGTTGGGCAATGGACAACCTGGAAACCCTAATGGGTTGGATGAAATCCAAGGCTTGGAGCCTTGTGGATTTTGCAGCCCATTGTGGTTTATATGGCAGTAATAAGCAGATCATCTTATCTGATAAAAGCCTTATCATATCAGGATCTTAAATAAGACAGTTATACTCCTTATTGTTTATCAATTGGAGACTATAAATAGAGGCCCCTAGCACCCCATATTCCACGCCAATTACAAGGATCTCTCCATGCTCTCTCTTGATCATCTAGCTTGCTAGTTATTGGGTGTGAGCCATTAGAGGCACGACATTTGTGGTGCTAGCTTCCAAAGGTCAAAGGTATAAAATTCATCTTTTGTAACTTTATTATTAGCCTTAGATATAGGTTTAATAGAGAAAAACATAGACCCTATAATGTGCATGTGAACATAGGATTTTAGCTCAATGTTTGCACTAAAACCCATCAGTGGTATCAGAGCTATGATGTTTTTCTGTTAAACTGTTATATTGCGATTTGGACATAGGGTTTATCGAAAATAAACCCTTGCCCACATGATTATCGATTTTTCAAAGGGTTTTTGAAACCCTGGCCTCCACCCTGGTTTTTCGAAAATTTCCTGACCTCTTTTAGGGTGTTCTATTTTTGGTAAATGTGATTAATTAATAATTGGAAACCCCTTGGCCTTATTTTCGATTACACCAAGTGGGCAAGGATTAGGATTTAAATTAATTTGATTAATTTTGTAATCCTTGTTTGATTTAATTAATTTAATTAACAGTTAATTAAAAGACACAAATTAAATCAAAGACCTTTTAAATTGTTTAAAATACATCTTATATATATTATTATAAGATTAATATTTTATATATAAGATTAAGTCAGTCAAATCGCTAGTATGCCTCATTCACAAAACTGGTCTATAAGGAAACTGTCTATAAAATGACGGTTGAATGAGTGTCCACTCTCACCCAGCGCTTCCTTGACTAGTGGAGTGTCGTTAACAGAACGGATTTGATGGGACAACATAATCTCATTAAAAGTATAATGCTATTAAACAAAGTACTAGAACATTCAACAAAACTCAATCTAGTTACTTTAGGAAAAGTGAATAGTATGCTAACCTATGAAATCACACATTACACTTTATGAATCGTTAGTGGAGCTCGTATGGTTAACTGGCACACTAATAGGGATTCATAAAGAGTGGTAATGGTATCTCGCAAATTATCATTGTTGATGGAGCTCGTGTGGTTAACCGGCACATCAATCAAGATTATATACGACAGTGAGGTTACCATGTGATTTGCATGGTTATTCACACCTTGTTTGTGATCCTCGGCATCCCAGTCACAAATAGAAGGGCATAATTGACACGCCTAGGTCGTCGTGCGGTCAAAAATAGTAAAATAAACCTAACACACACTAGTATAGCGATAGTCAGGGTCGATCCAGAGGAGTTACGTGGTCAAGGTGGGCAACAAATTACCAATTGTAGTGTCACTCTACAACCAGAGGATCTAGTTTCCGACTTTTACCAAAAACAATCCAGAAATCATAAACATCCAACAATTCCAAATCAAGCATCAACTAAACTAAACCAATACTTAACCTAATTACATACTGAAATCAGAAATGCAATTCAGAATCAGAAGTAACAAAGATTAAATCAAAACATCCAACACATTCAAACATCCAAAATTCATCCAAAACCATTTCAAGCATAAAAACCATAAAAAGAGCAATTAACAATAACTATTAAAAACTCAGATCCAACTTGTTCCAAAACAGAAAACATAAACTTTCAAAAACTAAAAACTAATGCCAATGGTTGTCACACCCAATAACACTAGCCAAAGCTACCAAAAACTACTAAACTACTTGGAAATTAAAAGAGAAAAACATAAATACCAATTATGGTCGACTGAAAACTGAAACTCGGAGTCAAAGAAGCCTTGGGGGTCGTTCCTATGCCAAGTCTTTGCTACTGATTTCGACCTAAAATCCTCTATTTATAGTTTTGAAAAATAAGTGACCGCGTCGCGCGCATTAAGATTCCGTGGCGCGCGTATGGGTTTATCCCCGTTTTCTCGGCATTTGAATCTTCTCCACCGCCTCATTGCTGACTCAGCGTGTCGCGCCCTTGCACATATCCGTGGTGCGCGTGTGAATTCGACTCTTTTGTCTTTATCTTCAAACTTCTTCCATTTTATACGCTTTTAGCCCCTGTTTACATCTTTTCTTTCCAAACAAGCACTGGCACAAAAAGTGAGAATACCACAGCATAAATGATGTAAATTCACCAAGAATAGGGCTCAACAACGACTAAAATACTTGATATTACTAGGTGTTGTCAAACACCCCACACTTGTGTCTTGCTTGTCCTCAAGCAAGAGGGTTTTTAACAAATTCTAATAGACTCAAACATTTTGTGAACGCGTTCAATTTCAAAGCTTATTGCCTTAGGAATTAGAGTGAAATAGTTTGTGAAAACATAATCGGAATATTCTTTTGGAATTCATGACTTTCTAAAGAACCCTTGATTACAAATTTTCTGTCCACAATGAAGTGTACTTACTCCTTCAGATTCTAAAGGCCATTAAAGAACTGTCCATGACTTTCGATGTTGTCCGTGTAACGAGCTTTCAGAAATACCATCCCAGACCAGACGATCTTATGTGGCAAGGTGCATAAGTCCCACCCATTTTAGGCTTACCAGCTCAAACAACAAAGGCGACAGATTGACAATTCCTTCCTAAATTCCAAACTTAAAGCACTCCAATCTTCTAACTCTTAAAACTCAACTTATTTGACTAAACAAATAGCATGATCACAGCTAAATAGTATTTCTTGAAAAATACCAATGCTAAATACATTCAGAAACTATTCGTTTCAAAATTACAACGTATTAAAAATTTTGAAAACTGGTCATTGTCGACAAAAATTTCAAAAACTACTCTTTCGACCGTCCACACCCCACACTTAAAACCGTACAACGCCCTCGTTGTACAAAACATATTTCAGAACAAGGGAGAAAGAGTTACCCCTTAAACGGTAGATTGCTTGATGGTACTCGGTTGTCACACGTACAAAAACACGAACAAAAATCCTCGACTCAGAATTCAGGAGTTGTAGCGCAACAGTGAAACACGTCGGTGGTCAAGCCAAGTGGAGGGGGCACGGTGACCCCACACTTGCCTGAAACAACTCCTCCATTTGGTATTACATGCATCACTCACAAAAACATTAAATGCAAACTAAACAACTAATAAAATATAAACAAGCAAAAGATAAAGATAGTGTCATAAGTACAGTACATATATCCCAAAAGAAGAAAATAGAAAAATACATCAATCGCCACCTGGTGGCCTAGAAGGACCTGCCTCATGATTGTGAGCTCAGGCTGGGAATGGTCGGGGGCGCTGTCCCTGCTGTGTAGCCATCTCCAAAAGTACCTCCTCGATCCACTCCAGCTGGTACTCAATCCGAGCCACCCGCTCCTCCAATCGGCGGATGGCCGGTGTCTCCTCCTGCTGTGGCTGTGGTGGTGGAACTGGTGGTGCAACCCTCTGGCGATGCCTCGGAGGTCCCTCCTCATGGGCTGGTCGGGGTTCCCTCGGTGCCTCTGTTATCTCTCTCACAAAATGCCCAGGCCGTGGCTGGTGGATCAGGTGTAGGTTCTCCAGTGCCCGCGCCGATGTGCGGACTGGAGGGATAGGCGTCAGGGAGGCCATGGTGGTAGAGGTGAGTAACCGGTAAGATCAGGCCAGGCGGGTAATTTAGTGCTCGCCGGTCAAGGGACTACTGGCAGACGCACCCGCTTCCCGGGTGGATAGAGAAATCGCCAAAGCATACGGTAGGTTGAGGAACTTGGCGGGATCGAGGAGCACCCACAAATACGTCATGTCCTCACCGGACACCTTCTCGCCCCCTCCCTCTGCATGATAGAGGTGGTGACGATGCGGTGCATGAGCCGGTGAAGCGGGTTGCAGAGCTAGCTCTCCCTGGCCGACCCCGCCTCGAAGTACACGTTGGACAACGTGGCCCAAAAACTGCATTGGCATCCCGTGCGGGCTGCCCCTGAATGCATGCGTGAAGGAACGGTGTGAAGTGTCGGCTCTAGAGATCCGCCTCCGTGTATATACTTGTGCGTCTCCCAAACTCCCTAAGAATGCACTCCCTGGGGACTCCCCCCAATCTGAATCGGACTAGCCTGGATCGGGCCTCCGTCGAAGCCGGTGCGTAGCGAACCGTAGAGAGAAACTCCAAGAGAAGCTCGGTGTAAACTATATCGTCCTGGTTGGCCATAAGCCTGTCCTAACCACGACACGCGAATGTAGCCTCCCCATGGGACCATGTGCGATGAAGAAAAGGCTCGATCTCAGCCGTCCTGAGAATATCCCAATCTATGATCGTCGCCTCGAGAACCCGACGACTAATAAGTGCATCCCTCCTCTGAATATACTCGATCGAACACTCCAGACCCTCGGGGAACTGGAGAAAATGAAGATCGCTCCTGAAAGCCATCTGCACACAGAAACCACACAAAACAACAAACAATTTTGCAAAATAAGTCCTCATCCTCCCCACCGAACCGTGGAGCTGCCCAAGAACCAGAGCGCGGCGTGACGAGCAACTGTTTCGAATTCCAACCATAATCTCACTGATTTCCACCTGTTAACTCGATCCAAACACACTACAAGGTAGCCTAAGCACCGACTAGCCCCTCTAGGGTGATCATTTGGCAAACAAAACACCCTACGAGCCAGCATTGCCGATTTCTAAGTTTTTCATTTTTTGGAGAAATCAACCAATTTCACGGCCTAATCGCTAGTTCTAACAAGTAAAAACTAGTTAGAATGACATACCTCGATAGTAGGAATGAAATGAACGAGAAAAATGCGAGAAAAACGTCGGTTGATCGGAGCTCTGAGGCGCGGCGTGGGTGATATGTGTGAATAGTGAAATGCGACGTACCTTATAAAGGAAGAATTCGACCGATCGATTCTCGCGTCGTGGAAACGGAGTGACCGTGGCACGCGTGTTCCCAAATCAACCGCTGCGCATCGGGTTGGTTTGCGATCCCGCGGCGGGCAAAACATCAAACCGCGGCGCGGCCTTCAATTTTTTCAAAATTCTCTTTTATAACCCCACACTTGCCTCGAACCAATAACACATGCAATGACGATAATAATATTTTCCTAATTACTCCTAAGAAATACAGTACCTAACCTATGAAGATGGGTTGCCTCCCATAAAGCGCTAAGTTTAACGTCTTCAGCCAGACGGACTATTCCTCATTCTTCCCATTCTTCCTGAGGCATCATCTTCTTTGTTTCTGGCGCAATACTATGGACTACCGTCACGAGCAAAGATGTCAATTGTGTCATCCTATCGCTAAACTGGCTGATCCACTGCTGTTGAGCATATAGGAGTTGGAAAACCTTAGCTTCCCTGCACCGTGCGTCTTTTTCGTATTGTTGGTGCTTTAACTCCATTAGTTCTATCATATTGAGCAGCTGCACTTTATCAATGGTGGACAAAGGATGTTGTTTCGCCTCCCATAAAATTTCTTCCTTTGCACCTTCACCTGCTCTTGTCCATTGTTTAAATCTGTCGTTAGTTGTTGGTGCCATGAGAGGATTGTTACTTGGGTACCTATCATTGTGCCCCAATGGCACTGATATCGGACATCCGAACATATTTAGTCTGCGCTTCCCTGTTCCAAAGGAGATATCCAAGTCTCCTGTCTTGCAGTCCATGACAGCCCTAGTTGTGGCTAAAAATGGACGTCCCAGAATTAATGCTGGTGCATCTTCTAAACTTTCGTATTCCATTACCAAAAAGTCGACGGGATAGAAAAAGTCACCAACCTTAATTATCACATTAGTCAACTTGCCTCGGGAAACCTTGGTCGACTGGTCAGCCAGCTGTAACACTGTCTTAGCGGGCTCCAATTCCTCATTTTTATACTTATCGTACAAGTAAGCCGGCAATACATTCACACTTGCTCCAAGATCCAGCAATGTGTTCCTGATGACCACATCCCTTACCGTGACAGTAATCAACAGTGAACCGGGGTCCCTCTCCTTCTTGAGCAATGTACCCAACAAAGCCTCACTCGCTTTCACAGTTAACCTCACCGTTTCAGGTGTAGGTGCCATACTTTTGTTATTGCACATCTCCTGAAGAATCCTAGTATCCTCAGGAGCATATTTTAATTCATCCCACAGAGGCTGATTGATTGAGGGTCTAGCTGACTTAGGTGGTACCTCCTGCCTTTTTCTTTTCCTTCTTATCCTTTTTCCTCTGTTTAATTCCAGCCACCATTGGCTGATCCTCTTTTAGGACATCCTTGTCCTCTTTTAGTTGAGGTTCCTTCTCAACCTTAATTTCATCTTCTTCTTCTTTATCCTCCTTTTCAATGTTAGCTTCAACTTCTTCCTTAATTTCACTTTCAACCTTAACTTCCTTTTCCTCAGTCTGGTCTTCAACTTCACTTTCATAACCTAGCAAATCTTCTACGGTCACCTTCCTCCACTCAGCCTCAACGGCATTGACATGTTCCTTTCCCACCCGCTGAGCATGGGTCGGGTTGATCTCCGTAGTACTGGGTAGCTTGCCATTGTCTCTTTTTCTTTGATCCTCAGCCATCTGAGCGATCTGCCTCTCCATGTTGGCGATGGCCTTGGCATTAGCCTGAGACTGCTGCTGCGTGGTGTTGAACATCTTGTATATTTTTGCAGTCAAATCTTCTTGAGTTCCTGGGGCATTATTGTTATTGTAGTTATTACTTGGCCCCCTGTTGTTGTTACTACCGCTCCCACTTGCATTACCATTATTATTTGCTGGTTGATACTGCCTGGGCTGATTCGATGACTGGCCCTGATAGTTGTTCTGCCTTTGGTTGTTGAAATTTTGTGGACCTTGGTTGTATGGTCTATATGGTCGTCCATTGTTGTATTGACCTTGACCCTGACCATAAACCTGATTTGCCTCCTGAGTTCTCTGCCCTCCTTGACCTCCTTGTTGCTGATTTTGAGGTCCGTTCTGTAGAGTAGACATCAGTCTGTCAAACTTCTTGTTTAGCTCACTTATCTCCTTCTTGACATCCTTCCTCCAATGTGCATTAGCTCCCACTACTGCAGTTGTGCCTACCGTCTTTCTAGTAGATAAATTCACCTTGGATCCATTGCTCAATTGTTCCAAAAACTGCCAAGCCTCATCAGGATCCATCATCATGATAGTGCCACTGGACGATGCGTTGATCATCGCCTGATTCGTCTCACTTGCCCCTTCAAATAAATGCCTGACCAACTGCCACTTCGGAATATCGTGATGAGAGTACTACCTCATCAACTCCTTCAGACGATCCCAAGCTTCGTGAAATGCTTCTCCAGGCTTTTGTTGAAAATCTTGGATGGCTCTCCTAATCTCTGTTGTCTTACTTGCCGGGTAGAACTCTTGCAAGAATTTAGCTTTAAGTTGATCCCAAGTAGTGATACTATTGGACTGAAGAGACGTGAATAAATACTTGGCCTTGTCTTTCAAGGTAAACGGGAACAACCATAACCTAAAAAAAATTCTTATTCGTGTTCTTAGGGGTATTGGCGTTTGCTATTGCTATGAATTCATACAAATGATTGTATGGATCATCCTATTTATATCCCCTAAATTCAGGAAATATTCCTAAGAGTTGTGGTCTAATTTCTACCTGAGCATCTATATCATCTGGAATATAAATGGGTGATGAATTATCGTACTCCCGCGGTTGGAAGTGCGATGCAACCGGCTGCCCTCTCGGTTGTGCAAAATACAAAGGTCTAACTAAATTACCGTTATATTAATGATCATTGTTGTACCCTTGCTGACCTTACGTCTGTTGTTGCTGTGGTGCTCTTCGTGGAGGTCCCGACCTCGGTTCCATTGTTGTTATGGTTGCTGCTACTGCGGAACCCATCCTTCTTCCTCGTCCTCATAGCTCTGCTCAACCTCCTAGTACTGGTACTGTTGTTGCTGCAGAGGTTGCGGTTGATATGGTTGTTGTGGTATGGTTTGGAAAGTGGTTTGTGGTTTAAAGATTAATGGTGGTTGTAATAGTTGTGATTGTGGTTGAGAAATGGTAGTGTGCTGCCTAGGCAGTGAGGTTCCATCACGAGTTGGCATTCCCCAAGACATAGCAGATGTAAAAGGGTTTGTAGATTGTGGTTGAAAATGGTGGAACAGAAGGCGGAGTGCATGATGGTATTGATGCGGGGGCTGAAACCGCACCACCAGTAGCACTCGTGCTCCAAACTAAAATTCTGAAATTGGGGGAATAAATGGCATCCCCGTCACCTCACCCGTAGGTTCCTGGGCGACATCCTCTAAACTACTACTAACATTACTAAAACTCATTGTATCTAAATGCCTACGTGCACGGTTCTTGCGCGCGGTTCGTTCGATTTCCGAGTCAAAACACAAGGGGGATAACTGCTCACCTCGACTGGTACGCATGCACCAGTGCAACACGCCCGTCAAAACCAAAAATTGAAATACTAACCAACTGAAAATATCAATACTAAAACCAAAGTCAGAAACTAAAAGTCCTACAAATCGCCTACTCTCAAACTCACAACTCCCCGGCAACAACGCCAAAATTTGACACACCTAGGTCGTCGTGCGGTCAAATTGTAGTGTCACTCTACAACCAGAGGATCTAGTTTCCGACTTTTACCAAAAACAATCCATAAATCATAAACATCCAACAATTCCAAATCAAGCATCAACTAAACTAAACCAATAGTTAACCTAATTACTTACTGAAATCGGAAATGCACTTCAGAATCAGAAGTAACAAAGATTAAATCAAAACATCCAACACATTCAAACATCCAAAATTCATCCAAAAGCATTTCAAGCATAAAAACCATAAAAAGAGCAATTAACAATAACCGAATGATTAACTATTAAAAACTTAGATCCAACTTGTTCCAAAATAGAAAATATAAACTTTCAGAAACTAAAAACTAATGCCAATGGTTGTCACACCCAATAACACTAGCCAAAGCTACCAAAAACTACTAAACTACATGGAAATTAAAAGAGAAAAACATAAATACCAATTATGGTCGACTGAAAACTGAAACTCGGAGTCAAAGAAGCCTTGGGGGTCGTTCCTATGCCAGGTCTTTGCTACTGATTTCGACCTAAAATCCTCTATTTATAGTTTTGAAAAATAAGTGACTGCGTCGCGCGCATTAAGATTTCGTGGCGCGCGTATGGGTTTATCCCCGTTTTCTCGGCATTTGAATCTTCTCCACCGCCTCATTGCTGACTCAGCGTGTCGCGCCCTTGCACATATCCGTGGCGTGTGTGTGAATTTGACTCTTTTGTCTTTATCTTCAAACTTTTTCCATTTTGTACGCTTTTAGCCCCTGTTTACATCTTTTCTTTCCAAACAAGCACTGACACAAAAAGTGAGAATACCACTGCATATATGATGTAAATTCACCAAGAATAGGGCTCAACAACAACTAAAATACTTGATATTACTAAGCGTTGTCAATAATCGAGATTAAACATGCCATTGAATTGTTCAATGAATCTCATAGATCTAGGAATTTCACTTAATAAGATTATTTCCACTGTGAGATTGGTAAATCGTCATTTACCTACCTTTATGTAATTTACAATTAGATTACGACATCCCTTTTCTATGTTGTGTAATTACATATTTGGATCCTGGCCTTAATATATATCATTTGGTTAAATATTGAGGATTTCTCTATCTAATTAAAACTATCTTCTTTTATAGATGTCTTATCCTGATACTCCTGTTGCTCCCACCGCCTCCCACTCCACCCATAACACCAACTTCTCCTCAATCCTCTCGCTTTGTTCTAAGGTGACAGTAGATCGCACCAACTATAACGATTGGATGAGAAACATCAAGATGACGCTCAGGTTCGAGGACAAAAGAGTATGTTCTTGAAAAGGAGCTCGTCAAGATTGATCAAGAAACCGCTACTCCTGAGGAATGTGCCTCATTCAAGAAACACTATGACGATGCTACCAAAGTGGCATGCATCATGGTCGCCACTATGGTCCCTGAATTGCAAAGGTTCTATGAGGACTACTATGCATCATAAGCGAGCTTGTCAAGAGAAGTATAAAGTAGTCAAGGCACTCATGGCCTGCAAGATGAATGATGGAGAGTTTGTTTACGCCCACGTATAGAAAATGCAAAGATACGTGGAGCGACTTATGAAGCTGAATGTGCACTTTGACGAGGAACTAGCTATTGATATAGTTCTGAACTCGTTGTCCAGTTGTTATGATCAGTTCATTCTGACCTATAATTTGAACAACAGTGAGACAACTCTCGCACAATTGCACAATATGTTGCAAACTACTGAAGCCGGCATGAAGGGTAAAGTTATATCCTCTGCTTCTAGCAATGCTCCCGTCATGGCTATTGGACATGGCAAAGGGAAGAAGAGGAAAGGTCGTCTGAAACAAAATTGGAAGGGAAAGTCCCATGCCGGGTCATCTAGCAGTAGCTCAAAGGCAAAGTCTGGTTCTGATATTCCTCCTATCTCAAACCCCAAAGATGCCAAATACTTCTATTACATTGAGAAGGGACACTGGAAATGAAGCTGCCCCAAGTACCTACAGGACATACAGGATGGGAAAGTAAAGCCATCGTCTGCGAGTATATACACTATCTCTGATAAATCATCATCTTCTCATTCTTGGGTCCTAGATACAGGATGTGGTTTTCACATTTGTTCTGATCTGCAGGGACTAAGAGAAAGTAGGGAGATGGAGCATGGGAGGATGAACTTGATTATGGGAAACAGACGATCGTCACCTGTCACCAAGATTGGAGTTTATAGCCTTATGCTTAGAAGTGATATTAAATTAGATTTAATTGATTGTTGCTACTCGCCCGATATGGCTCGAAACATTATTTCATTTCACGCATTGTTTAGACAAGGAATTAGATATTCATTTGATAATGTGAATGGTTCTATTTCGGCATATAAGAATGGTGTCTTTTATTTAATGCCTTACCTTGTCATGGTGTGTATGAAACTGTGATGTGTGTATAAAACTTAGGTAATAGTGTATTTCAAATTGATTCATCTATCGGTATTGACAAAGCATGCTTGTGGCATTGTCGTCTTGGACACATCAACAAGAAACGCATTGCCCAACTCCAAAAGGATGGAGTGTCGGAATCATTTGACCTAAGGCCAGATGATGAATGTGAATATTGTCTTTTGGGAAAGATGACTAAATCACCTTTCAAGGGATAATGTGAAAGAGGTGAAGGTCCATTGGATCTCGTACACACCGATGTGTGCGGACCCTTTAGAACTAACACAAGGGATGCAAATAGATTTTATGTGACTTTTACTGATGACTATAGTAGATATGGATACATCTACTTAATCAAGCATAAGTCTGAAACCTTTGAGAGATTCAAAGAGTTTAAACATGAAGTCGAAAATCAATTAGGGAGGAAGATAAAGATGCTCAGATCCGATAGAGGCGGTGAGTATCTTAGTATCGAGTTCCTAGACTATCTTAAGGAATGTGGAATAGTTTCACAGTTGACTCCTCCAATAACTCCACAGTTAAATGGTGTGGCTGAGAGGCGCAACCGAACATTGTTAGACATGGTTCGTCCCATGATGAGTCGAGCTTCTCTTCCTATTCACTTCTGGGGGTATGCCTTAGAGACAACCGCCCACATCCTCAATCTTGTCCCTACTAAAAAGGTTGCTAAAGCACCTCATGAGATATAGACAAAGAAAGTTCCCTCGTTAGCACATATTAAGGTTTGGGGCTGTGAAGTCTTCGTGAGATGAGAGACTCATGACAAGCTCGAAGCCAGAAGTGAGAAATGTTACTTCATTGGTTACCCAAAGCAGTCCTTTGGATATTTGTAATACAGACCAAGCGAGGACGTGGTCTTTGTAGCACGAAGGGGAGTCTTTCCAGAGAGAGATCTCATATTCAAAGAGGACAGTGGGAGTACCATTAACCTTGAAGAAATTCAAGAATCTGAAAATGAAGCAACCATAAATGACACTAGCCCTCAACCAGAGGAATCAGTTCTTGTTAAACCGGTAATTAGTTCATTACCTCCTAGGTGCTCTGGTAGAGTTAGAACACCACCTGAGTTTTATGGATTCCATATTACTACCGATGGTGACACGTTCGTCAGTGATATAACACTGGTGAATCTGGATGAGCCAGCTAATTACAGGGAAGCAATGGCAGGCCCTGAGGCTGCTATGTGGAAGGAGGCAATGGACAGCGAGATCAAGTCCATGTATGACAATCAAGTTTAGAATTTGGTTGACAATGTGTCAGATCGAAAGACAGTTGGGTGTAAATGGATCTTCAAGAAGAAGACCGACATGGATGGAAATGTACACACCTTCAAGGCTCGACTGGTCGCAAAAGGTTTTACTCAAACCCCTGGGGTTGACTTTCACGAAACCTTCTCACCAGTGGCCAAGATTAAATCCATTAGGATAATGCTCGCCATAGCTGCATTTCATGATTATGAAATTTGGCAGATAGATGTCAAAATCGCTTTCCTTAACGGGAAACTGGCTGAGGATGTTTATATGAATTAGCCAGAAGGTTTTGAAGATGCAAAGTTTCCTAATAGGGTGTGTAAGCTTGAGAAATCGATTTACGGATTGAAACAAGCTTCTTGCAGCTGGAATCTCTGCTTCCATGAGAAAGTTAAGGAGTTGGGTTTCTCTAGAAGTGAAGATGAGTCCTTCGTATATACCAAAGCTAGTGGGAGTGTAGTCACTTTTCTGGTGCTGTATGTCGATGACATATTGTTCATGGGAAACGACATTCTGACCCTGCAAAAAGTGAAATCTTGGCTAGTGTTTCGACATGAAAGACCTTGGAGAAGCTGCCTATATTCTTGGGATAAGAATATTGAGAGATAGAAAGAAACAAGTGATTGGACTCAGTCAAAGTGTTACTTGGACAAAGTAATGAAAAGATTCAGTATAGAAAGTTCAAAGAAAGGAGAGCTGCCAATGCAAGGCAATACCAAATTGAGCAAGACTCAATGTCTGAGTACAAATGAGGAAATAGCTGAAATGAGTCGGGTACCTTACGCTTCGGCTGTGGGGTCGATCATGTATGCTATGACATGTACATGCCTTGACATGGCCTTTTCCTTGAGCATGGTCAGTCGATATCAGGGAAACCCGGGCAAGGCGCATTGGACTGCGGTTAAGAACATACTCAAGTATTTGCGAAGGACGAAAGACCTCGTCCTAGTCCTTGGTGGCAAAGATACGTTGAGAGTAAGGCGATACAGTGACGCCATTTTTCAGACAGATAGAGACAACTACCGATCTCATTCAGGCTGGGTATTCCTCTTAAACGGTGGAGCAGTTACCTGGAAAAGTTCCAAGCAGGAGACAGTGGCTGATTCGACGTGTGAATCAGAGTATATAGCTGCAAGTGAAGCCTTTAAGGAAGCGGCTTGGCTAAAGAATTTCATCGGTGACCTTGGAGTAGTCCCGACGATTCAGGAGCCAATGGAACTGTTTTGCGATAATGAAGGAGCGGTTGCCTTGACTAAGGAACCGCGAGATCATGGAAAGTCCAGACATATCGACAGAAAGTACCATTACATTAGGCAAAGAGTAGAAGAAGGTCACCTATTTGTGAAGAGAGTATCATCTGAAGAAAATCATGCAGATCCTCTGACAAAGGCTCTTCACAGGATTAAACACCATCAGCATGCAAGGAGCATTGTGCTGAAAGATGATATTAGTTTTAGCAGTTAGATAGATACTTCGAAACTTGATACAAAAGGATGTAACTGAATTTGGTCATTAAATAATAAGAGAATTATTTATAAGCATTGTTTACTACCAATTGGCAATAGTACATTTTTGTGTTTCATAATTTGCATGTTTTACTTCCTGAATAATTTGATTATTCGAACATCCACAGTCAGTCATACTTTTGGAAGTAAGTTATGAACTAAGACTGTCATGAATTGAATTCTAGACTGTCTAATGGGTTAGACATAGCAATAGGTTTGCTGCAATATTCATGAGTACTCAGAAATGGATATTTGAGTATTGGATCAACCCGCACTCAGAGAATTACTTCATGGAATTGTCGCTAAGTAATTCTGAGATGATAACATCTTATGACCTTCAAACCTAGACATATGAGTTGAAATTTTCAAATCGGTTGTGCATTGATAATGCGTAAACGCATTGGTAACTCAATGTTATAAAACGTATTGTTGTGCGTGATTTTACGAGTAAAAGACACAAGCATATGAGTCGAAGTTTATTTGTTCCTTTGCCCCAACAAGAAAAGCGATATCTGTGGGCCCCTCAGTGATTTGGTGATGACTAATTATGCTGGGCTCGGCGAGGACGAAATTGATGTGTTCAATTTAGAGTCCTAAATCATCATAAATTAGGAATCGGGAAACAGAGAATCAGACTGAGGACCATGCCTCATATCTAAATGATATATTGCAGAACAAAGGGTCATACGATCACTTATCTTAGGACATAAACTGACTAGGTTAGAGTTCGGCAGCGGCTTTTGGAAGCTACAATTTGCTGGTCAAATTTAAGCTATATGGAATTATAGTTATAGACTTATCCAAGTGGGAGACTGTTGGATTAAGGTGTTTAAGCAATAACTATAATTTAGAAGTATACTTAATTTGACAACAGCATGGTCCTTTTGGGTTGCCCTCATAACTGGCAAAGGACTAGATGATTAATTAAAAGAGAGAAATAACGATTTATTAATATATTATAAGAATAATATATTAATTAGAAATCATATTATTTAATTAATAATTGATCAGAAATTAATTAGAATTAATTTTGGGCTTAATTGGATTAATTAATAGTGCAGGGGCTGATTTGTAATGATCAGAAATTAATTAGAATTAATTTTGGGCTTAATTGGATTAATTAATAGTGCAGGGGCTGATTTGTAATTGCTCAATAGTTGGCAATTGTAACACCCGGCTTTTAAAACAAAAACACCCCTGAAAATTTTTCAATTTTAACAAAGGTTTCAATACATAAAACCATAACGGAAGGGGTATATTTTATTAAAAACGGGTACAAGTGTATCAAGGAAAGTATAAAATACTGTAATCTCCTTTGAAGCCGGGCTGCTACTGACAGCATCTAAAAGTCCCACTTCTTTAGTCACGGACTATATCATTACCCTTATCAGGGTTATGCTAACCTGCAGGGACATTTAACAAATAACGTGAGCTATAAAGCTCAGTGAGTAATCGTATCTGCAAATAACATGTATAAAAATACAATCATATATCTGTCTGGATATCGAATCCAAACACCTAGCCTTACTGGCAGACCACATATCTCCTAGGATTTCACATCCTAATCGGTAGCCTTACAGGCTGAATCACAATAACCTGTAATTATCACGCCACGTCAGTTATTTGCACATATAATCATGTCTGACCATTTATGTCCCATGTTTCTTAGTTAGAATGGACTGCATCATATGGCATGGCTATATAAGCCGCACCATGTCATTTTCAATATACAAGTCATAGCCCAAAGGCTGCACCAGCTGGGCTCAATAACCCGGTATCATAGTCAAAGGACCGCACCATTTGGACTTAAAGTCAAATATCCAAAATCAATTATGGCTCACGAGTTTGTCCCGCTTTTGCCTAGACTCACGGCTCCGTTCTTGCCATCTCGATGACTCACGGATTATCCGGTATTGCCTTTTCAAGATTTGACTCACAGCGCCGTTTTTGTCTATCGTAGACTCACGGCTTATCTGATATTGTCATATTATTTCTGTTATTGACTCACAGCTCCGTTCTTGTCTATTATAGACTCACGGCTTATCTGGTATTGTCGTATCATTTCTGTTATTGACTCACAGCTCCGTTCTTGTCTATTATAGACTCACGGCTTATCTGGTATTGTCTTTTCAACGCATCTGTCAACTGTTCATTTTTGTCCCCCAAAGCAGTTTCAATCTATAACGGTTCAATCATCAAATATCATATATGATATTAGTGATATTACTCACCTGGAGACTAGCTGCATTTAAGTTCCGGTTGTTTCTTGTCTTTGCGTACACCACAACCGTTTGTACCATACCTATTCATCCATTTCGTATCAAATGATAATAGGTTAATAATCATTCCATTTCAGTTGACTCTACTACACAAGAGTCATATATAATACAATTGGGGACCATTTCCAAGCATTTCCAATCAATAAACATTGTTATAAAAATTTAATACACTTCTCGAAATACGCGTATTCTACTACAGTACTTTCGGGAGGTCGTATTCGTATTCCGATAATTTTCCATGAAGTTTCACAACATATTAGACCTATGTTTAAAATTTCAGGTCAATCGGATAAGCCTAGCATCAAAATCAAACTTGGAAATTGCTCAAAATGTTAACAGAGGATTTACAGCTTCTCTCGCGACCTCGAGTCGCGAGGACCCTTATGGTCGCGTCGTGAGAGCTGAACAGCAAGCCAGTTTCGCGATTTTTGTGCTACAAATTCTCATTTTCTCATTTTTAAGCCCTTAATACATGACTTAATCGATAGGGGTTTGTTCCAAGACCAAAACCCTTCATTTACTTCCAGTTTTTAGCCATGGAAACGGTAATTCAAATCCATTTCCAAACATTCCCGTTTTTGCATTTTTGGTCCAAAAACCGAAATTGCCAAAGATTAATCACTTCTACTAATTTATTCTCATCTCTAGCAACATTTGGAACTCATTAGAACCCAATAGAATCCACTGGATCATATAAACATGTATTCTAGGGTTCTTGAGCAAAGTTCCAAATTTTCAACAATAACAACATACTTTGTATTTGTTATGAATTCTTACAACATAGGCATGTTTGAGGCTTAGAAATCTTTCAAACCTCCTGGATCATAACTGAATTTCAGTTTCCAGATTATCCCAAGAAGAACACACACAAAAAAACTTAGAATTTGAATTTACTAACCTTTAAAGCTTAGGAATCATCAATTCCAAACTATGATTCCAATTTCCTGCTTCAATTCCATGATTTATGCAGAAATCACACCTTCAAGACTCCTCCCGATGCTGCTAAAATGTTCAGCCAACATTAATGGAGGTATTTTCCTTTTATATTTTCCAGATTTTCACTTTTAGTCCCTAAGTTTCATTTCTTGAACTTTTGGCACTAAAATCAAGTTTTATTACAATAAAACTTTCATTCCTTATGTTTTTGCCACAAGCAAACAATATTTTACATATTTGGTCCTTTACATGGTCAAATGACCAATTTACCCTTTTATGGTAAAATGACCAAATTGCCCTTTTTAACCTTTTTACTACCATTATCTTACCAACAAGGTTTTCTAACAAAACTAATACTTATAACACCATATTAAATCATAATTACACTATGATTAACGTATAAATACTTACTAAAAGTATCGTGGTGTTACAGCAATGGACAACCTGAAAACCCTAATGGGTTGGACAAAATCCAAGGCTTGGAGCCTTGTGGATTTCGCAGCCCATGGTGGTTTATATGGCAGTGATAAGCATATCATCTTATCTGATAAAAGCCTTATCATATCAGGATCTAAAATAAGGCAGTTATACTCCTTATTGCTTATCACCTGGAGACTATATATAAAGGCCCCTGACACCCCATATTCCACGCCAATTACAAGGATCTCTCCTTGCTCTCACTTGATCATCTAGCTTGCTAGTTTTAGGGTGTGAACATAGACCCTATAAGGTGCATGTGAACATAGGATTTTAGATATACGTTTTATTATTGGCCTTAGATATACGTTTAATTGAGAAAAACATAGACCCTATAAGGTGCATGTGAACATAGGATTTTAGCTCAATGTTTGCACTAAAAGCCATCAGTAATAAGGTTACCTATACATGTAACTTCACCCATAATATAGTGAGAAGACTTACCTGATCTGCAAAGCCAGACAGCACTCCTCCTCGCACGCGTCCTCAGATCAGACAACACGAATTTCCTAACAAGGATAAACTCCACTTAGAACTTCCTAAATCCCAAACAGGATAATCCTCTAAGACCTGTATCTTGAACCCTCAAGTTTGACCAAAAGTCAAACCGGTCAAAAAGTCAACGGTCAAAGTCAACAAAAGTCAACGGGCACAGTTAGCGCTGCTAACTCCCCTAGTTAGCGTCGCTAACTATGAACAGTCTCAAAAGTCAATTAAGCTTTTAATATATTCAGCCAAGGTCTTAATCCTCTTAGGGACCTTTCAAACAGTCCCAAAGTCCATAAATATCCTAACTTTAACATCCAAACATAACCGTGCTAGCTCAATAACAAGATCCACGCCCAAAATAGTCCAAAACTTCAATTAAACCACCAAAGAGAGTTTGGCTTACACTCTAAACCAACTTAATAGTTCTAAATCAGACCATAAGGCATAAAGTTCCAAACTTTATCCTTCCCAACCATGGACAATCATCAAAAGGGACTATTACATCATTTCAATCCATAAAAACCCACTAGAAACAACATAAGAATCTTAACAAAACATAAAGGTGGGAACTTTACTCACAATGGTCCAGAAAATGCAGATCATTGAAGCTTCACTCAAGAGGAACAACTTCTAACAATACTTGTAACGCCCCAACTTTTTCAAACCATTTATATTACATAAAAGCATATTTTACAAAATATGGTTCAACAAAAACCATTTTTACTTGTTTAAATACAACAAAAAGGGGTGTTACAATTACATATCAAACAACCATAAGCTTAAGGAAAACGGATTCAATCAATACCAAATATGGAAGCTGTATCTAGCTCCACTCCTTTGCACCTAGTGCTTATTCTGCAACGTCAAACTATCTCACAACTTTGTACCTGAACCTGGAATACATGGCATAAAAATAAACTACGTAAGACAAATTGTCTCGTGAGTTACATGAGTTTTAGACTCAATCATAAAATCTCCTTTTATAAAAAAATTTAATAAGTAAACATTCGCTGAAATTCTATAGTATTAATATACTATAACTTTTATCTTTTAAAATCATTTTATATATTTCATAACTAACATAATTCATACTTTCTTTGACTGGTTTTATAAACTTGCTGGATTTTTATACTTAGGGCTTTAATCACTATGTGTGATACCCCAAGTCTCCACAGCTAGAAAGAACGGATCAATCCTCACCATAGAAGTGCTGAGGCAGCCTACTTCGCGAAGGGGTTTTCCCCAGTAGACTCCTTACCTAACCCGGGTAGGTTGGAACGTAGTTCCCTCACTAACGCTTGCTAGTTACAATACCAGTCAAAAACAAAAATACTTTCTGGAAACTAAAACCATGCTTGTACACAAATGGCTAAATGCCAAGTTTTTGACTCAAACATGTTTCTAACATAATCTAGGCGAATGCCAAGAATCATACTTTCAAATATAGCAGTTAACTTTCTATTTAAGCTAGAAAGTGTACTATTTTTGCAAACATTTATACACATAAGAATAGTATATAAAATCTGAAAAAATACTTACTTACTCGCCATGTATCCCAAAGTGGGTAAAAATGCTACATGTACTCACCTTATAACTCTTGAAAGGTCGTTTAGACGTCCCTCGGTTCTTTACCCTTTCGGTGTCCGACTACTTGACTTGCACCTATATATAGTATTTGATACATTAATTTATATTCTAATTGACTCTATAACATGTTAGAGTCCTTGTTTTATCATTAATGGTCAATACAAGTGTCTAACTTTTAAATAACCAATTTTAATTATTTCGTATATTGTACGTATTTTACTACAGTACCCTCGGGAGGTCGTATTCTCGATTTAACAATTTTCCATGTGTTTTCATACCATTTTAAGCTTATGGTATGAATTATAGACCAATCAGACAAGTCTAGCATCAAGTTCCAAACTCAAAAATGGACAGAAACTTCACAGAGTGTTGGCACGAGTCGTGCATAATTTGTTCTATGGGGAGCACGACTCGTGCTCCTCCTGGAACTTTCTTTCTTTGCTGATTTTTGTGCTGCAGGTCCTTTAGTTCGAGGATTAAGTCCTTAATACGTAACTTAATCATTTTAAGGTCGTTTATGGCCTTAAATAACAGCTTACTTTTAGTTTTAAACCATGGAATCATCAATTCCATTCCATGGCTTAAAACATTCCCGTAATGCCCATTTTATCACCAAAAACCATTTTGTTAAAATTTTAAGTATGGAACTAATTTCTTACACTCTTTATGACTCTTTGAACCTACTAAATCGATTGAAACCAGTTTCAAACTCATGAACCCAATTTCTAGGGTTCTTGAGCTCAAACCCATTTCTATGGATTTAACCACAATTTCAATAACTCTTTACAATTTAAGTGTATCTACTTGATGTTTTAGTATGACTTAATGGAGATGAATTTCTGGAAACATTCCATGAACTTCATAACTCGAATTTCCAGATTTCACACGAAGAAGATGATGAATAGTAGGAGTCTTTACCTTATTTACTTAGGAATCTTCAATTCCTTCTTCAATTTCTTGTAAACTTTTCTAAGCTTCTTCTTCTTCCCGTATCTTCTTGCTCTCTCTCGATTTCTCTACAATTTTCTGGAAAAGAGAATGATAATTCTCTCTTTTATGTTTATTTTTTTTTATAAAATATTTACATTTTTAGTCCCTAGGCTTGCATTCCTTAGACTTTTGACACTAACACTTATTTTGGCCACTTGAAACTATAGTTCTTACATTTTTAGTCCTAAATCATAAATAAATTTTATAGTAATTTCTACAATTGGTCAAATGACCAATTTACCCTTTATATGATAAATGACTAAATTACCCTTTCAACCATAATTTCTCATAATATTACATATAAAACTTTTAATTTCACACATCTTATATTACATATTTATATTATAAATTTTTGGTCGTTTCAACTACCTCCCCCTAATTAGGATTCCGTCCTCGGAATCGCTTCATAATCTGTAAAATTAGGGTATCTTCTTTTCATGCTTTCCAAGGTTTCCCAAGTCAAATCTGAACCCAGTGTATGCTTCCACTTGACCAATACTAGATCAATCTCTCTGTTCCTTAGTTTCTTGGTTTTCACCTCTAACATCGCCTCTGGTTCTTCAACTAGTCTGTTGGGTGTTTCCACTCTTACTTCTTCTAAAGGAATGGTTAATTCCTTCTTTCCAAAGTACTTCTTAAGATAGCATACATGAAATGTATCATGTATTCCTCTGAGTTCTTGTGGCAACTCCAGCTTGAATGCTTGTAAACCGATTCTTTTCAGAATTTTGAAGGGTCCAATGTATCTTGGACTCAACTTCCCTCTCTTGCCAAATCTTATCACCCCCTTCCAAGGTGATACTTTTATCATCACCAAATCACCTTCTTTTAGATCATAGGGTCTTTTCTTCAAATTTGAGTAACTTCTTTGGCGATCTTGTGCAGCTTTCATATTGGTCTGTATCACCCCAATCTTTTCATTCGTCATTCTTACAATTTCTGGCCCAGTGAGTTTTGCTTCACCAGCTTCTAACCAACACACTGGGGTTCTACACTTTCTACCATATAACGCTTCAAAAGGCGGCATTTTGATGCTGGAGTGATACCTGTTGTTATACGAGAATTCTACTAATGGTAGGTGTTGGTCCCAATTACCTCCAAAATCAATAGCACACGATCTCAACATATCCTCCAAGGTCTGAATAGTACGTTCGCTTTGCCCATCTGTTTGAGGGTGATAGGCTGTACTCATCTTGATTCGAGTTCCCATCTTTTCTTGTAGAGAATCCCAAAAGTTGGACGTGAATCGAGGATCTCTATCTGAGACTATGGACAAAGGTGCTCCATAACGTCTGATCACTTCATCGAGGTACAACTGAGCTAATTCTCCAAGTGAGTTAGTTTCTTTCATCGCGAGGAATAGGGCACTTTTAGTCAATCTGTCAACAATGACCCATATACTATCGTGTCCCTTTTGCGTTCTTGGCAGCCCCATGACAAAATCCATGGTTAGTTCTTCCCATTTCCCAGCTGGTATCTGCAATGACTGCACAGAGCCATACGGCACCTGATGTTCTGCTTTTACTTGTGCACAAGTTTCACAGTGGGATATGTACTTTGCTATTCTCTTTTTCATACCTGGCCACCAGTAGTGTTGCTTCAAATCTTGATATGTTTTTGTACTTCCAGGATGTATAGAATACTTGGATTTGTGAGAATCATCCAAGACTATCTTTCTGGTTGCTCCATATTTAGGGACCCAAATACGTCCCTTAAAAGTGCGCAACCCTTGAGTATTCACTTCAAACACCACCTTTTTCCCAAGCTTTTCTTTCTTTATATTCTCTTCGGTTAAGGCACTGTTCTGAGCTTCTTTAATCTTTTGAATTAAAGTTGAGACCACTTCAATTCGCATGGATCTTCCTTTAACAACTTTTTCACGAACCTTTCGACTTAAAGCATCAGCTACTACATTAGCTTTTCCTTCGTGATAAATTATTTCACAGTCATAATCATTCACGAGCTCAATCCACCGTGTCTGTCTCAAATTCAATTCTTTTTGAGTAAAAAGATATTGTAGACTTTTATGATCTGTATATATCTTGCATTTCGTCCCATATAGATAGTGCCTCCAAATCTTCAATGCAAACACAATTGCAGCCAATTCTAGATCATGAGTAGTATAACGTGTCTCTGCATCTTTCAGCTGTCTGGAAGCATAAGCAATAACTTTGCCCCATTGCATAAGTACACAACCGAGACCTCTATTAGACGCATCGCTGTATACTACAAACTCTTCTGTGCCTTCTGGTAAAGATAATACTGGAGCTTCACATAGCTTCTTCTTTAGTATTTCAAAGGCTTCTTGTTGTTTTTCTCCCCAAACAAACTTCATTTCTTTCCGGGTTAGCTGCGTCAATGGCACTGCTATTTTGGAGAAATCTTGGATAAACCGTCGATAATAACCGGCTAACCCAAGAAAACTCCTAACTTCTGTGGGTGTCTTCGGTGGCTCCCATTTCATTACTGCTTCTATTTTTGCTGGATCCACTTTAATACCTTCAGCTGAAACAACATGACCCAGAAATTGAACTTCCCGTAGCCAAAAGTCACACTTTGACAATTTCGCATATAATTGTTCATTCTTCAAGGTATGCAGCACTTCACGTAGGTGTACTTCATGCTCCGCCTCACTTTTCGAATAGACCAGAATATCATCAATGAAAACGATGACAAATCTGTCAAGAAAAGGTTTACAGACTCTATTCATGAGGTCCATAAACACAGCTGGGGCATTAGTGAGACCGAATGGCATCACTAAAAATTCATAGTGACCATATCGAGTTCGGAATGCAGTCTTGCATACATCTTCATCCTTCACCCGTACTTGATGATATCCAGAACGAAGATCAATTTTAGAGAAATAACTGGCTCCCTGTAACTGATTGAATAAATCATCAATTCGTGGCAAAGGATATCGATTCTTGATTGTCACTTTATTGAGCTCACGATAATCTATGCATATACGCATAGTACCGTCCTTCTTCTTGACAAACAATACTGGAGCTCCCCAAGGGGAAAAACTGGGACGAATAAACCCCTGGTCAAGAAGTTCTTGCAACTGAGACATAAGTTCTCTCATCTCTGTAGGAGCAAGGCGGTATGGCGCACGAGCAATGGGACCTGCTCCGGGAACAAGGTCAATGCGAAACTCGACTTGCCTAATGGGTGGTAACCCAGGTAAGTCATCAGGAAAAACTTCGGGAAATTCATTGACCACCTTTATATCTTCCATTTTCTGCTTCTCTTTCTTTCCATTCATCACATAGGCAATAAATGATTCACACCCTTTTTGGATGCATTTACGAGCCTTAATAGCAGTGATGAGACTTTGCATGTTCTTCCGTCTTTCCCCATATATATAAACTTTGCTACTATCAGGAAATTTGATCGACACCATTTGTTTTCCACAAAGAATTTTAGCATTATGGGCTCCGAGCCAATCCATCCCAATAACAATATCAAATCCTTTGATCCCGATAGGTAACAAGTCAGCCCTTAAGATTTGCCCATTAATCTCGATCGGACATTTCTCATACACATGACGTACCGTAACCAGCTCTCCATTCGCGACTTCTATCACACAGGTATCATCTAATGGTTTCATTGGTATGTTCAGACGCTTACTAAACTCATGGGACACAAAAGAGAAATGTGCTTCGGAATCAAAAAGAACATAAGAAGGTTGTGAGTTTACAATGAGTGTACCTGCCACCACATCTTGATCCTCTTTGGCCTCTTCAAGGGTCATCTGAAACGCTCTCCCTTTCGTCTTTGCCGGCTCCGTCTTCTTATTACTTGCAGTGGAAACTAATGTTTCATTCTTCTTCTTGGGACAATTGGTGCTGTAATGACCCTTTTCATGACAATTGTAACATTCCACTTCACTAATATCCTTCACCTTACAGTCTTTAGCTTGGTGGCCCGGAAGACCACATTTGTAGCACCCACTAGTGCCCTTCTTGCATTCCCCACTATGCCTCTTCCCACATTTCTTACATTCTTTAACCTCGCTTTGCTTAGAAAACCCCGATGAAAAACGACCCTTCTTGTTTGCTCCAGAGATTCCTGAAGACTTTCGCTTTTCCGCAAAAACTTGTCGTTCCTTGGCCTTTTTCTCTATCATACTTTCAACCCTAGCCGCAGCTTCAATAGCTTCATCAAGAGTAGTAGCCTTGCCAACTTCTAATGAGTAGTCTCCCGGCAACCCATTAACATACCGGTTGATCCTTCCGGCCTCAGTCGGTAGTGTATCTTCCAAGAATAGCAGCATCTCACAAAACTTTTTAGTGTACTCATCAACCGTCTGTTTTTCCTTTGCAAGAGCAAGGAATTCATTAACCAAATTCTCCCGATGTCTAGCTGAACAGAACTTGCCTTTCAACCGCTGAACGAACTCTTCCCAGGACAACGCATCCACGAACTCACTCCCCTTGATTCGGCGAAGAGTATTCCACCAAACAAAGGCTTCCACCTTTAACATCTGAGAAGCAAACCCGACCTTTATATCCTCTTCGCAATGACAGATGCGAAGAACTTGTTCCATTTCAGTCAACCACCGTATAGTTATTCGCGGACCCATCTCCCCGTTGAACTCTTTCGGCCGACATGACATAAAGTCCTTAAAAGTACACGCTCCTTTAGTCTTGAATTGGGGCTGTGATTTGGAGGAAGAATCTCCCTGGGAAGAAGTCTGTCTTGGGTTAGTACCCTCAGGTGCCACACTTTTCTCACTATCTTCGAGTTGTGACTTAGATCTCTCGCCTAGTCGCTCATCCAGAAGACGAGTCATTTCTTGTCTGTTTTGTACTTGAGAGTCATGAAATAACTTCTGAATTGCCTCCAGGGTCAATGGAGGTGGATTAGCCTCACCCCTAGAATTGCCATCGTCAACGGCTTGGGGCGGTCGAGGAGGAATAGGGGGTCTTGCATTAGGATCCGGATTTTCCGCATACGATCCTTGACCACTTCTAGTTCGCATCTTGCTATAAAATTTCAAGTACTTTAGTATTTCATAATATGTCAAAATATTAGTTTACTACTTTTCCACCAGTTTCCCAGTATTCCCTCGCGGTTACACTAGTCACAATACGCGTCCTGTGATTATGATAATACGGGCCTATATTACCATAATCACCTACACATGTTGTTCCCAATGTTTCCGCTCGGTTCCACTGTTCACTAGTATCAATTAGCTACTTTCAACTCATAAATATACTCCTATAATTCCATTAACAAATAATGTCTTATTTCCTTAAGACATAACAATTTATGTAATTCACTTTAACTGACTATTTTTCTAGTCTAAGCCTAGGAGTGGAATGATCCAATCCTAATTCGCTTAAACTATGGCTCTGATACCAACTTGTAACGCCCCAACTTTTTCAAACCATTTATATTACATAAAAGCATATTTTACAAAATATGGTTCAACAAAAACCATTTTTACTTGTTTAAATACAACAAAAAGGGGTGTTACAATTACATATCAAACAACCATAAGCTTAAGGAAAACGGATTCAATCAATACCAAATATGGAAGCTGTATCTAGCTCCACTCCTTTGCACCTAGTGCTTATTCTACAACTTCAAACTATCTCACAACTTTGTACCTGAACCTGGAATACATGGCATAAAAATAAACTACGTAAGACAAATTGTCTCATGAGTTACATGAGTTTTAGACTCAATCATAAAATCTCATTTTATAAAAAAATTTAATAAGTAAACATTCGCTGAAATTCTATAGTATTAATATACTATAACTTTTATCTTTTAAAATCATTTTATATATTTCATAACTAACATAATTCATACTTTCTTTGACTGGTTTTATAAACTTGCTGGATTTTTATACTTAGGGCTTTAATCACTATGTGTGATACCCCAAGTCTCTACAGCTAGAAAGAACGGATCAATCCTCACCATAGAAGTGCTGAGGCAGCCTACTTCGCGAAGGGGTTTTCCCCAGTAGACTCCTTACCTAACCCGGGTAGGTTGGAACGTAGTTCCCTCACTAACGCTTGCTAGTTACAATACCAGTCAAAAACAAAAATACTTTCTGGAAACTGAAACCATGCTTGTACACAAATGGCTAAATGCCAAGTTTTTGACTCAAACATGTTTCTAACATAATCTAGGCGAATGCCAAGAATCATACTTTCAAATATAGCAGTTAACTTTCTATTTAAGCTAGAAAGTGTACTATTTTTGCAAACATTTATACACATAAGAATAGTATATGAAATCCGAAAAAAATACTTACTTACTCGCCATGTATCCCAAAGTGGGTAAAAATGCTACATGTACTCACCTTATAACTCTTGAAAGGTCGTTTAGACGTCCCTCGGTTCTTTACCCTTTCGGTGTCCGACTACTTGACTTGCACCTATATATAGTATTTGATACATTAATTTATATTCTAATTGACTCTATAACATGTTAGAGTCCTTGTTTTATCATTAATGGTCAAGACAAGTGTCTAACTTTTAAATAACCAATTTTAATTAGCTCGTATATTGTACGTATTTTACTACAGTACCCTCGGGAGGTCGTATTCTCGATTTAACAATTTTCCATGTGTTTTCATACCATTTTAAGCTTATGGTATGAATTATAGACCAATCGGACAAGTCTAGCATCAAGTTCCAAACTCAAAAATGGACAGAAACTTCACAGAGTGTTGGCACGAGTCGTGCATAATTTGTTCTATGGGGAGCACGACTCGTGCTCCTCCTGGAACTTTCTTTCTTTGCTGATTTTTGTGCTGCATGTCCTTTAGTCCGAGGATTAAGTCCTTAATACGTAACTTAATCATTTTAAGGTCGTTTTTAGGCCTTAAATAACAGCTTACTTTTAGTTTTAAACGATGGAATCATCAATTCCATTCCATGGCTTAAAACATTCCCGTAATGCCCATTTTATCACCAAAAACCATTTTGTTAAATTTTTAAGTATGGAACTAATTTCTTACACTCTTTATGACTCTTTGAACCTACTAAATCGATTGAAACCAGTTTCAAACTCATGAACCCAATTTCTAGGGTTCTTGAGCTCAAACCCATTTCTATGGATTTAACCACAATTTCAATAACTCTTTACAATTTAAGTGTATCTACTTGATGTTTTAGTATGACTTAATGGAGATGAATTTCTGGAAACATTCCATGAACTTCATAACTCGAATTTCCAGATTTCACACGAAGAAGATGATGAATAGTAGGAGTCTTTACCTTATTTACTTAGGAATCTTCAATTCCTTCTTTAATTTCTTGTAAACTTTTCTAAGCTTCTTCTTCTTCTTCCCGTATCTTCTTGCTCTCTCTCGATTTCTCTACAATTTTCTGGAAAAGAGAATGATAATTCTCTCTTTTATGTTTATTTTTTTTTATAAAATATTTACATTTTTAGTCCCTAGGCTTGCATTCCTTAGACTTTTGACACTAACACTTATTTTGGCCACATGAAACTATAGTTCTTACATTTTTAGTCCTAAATCATAAATAAATTTTATAGTAATTTCTATAATTGGTCAAATGACCAATTTACCCTTTATATGGTAAATGACTAAATTACCCTTTCAACCATAATTTCTCATAATATTACATATAAAACTTTTAATTTCACACATCTTATATTACATATTTATATTATAAATTTTTGGTCGTTTCAATACTACCATCCTTCTAGCATCATCAAGGCTTCAAAAATCCATCCAAACACACCAAAATCATCAAAAACCCATTCCAGAAGTCTAGAGAGAGTATGAACATTTTGGAGGCGGTAGGGTTCCCAATCCTTAAATATGGCCCAAACATCAAAATCTATGGTTTTGACCCATTTTTAGCAGTTAGCGTCGCTAACTTTACAGTTAGCGCGGCTAACTGCACAACGTGCAAACCCATGATGCAACCAGACATTAGCGACTCTAACATTAGCGATGCTAATTTCAGCATTAGCGACGCTAATTGGGTTTTTCCATATTTTCTTTAAAACTTAATCCTTTTAATTCCAAACTTGATTCCTTTAAGCCGCAAACTTGTACATTTTAGGATTAGGGTCTTACACCCCAAATCCCAGGATCCGAAAATTTTGAGCGATTACCGTCCGATTAGTCTTATTAGATATCTATACAAAAAACTGTCAAGTGCCTCGCTACTAGAGTGAAAACGGTAATTGGTAAAGTCATTGATGAAGTTCAAAATGCTTTTATGGAAGGGAGATTCATATTAGACGACCCGATTATTATTAATGAGTTATGCTCTTGGGCTAAGCAGTGTTGTATAACTCGGTCAACTCGGACGAGTACTCGGATTCGGCGGCCTCTTACTGAGGCGAGTTAGGGCAACTCGGCCAAACAACTCGAAAATCGGTCAACATCGATCAAACTCGGTAAAAATTGGTCTAACTCGGAGCAACTCGGTCCAACTCAGCCAACTTGGTCAAACACGGTAATTTTATCTTTTTTTAGAAAAAATAAATAATTATAATTGTTAATTAAAATTTTAACATATATCATATATTTAGTTATTTATTAAACATTTTTTAATTTTAATTTGGTTAAATTTAATGTAAATTTGATAGAGAAACAAAAAACGACTAATGGTTAAATGATTACTATAATATTAAATAATGAATATTGATTTTATAAATAGTTTAACATTTGAACTTATATCTTTAATTGATTTTCCACTAAATATGTTATGAAATTCAATCAACTTATAATTTTTGACATATATATATATATATATATATATATATATATATATATATATATATATATATATATATATATATATATATATATATATATATATATATATAATTTCCTTAAAGATAATTCTATATTATTCATCTAATCTAAGTACTCCCCGAGTACTCTCTGAGTAATCCGAGTACTCGCTACTCCACAGTCGGCCGAACGAGTACCGAATAGCGAGTTCGGAAACATTGGGGCTAAGAAGTCAAAAAAGAAATGTTGTTATTCAAAGTTTACTTAAATAAAACATTTAACTCTATCAATTGGAAATACTTGGACTCCGTTATGATGCAAATTAATGAGATTCGGTGTTAAATGGAGATCATGGATATTGGGATGCCTCTCTTCCTCTCGGGCTTCGGTGTTGGTTAACGGTTTCCCATACTAAAGAATTTGCTATTTCTAAAGGAGTTCGACAAGGTGACCCGCTCTCTCCTTTCTTATTTATTATGGCAATGGAGGGTCTCAACATTGCTCCAAAAACCGCTTGCAAAAATAACTTAATGCAAGGAATCAAAACATCTTGTAGCGGTCCAACTATTTCTCATTTATTTTATCTGGATGATGCTTTATTTGTTGGAGAATGGTCTAGAACAAATTCTAAGCATATTGCATGTATCCTTCATTACTTTCATGCAACTTTGGGATTGAAGGTGAATTTTCAAAAAACGAAACTTTATGGAATTGATGTTTTTGATGATGTGGTTTCTTCTTATGCTCGAATCCTCGTTTGCCGCCTCACTACTTTTTAACTACATTGGATTCGAGCATAAGAAGAAATCTCATGGAACGAAAACACATTATCATTTGGTGGATGTCTTACACTGATTTAAATCGGTCTTATGTATCTTCCCATTTACTACTTTTCTCTATTTAAAGCCCCAATATGTGTTATTGATATGATGGAGATAATCAGATGTCAGTTTCTATGGGGTGGGAAGGATGGTAAGAGAAAAATACACTGGGTCGCTTGGCAAAAGATCATTGCATCTAAATCTACATCTGGACTCCATATTGGGTCCCTTCGTGCTCTTAATTTGTCTTTGTTGGTCAAATGGGTTTAGAGATTGAAGATGGACAATTCCTCCTTATGGTCAAAAGTAATCGGGCATATTCACAAAACTAATCGTTCAAGGGAGTATGGTTTAATACCATCAAGTGTATTGACGACTTGGAGGCTATGGGTATCAGGTATGAAGAGTTATTCTCTAGCTCTATTTTTTCTGGGCATGGCACTCTGTTTTGGCTCGATAGATGGATGAGGTCGAGAGCCTTAAATGTGTTTTCCCTCATTGTTTGACCTTGACAAACGGATGTCATGCTTCGTGGTGGATAGAATTCATAGAGATGGTTTTGTGGGATAGTGGAAGAGGAGCCCCAAAAGTCCCTATGAGCTCTCGACGCTACAAGACTTAGCGGGTAACACTAATCTTACTTCTTTACCAGATAAATGGCGTTTTTGTCCCTCCATTGATTGTCGATTCTATGTCAACGTTATGAGAGATGTAATTGATTCGCACCTTATTCCAGTCTTGGGCTTCACGTTCCCATGGGTTGGACCGGCCCCGTTAAAAATCCAATGTTTAGTTTGGCATGCTAGCTTAGGTCGCATCCGTACCTTTGATGCTTTGTGTACCAGGAGATGCTCCTTCGCCTCATCTTTGTTTGGTTGGATCTTTAATTGTTGTGGAATTCCAATTCAAAGTTTTTTTTTGGCATTACCGAACTAATAAACTTTGTGACAAACTGGGGTAATTTCCCGAAAAAAAATGAACGCTCATACTTGCAATCATATTCAAATTTCTTTGGTGCATTTGGTGAGCTTGGAACGACAAGATCTTTAAGAAGGTGAATCCTTCCTCCCCATGGCGGACAATATTATCTCCCTAGTATACAGATGGATTAAGCATTGGGGAAAATTTGTCTGTTGTAATTGGTCAAATTGGTGTTGTTCTCCATTTTTGTGTATTTAACTATGTAAGTTTGTTTTGTTTTGCTGTGCCCATTTTGCTTTATGGTCTGTTCTCGAGTTTTAAAAGGGGAACGGAGTGGAAGGGAAGAAAATCAAGAATGAATTGTGTTATTGAGTTTTTTTAATGAATGAAATGGAAGGGGATGGAAAGGGAAGAGAATTAATATAAACATAAAAGTTATGATCACATTTTTGAGAAGGGGAAACTTAGGAATGAAAGGAAATGAATAAAAATTATTTATTTGCCCATCAAACAATTATTTCATTTCTAAATGAAGGTAAAAAATATAAAAATGTTGATTTCATTCATTTTCTTACAACATGAGAACATAAATTTCCTTCAATTTCCTTCCGCCTCACGAACACAACTAATTTTTTGAATATTCATTCTATTTCCTTCTATTCTATTTCCTTTTATTACCCTCCATTTCCCTCCTCGTTATGGGTGTGGCTTGTGTATAATATTCGCCATTTCCAAAAATTAAGCAACAAACATAAACATTTTATTATATGCGAACACATAGTTTACATAAGTTTATAATTAATGGACATAATGATATAATTTACGAAAATAGTTTACACCAATACGTAAGCTTATAGTTTATGTATGTAACCAAAGTGATTACATTTCTTAAATAATTTTATAATTCTTACCGAAACAAAATCGAAGGTTTGATGATTAAAACCTTATTTAGTTCAAATAAAAATCATGAAACATAGTTTGTATCTATAAACAGTAAACCTAGTAACCCAGTCAACACTCAACAGTTTATGCTTAAACAATTCAAAGCTTTTATAAATATTGAAACAAAACTAAAATATTCACAAAACATTGATTAATCTTGATAGAACAATCATGAATTCATATCGTTATCTATTGACAATGACCCACTATGTTTATACAAATTGGTAAAAGAAAATTAGACCACGACATATTTAACGCCACTTCCCATTCTGCCGGCTCATGGAACACATGATACAAAACTACAAAACCAAGCATTTAAGAACAAGCAATGAGTGGCGTAGACTTCACCGGATTCCAATTTCGCTTTTTGTTGAATACTTAAACCCATAAAAATGCGGCAATATATATCCCTATGAGGTTACGAGTCTAGTCAGTCTACGATGACTCCACCGGAAACAATGGCGACGATAACAATTATACTTTTAGTTGTATTCTCGACTGCTCTGAAAACCCTCGCTGATAACGATAAACAACCTGAAGCGATTGGTTACGGGTACTCTCTCCGATCTGTTGGTTTTGGTTTGTCGGGAAAATCATTGGTCGGTGATCTTCAACTCAATAAGAAGTCTTCATTGTTTGGGCCTGACATTGATGAGCTTCGACTCTACGCAAGGTATACTTCTGATTTGGCCAAATCTCAATTTGTTTCCGGGATCAATTACTATCGCTGTTTCGCTTCTGTTCGTTTTGAGCACAAAGTAAACATTGTGTGTGTGTGTGTTTAGGAACATTTACGGTGGGTGAAGGAATTTAGCTTGTTTTTGCATTGCATTTTATTGCTTGCCATGATTCTGTTGGGAAAAATGGGTTTACCTTTATGGGGTTTTCTGGTTTTCAAACACAAATTAGAAAGCCAAATACATATAAAAATAAATAATAAATTATATATTTGTGTTTTTTTCATGATACATTTTAGTATATTATACTTACAAAGTGGATTTATAATGAATGAGAAACCGACTGCTAAAGTAAGGTATTTAGATAAAAAGTAATCTTAAATAAACCCCCTTCATGTGTGTGGGTGTGTGTTGTGTGGGTTGACTTCCACACACACATGTCACATCATGGAGGGTTATTTTACCAATACCCTTAGGGAAAAGAAGTCGGATGAGTTTTAGCCATCCTAGACATGTGAGAGATTGAAAAGGTCAGAATATAAGTAGACTGTTTGATTTCTTATCACGGTAATAAATTTTATCTCATGTATAATTTCAATTATTTATGTTTTTTTTTACACAAATAACTATTAAAAAGGTGTCTGAGATTGCTTATTTGAAACACTTATGTTTTTTTATTATTAAAAATGGTTATTATATTATCAGTGTTAAAACAAAGTTAAAAAAAATGTTTGATTTGACTTATCAAGTACTACAACATAATAAGCTAATAGATTATTTTTTAGGGTTTGATAATGATGATTATATATGTAATGAAAATAATTTATCAAAAACTTTTTAAATAATTCAATAATCAATGAGGAAGTAACTTATTAAAAAACTCATTATTTAAGTCATTACTTGCTTATTAAATATTCATATTCAAACACTTACAATTACCATAGATGTTAAGGTGCAATAAATCAATAAACACTGAAAATAAACAATCTCAAACATCCCCTTAATAAAAACTCTTTCAAAAATTTAAAACTTTATATTGTCACTATCAAACCGTAATAAATCAATAAACATTTTAAATAAGTGATGTCAAACACCTTTTAGATTTGTTTACATTGTTTGATAAGTACAATTATAACCTATACTAACCGATCATAATGATTATTTGTGAATAAAGTAAACACGTTTAATGATCGTATATATAAAAAAACATAGAATTAATTACTCTTACAAGTCAGTGATCCAAATGCTTTTAAAAAAAAAAAAACTTAGTATCACTGCTTAAATTTGGGTTTTTCTTAAAAATGTATATAACCAGAAATTAATGTGACCGCAAAATGTATCGTTATTATATGCGTTTGTTTATTTATTTTAAAATTCAAGGACTCGTCTAAACAAATATTAAAAATCAAAAAGAGAAAGTTTATATTAGAGTAAATTATAATTTTGATTTGTGTGGTTTTCCCTATTTTTACATTGGTCCCTGAATTCTAATTACCACCTTGGTTTTCCCCATTTTTACCTTGGTCCCTGAATTCTAATTACCACCTTGTGGTTTGCTTTAACTTTCAATGCGAAAAATAAGGGAAACCATAGGGACTAAAATTGTAATTTACTCTTTATATTATTATCAAAATATAAATTTTACAGGCCATAATCGATAATATTGTACAAGGCAAAAAAGACCACTGAATGATTCAAAATTTATGCTTTTTGTAAAGCTTTGAAACAGCAGATTGTTTGAGGGTCCGAATCACCGATGCTAACCACCAAAGATGGGAAATTCCAACCCACGTCCTTCCACGCCAACCACGATCTTTCGATTTGCCCCCAAAATCCCACCAACAAATTCCGACGGAAGTCATTCTCTCGGATCCCACCTCCGACCTCATCCTAACCCTCCACCACACCACCACCCAGCTCGGATTCACAATCGCCCGTCGCTCTACCGACGATATACTCTTTGATACCTCCGACACTGTTCTCGTCTTCAAGGATCAATACCTCGAACTAACATCTTCACTCCCAGCTAACCGATCCTCCATTTACGGCCTTGGAGAGCACACCAAGCATTCGTTTAAGTTAACACATAATCAAACCCTAACCCTTTGGAATGCTGATATCGGAAGCGCGAACCCTGATCTCAATCTATATGGATCACATCCGTATTATATGGATGTCAGATCGCCGGATTCTGATGGTAAAGTGGTGGCGGGGACTGCTCATGGTGTATTGCTACTCAATAGCAACGGCATGGATGTTGTATATACCGGTGATAGTATTACGTACAAGGTAATTGGAGGTGTTCTCGATTTCTATTTCTTTGCTGGGCCGTCGCCGATATTAGTCATGGATCAATACACTCGTTTAATCGGCCGGCCGACTCCCATGCCTTATTGGTCCTTCGGTGAGTTCATTTCAAATTTTCACGTTTTAATTGCATCCTCCCTCCCAAAATTTAACCTAAATTCATCACAAATTCAAAATTGAGATTTTCTGCTTACAAAATTAAGCTAATAACATTTATTTGCTTATGGGTACAGGGTTCCATCAGTGTCGATATGGTTACAAAGATGTTGATGATCTTGAGAATGTTGTTGCTGGATATGCAAACGCCAGTATCCCGCTAGAGGTTATGTGGACAGATATAGACTATATGGATGCTTATAAAGATTTCACATTAGACCCCCTCAATTTTCCAATCGATAGAATGACAACATTTGTTAAATATCTTCACAAAAATGGCCAGAAGTATGTGCTCATATTAGATCCAGGTACCCATCCACATCATTTTTTCATACACAACTGTCTGTTATAGATAAAAAGTCCAAATGCATGAAATAGGAATGCACTTTCATATATTTATTTATTACAGCATCTTACTTTCTGCTAAGCCTCCGTTAACTCTCACTTATTCTAGAAGGGGAAAGAAGAGCAACTGAATGTATTACGTGGAGGCAGTTTTATAATGGAGGGGCAATTTGGGAACTTTGGTCATAAGTTGTTACAACAATCTATATGTGCATGGGCGGGTATCTTTTTGGGGTATGCTATTTTGTTAGGATTGTATTCCTCCAAGAGAGATCTAGCCTCTCGGAAGCTAGTTTATCATTTGAATATTAAAGCATCGAGCTCTTTTTTTGGGAGAAATTGTTTTGCACTCTTAATCTTTTTGTTCTGAAACAATTCAGTTCTTAGCAAAGTGGTATCAGAGCATCGCTCCTGGATTACAATTGTTCTTACCAAGTTCTGAAAGTTTTGTATGGCGACAACCTATGCAGTTATCTCGGCCATAAACCTTATAGCGGTCACCTAGCGAGATTTGATTTAGCGTTTATCGCGGTGGTATAGCGGTGGTATAGCGGGGGGGGTTTTTTTTTTGTTACTTTTAGACTATTAATACTACGTAGAATTAATATCACAAAAAGTTGCATAAAAATGTCACATAAAACATAGATAGTATTCTAATATGAAAAGATAGTATTCTAATATGAAAAGTGTCAATGTGTCAAACATAAATCTAATCGCAATCCATGGGTTCGGCATCCGAGTCAACATCGTTTAATGCATTCACATCTTCCGAAAAGTAAATCTCGGCAAATCTCGGCAAATCTCGGACATTATCTCGGCAAATCTCGGCAAATCTCGGCGAGATTCTCGCTGGCGAGATTACTGAGCGAGATTTTGATTTTTATCTCGGCCTAAGCCCGAGAAACGCTATCTCGGCGCTATCTCGGCGCTATCTCCCGAGATTGACTGCATAGGCGACAACCAGATCCCAAGCCATGGACGAATCATTGAAGAAGTATGTTTCAGAAGCTGTAGCTGCTGCTGTGAAATCATCGATGGCTGAATTGGAAAAATCGGTGAATGCCTCGGTTCAATCTTCTCTTCAGGGTGTTAACAAGTCAATTGAGGCCCTCAGTCAGACGAGATCTAAAGAGGTGAGAGATGAAGCTTCCGGCAGCGGTGGTGGGGGCCGGCGTGGGGGGCAGTACAGTGGTCCACCGGAACAGCCAGATAATGGTGGCAGAAATTGGAGGTTTCGGAAGTTGGATATGCCCCTCTTCGATGGCAAAAACCCAGATGGGTGGATTTTAAGAGCTGAAAGGTATTTCACGTTTTATCGGTTGGAGGAGGAGGATAAATTAGAGGCGGCGGTGGTGGCTCTTGAGGGAGACGCCCTCCTTTGGTATCAGTGGGAACATAGAAGACATCCCATCCGGCGGTGGGAAGACATGAAGATGTTGATTCTCAGAAAATTCCGATCGACTCAGACCGGGTCCTTGTACGAGCAGTGGCTCTCAACTAGCCAGACGGGATCGGTGCTAGAGTATCACCGGAAGTTCATTGAATTATCGGCGCCTCTTCCGGGTGTGGATGAAGAAATTTCCTTGGGCCATTTTATCAATGGGCTGAAGAAAGAAATACGGGCTGAAGTTAGAGTGATGGGCCCCAAGAGTTTGGATGAGGCGATGGACTTGTCATTAAAAATAGAAGAGAAATTGAGCCCACCTTGGTCCAAGACCATTAGTCAAAAGGCAACTATTCAACCAGCGGGGTCTAATTTCAAAACTTTTCCCTTATCCATGGGAACGCAGAACTCAATCGGAGGTAAGCCAAGCACCGAAACACCACAAAAAGCGGGAATCGAACCACCCTTGCAGATTCGACGGCTTTCAGAGAGAGACTTACAAGAAAAGAAAGCGAAGGGATTGTGTTTCAGGTGCGATGGAAAGTGGCAAGTCGGTCATCGGTGCCCTAGACGAGAATTGAGCATTTTGTTGACATTGGAAGGCGACGAAGAGGAAGACGACTTGAAGGAAGTGACCAATAATGAAATAACAACGGAGGTATGTTTAAACTCAGTCATGGGAATTGTAAAACCAAAAACTATGAAGTTGAAAGGGTCAATTTTGGAACAAGAAGTGGTGATTATGATCGATCCAGGAGCAACACACAACTTTATATCTTTAGAAACAGTTGACAAATTGCAACTGCCTATTACAGCATCGGGAAATTTCGGAGTTGCATTAGGTACAGGAGTTACGGTGCAAGGGCAAGGAGAATGTAAAGGGGTACAAGTTCATCTTCAAGGGCTGATAATCAAAGAGGATTTCCTACCCTTAACACTAGGAAATTCCGATATTATTTTGGGGGTACAGTGGTTGGAGAAATTAGGTCCAGTGACGACAAATTGGAAAACCCAGTTGATGCAGTTTACTGTGGATGGCATTACCACCGTTTTGAAGGGGGACCCATCCCTCGAGTGTGCGAAGGTGACCCTCAAGAATATGATACGCACCCTGCGAGCAGCTAGAGGGGGATTCTTAGTCCAACTCAATCAAGTGGAGGAAAAACGAGGTGAAACGAGGGAGGCTCCAGTGTTACCGGGCCTCCAGAACTTGCTACAGGAATTCCATGGGGTTTTCGAGATGCCATCGGGTTTACCTCCAGAAAGGGGAAGGGAACATGGGATTGTGCTCAAACAGGGAATTGACCCGGTAAGTGTGAGACCCTACCGGTATCCGCAAATCCAAAAAGACGAGATTAGCAAGTTGACACAGGAGATGCTCCAAGCAGGTATTATTCAGCCATCGACTAGTCCCTTCTCGAGTCCCGTTTTACTTGTGAAAAAGAAAAACGGGTCATGGCGTTTTTGTGTAGACTATCGGGCCCTTAATCGGGTTACGGTTCCGGATAAGTATCCCATCCCGGTAATCGAAGAATTGTTAGATGAGTTGAACGGGTCAAGATTTTTTACAAAACTGGATCTCAAATCGGGTTATCATCAAATCCGGGTAAAGCAGGAAGATGTGGCAAAGACAGCTTTTCGGACACACGAGGGTCATTACGAATTTCTAGTAATGCCCTTCGGTCTCACCAATGCTCCCGCTACTTTCCAATCCTTAATGAATGATGTGTTTCGCCCTCACCTACGGAAGTTTGTGCTTGTTTTCTTCGATGACATCCTCGTTTACAGCCATACCGAGGAGCAGCACCTGGAACATGTCCGTACAGTGTGACAAATTCTGCAACAACATCAATTATACGCGAATAAAGAGAAATGTAACTTCGGGCAAGAATCTGTGACTTATTTAGGCCATATTGTATCGAAACATGGGGTGTCGGTTGATCCGAACAAGATAGCTGCAATGGTTGACTGGCCCGAGCCTAAAACCGTTAGAGAATTACGCGGATTTCTGGGGTTGACTTGGTATTACCGGAAATTCATATCGGGTTATGCTGCCGTGGCCGCCCCTTTGACAGATTTGCTAAAAAAAGGGGATTTCCGCTGGACTGTTGAAGCATCAGTCGCATTCGAACAACTCAAACAAGTTATGACCCGTACCCCTATTTTAGCTATGCCCGATTTCTCTCAACCCTTTATCATGGAAACCGATGCATCCGGGTTCGGGGTGGGCGCAGTTTTAATGCAGGCGGGACACCCTATTGCGTTCTATAGTCAAGTATTGGGCCAAAAGAACCGTCTCAAACCCATCTACGAAAAGGAGTTAATGGCGATTGTTATGGCCGTCCAGAAATGGCGGCATTATCTTTTAGGGAGGCGTTTTATTATCCGCACGGATCAGCGTAGCTTACGTTTCCTCCTGGAACAAAGAGAAGTCGGCAGTGAATATCAAAAGTGGATGTGTAAACCGATGGGTTTTGATTTTGAGATACAATACAAGTCCGGAGCCTCCAACCGGGTAGCGGATGCACTTTCACGCAAAATCGCAGAAGGGAATTTAGTTCTCTAAGTTCCACTTGTGACTTGTTAATGGAGGATTTGTATAAGGAGCTTGAGAATGATTCATATATCCAGCAGCTACGCGAGCAGGTGCAAAATCAAGAAAAACCCCCTAATGGGTTTACAATTTCACAAAACAGGGTGTATTACAAAAATCGATTAGTGTTGCCAAAGACCTGCAGTTTCATTCCCCAATTACTAAAGGAGTACCATGACTCGGCGATTGGGGGGCACTCGGGTGATTTCAAGACTTATCACCGGTTGGCGGCTGAATGGTTTTGGCCGGGCATGAGAGAAATGATTCGACAATACGTACGGGAGTGCCCGGTATGTCAGCAGCAAAAACACTCGACCCTCCGACCCGGCGGGTTACTGCAACCTTTGTCTCTTCCGGATCAGGTTTGGGACGACGTGACGATGGACTTCGTGGAGGCTCTTCCAAAATCCGACGGAGTAGACACGGTCTTGGTAGTGGTGGACCGGCTTTCCAAATTCGCCCATTTTTTAAGTTTGAAACACCCATTTACTGCAGCGTCGGTGGCGTCGTTATTTATTAAGGAGATTGTGCGCCTCCACGGTTTCCCCAGATCCATTGTTTCCGATCGGGACAAGATCTTCATGAGTATTTTTTGGCGAGAGCTTTTCCGTTTACAAGGCACAACCCTCAAGCGTAGCACAGCTTACCACCCCGAGTCGGATGGCCAATCCGAAGTGGTCAACAAAACCATGGAGACTTTCTTGCGTTGTTTTATTCATGGGAAACCCAAAACATGGGCGAAATGGTTACCGTGGGCGGAGTTTTGGTATAATACCTCGTTTCACTCATCAACTAAGTGTACGCCTTTCAAAGCATTGTACGGACGGGATCCTCCTCCGTTACTTCGTTACCCCAGCGGGTCCACTTCTGTGTCCTCCGTAGAGGAATTGTTGTCCGAACGCGATGCCATTTTGGATGAACTAAAATTTAATCTCTTGCGAGCCCAACAACACATGAAGAATTCGGAGGATAAACATAGGCGTGATGTACAGTTTGATGTTGGGGATGAGGTGTATTTGAAATTACAACCTTACCGCCAGAAGTCTGTGGCTGTCCGCCCTTATGAAAAGTTGGCTGCACGCTTTTATGGGCCGTTTAAAATCTTAGCCCGTGTGGGTAAAGTGGCGTATCGCCTTCAACTACCAGCAACGGCCCGCATTCACCCGGTCTTCCATATTTCGCAACTCAAACGTGCAGTGGGAACTTCCTTCCGTCCACTGGAATTACCTCAAAATTTAACAACAGAACTCGAACTCGAGGTCGAACCGGAGGAATTACTGGGAGTACGCACCCAAGCCAACACTCCGAATGGCAACCGTGAGGTACTTATCAAGTGGAAGGGACTGCCTTTCTCGGAAGCCACCTGGGAGGATTTGGACACAATTCATCATAACTTTCCATCTTTCCACCTTGAGGACAAGGTGGTTCTGTGGGGATGGGGTATTGCTAAGCCTCCGTTAACTCTCACTTATTCTAGAAGGGGAAAGAAGAGCAACTGAATGTATTACGTGGAGGCAGTTTTATAATGGAGGGGCAATTTGGGAACTTTGGTCATAAGTTGTTACAACAATCTATATGTGCATGGGCGGGTATCTTTTTGGGGTATGCTATTTTGTTAGGATTGTATTCCTCCAGGAGAGATCTAGCCTCTCGGAAGCTAGTTTATCATTTGAATATTAAAGCATCTAGCTCTTTTTTTGGGAGAAATTGTTTTGCACTCTTAATCTTTTTGTTCTGAATCAATTCAGTTCTTAGCACTTTCTTTTTTTTCTATTTCACCATTGTATGATTCTTATTAAAGCACTATACTTTGAAGAATGTTGTAATAAGATGAAATGGAAGTAGGATGCTATCATAAACAATCAATGAAAACATATTGCTATTTTTTGCAATTAACCCAACATAAAATATTGTTTCATTCGACTATATTACATTTGTCAGTCTAATGGAATCAATGGTTTCTTATAGGTATCAGCGTGAACATGACATATGAAACTTACATAAGAGGACTGAAAGCCGATGTCTATATAAAACGTAACGGAATCCCGTATTACGGCGAGGTTTGGCCCGGAATTGTTAATTTCCCTGATTTTTTAAATCCAAAAGGAAGAAACTTTTGGGGCAATGAGATCAAAATATTTCACAATCTTCTTCCATTTGATGGCCTCTGGCTTGACATGAACGAACAATCAAATTTCATATCCTCCCCTCCAATTTCCTCTTCAACACTCGACAATCCTCCGTATAAAATCAACAATTCTGGAATCCAAATGCCTATTAATAACAAAACCGTGCCTGCAAGTTCGTTGCATTTTGGGAACATCACTGCTTATGATGCCCATAACTTGTATGGATTTTTGGAAGCTAGAACAACAAAGGCCTCTTTGGTCAAAATAACGGGTAAACGACCATTTATACTTTCTAGGTCAACCTTCGTGGGGTCCGGGAGATTTACAGCACATTGGACCGGGGATAATGCTGCCACATGGGATGACTTGGCGTATTCCATTCCCAGTATTTTGAATTCCGGGTTGTTCGGGATTCCGATGGTGGGAGCCGATATATGTGGTTTTGCTAAAAATACTACCGAAGAACTTTGTCAACGATGGATTCAGGTACGCATCGTGAACCTTTTTACTAGAAAAAATATTAAAAAATGTAAATACAATATAACTCATCGAGTGTTGATTTGCAGTTAGGTGCTTTTTACCCATTTGCAAGGGACCATTCAGACAAATATAGCACACGACAAGAGCTTTACATTTGGGATTCGGTAGCCGAAACATCTAGAAAAGTTCTTGGCCTTCGTTACCAAATGCTCCCATATTTCTACACGTTAATGCACGAAGCCCATTTTAACGGCACTCCCATCGCGCGACCTCTCTTCTTCTCATTCCCAGAAGACCCCAACACTTACAATATCAGCACACAGTTTCTCCTCGGAAACGGTGTATTAGTCTCCCCCGTTTTGACCCCAAATACAGTCTCGCTCAACGCATACTTCCCATCTGGAAACTGGTTCAATCTATTCAACTACACCGATACAGTGGTTGCGGAATCGGGGGCGTACGTTAAGCTCGATGCACCAGCGGACCGTATAAACGTTCACGTCCGCGAAGGGAACATAATTTTCTTCCAAAGAGGAGGTTTGACCACGGAATTAGTCCGGGAGTCACCGTTTCATGTACTGGTGGTGCTTAGTCAGACTGGGTATACCACCGGTGAGGTGTTTTTGGATAATGGGGATGATTTAGGGTTTGGTGGAGACGGTGGGAATTGGACTTTGGTGAGATTTTCAGCTCATTTTGAGGGGAAAGTTATTATTTTAAGATCGGAGGTTAAGAATGGCGGTTTTGCTTTGAGTCGGAAGTTGATTATGGAAAAGCTGACGTTTGTTGGGTTGGAAAATGTTGCGGGCACGCCGGTTTGTGATGATGCGGGGCAGAGTGGAACGTTTAAGGTTTGTAATTTTGGGCGGTTTGGTATGGTGGAGTTGTATGAGATGTCTGTGTTGATAGGTGAAGGGTTTGAGTCCATTGTGGACCTCGGCGGCGGTGGCGGTCCGGAATTAAATATAAAGAAAAATTAGAAAATTATAATTTTGAAACTTCGTGAAGGGGTACAGAATTATTTGTACGGTGCTGCTAAAAAGAACACCATGCATACATGTCTTGTTATGAGAGGTGGTTTATTTAAGATGACCATATTTATATCGTGATGACACATGATAATATTATCAGCATACGTGATGTAATGTTGGTATAACCACACATCAACTGCCATTTGAATAAAATTTCTTATATTAAAATATAAATTAACTTGAACAAAGTTGTGACATTTAGGTTGATCGATCCGTTTTTTTTAATACTGCTTTTGGTTAGAACACCATCCCACCCATTTGGATATTTTAAGGTAGTACCCACTGGGGATTTTTTTTCCCTGCTCCGGTACTTGAACACAAAATAGTACATGATAAAATATTTGATTAGTTTGGATCGTTAGCGTGTCTCCAACATAATTTTTAGATTTAAAATGCTTATATCCAGCTTAATTTCCAACTCCATAAACATAATAATGACTAAATTACTCCAAAACTAGATTAATGTTATTTACTAATTCGGTTTTTATTGCACTAAAAGGGAGTTACTCCAGAGGCAAAGTACTGTTGGAGATTAATCACACATTACATCCATGTTAAACCTAAAAACAATTCGTTCCTAGGCCAATACACTATCTTATGAAAGCACACTTATTCTTTTTGGGGCATTTCATTAGACACTTGTTCTGCATCTCCACAAGGTCTTGGTCTTCACTTTAAAGCCAAACCTAGAATTGGTTGATGACCTCTTATTGGAACACGATGGCATCTTAAACAACCATGGTCTAAAATTTTGATTTCGAGACTAGAAAAAAGCTCGGAATTTGACGATGACATCTTCATGCTAGTGCGTTTCTAAAACAATTCGGGCCATTGGGGGAAAAGGAGATTTGAGAAGAATGATGGCGTTTCATTTTAGTATACTACATACGTTGCCACATCAAAGCCACGTGGCTGATGTGGCAAGTTGCAACTGGAAAACCGGATAAAACCTATTCTAATGGCTACATAGTAACAATTTTTGGAGCTTAAGGTCTTACTTAACATGATTAGATGTTCAATGGCCAAATGGTGACACAAGTGGAACTTTCATGACCAATTTTATCAATAATCCTTTATAGAAATAGTGTAAACCAAGACGAAAGCTTATATATGCATGTAACTAGAAGTATGAATGGTTAAATCCATTAAACGAATTCAAAATTTTAACAATACTAAAACAATATTGAAATTAATGATTAAAAGTAAGGTTAAGGATAGCGTGAGTAAGAACTATTTAAAGTATTCAAAAATAGTTGTGATATTAAAAAAATTATCATAAGGTAACCAATTATTTAAAATGTACCAAAAAATATGATGACCTTCTATAATTGGTTTAACATGTAAAATTTCTGGTTTATATCAAAATTAAGATAGAGACTATTTAAAATGTTAGAAAAATACATGTGAATAAGAAAATGTTCTCAAAAGGTAACAAAGCTTTTAATATTAAAAAAATATCATAATGACATCTTATAGCATACTCATATTATGTCATGTTGTTTCTTTTAGTCTATCTTTTAAAATGAATAAAAAAATCAAATATATTGAAGAAACTATATTTTATGAATACAATTTTAATGATCATATATTGCTACGGTTAGGAAATATACTATGAAAATTGTCTTATTGATCCATATGTTTCATCAGGAGGAGGCCGAGAGGGAGAGGAGGGTTAGCATGCTAGGGATGGTAAAAAAAATCTGAACCCAATGGGGCAACCCAAAACTCGAAAATATTGGGTATAATGTCGGGTTTGGATTATATATATATATATATATATATATATATATATATATATATATATATATATATATATATATATTGTAACACCCGACTTATTAACCAAAAACACCCCAAATTTTTTTTTTATTTTTCAAACTAAACATTTTACAAATAAAACATAAGTAAGGGGTTTTAGTCAATATAATACGAGTACAAGAGTATCACGAAGTACAATACATAATATTATACATTCTTAAGCCGGGTCGTCACTTCAATTTTAAGTTCTCAGTCACGGACTTTATCTTTTCCCTTGGCGGGATCACGCTCACCTGCAGGGACATATCAAATAAACCGTGAGCTATAAAGCCCAATGAGTAATCAAATCAATAATAACATGTATAAGAATAAAATTCTCTATACAAAGTCAATTATGCATTATCATAAGATATAAAAATCAAATATGGCTCACGGGTTAGCCCGCTGTTGCCTAGACTCACGGCTCCGTTCTTGTCATCGCAATGACTCACGGATTATCCGGTCTTGTCTGTATAAGTTTGACTCACAGCTCCGTTCTTGTCTATTATAGACTCACGGCTTATCTGGTCTTGTCATGTCACAGTTTACATGGATATATTGACTCACAGCTCCGTTCTTGTCTATCGTAGACTCACGGCTTATCTGGTCTTGTCATATTTCAATTCATATAATTTATCATTTTTGTCCCCCAAAATCACATTCATCTGCAGCTGCTCATATAACATATATCACGACGGATAACAGTGAGATTACTCACCTGAAGGTTTGCTACAACTAGTATTTGTTGTTCCTTGCCTTGAAATGAAATCCGTAGGATTTTGTCCCGTACCTATAATTCCATTTATTATCAAAATGATTATAGGTTACCAACTGTTTTAATTGACTCTAATGCACAAGAGTTCAATATAGTATCAATACAAACAATGCCTAGTTAATAAACTTTCCGTTTACTAACTTTATATGAATTTTACTATTCACCGAGGCATTCGGATCGGTCTACAGTGCCCCCGAGGGGTCGGAAACTCAATCTAAAAATTTTCCCAAACTTTTCAGACCATAATAAGCCTACGGTTCAAGTTTGAGCTAAATCGGACAAGCCAAACAAAAGTTAGCATTTCAAAGTTCCTGCCTAGCCTCTGCTTGGAGGCGCACTGCGCCTGGATAGGGGCGCACTGCGCCCAGCGCCAGTGCAGACCTCCTGTCCAGTCGCGAATTGTGCACTGTAGCTTGCTGTTTTGTCCTTTAAGTCCTTAATGTCGTTCTTAATCGTTTGGTGTTTGTTCCTAGGCTAAAACCTTACATTTTAACAAGGTTTTTAACCATCAAAACCCACTCAATCAATCATAGAAGAAATTAGGGTTCTTAGTTCTAACAACCCCAAATCTTCAATTTCATCAAAAATAACAATCTACTTCCCTTTTCTTTGGTTAAGTCTTTATTAGAGTGACTTAAGGGAAGTATTATCTCAACTTAACAACATAATCATCACTGCAAATGCAGTTTTTGAGCTCTATAAAACTCATCAAGAACAAACCAATAAGAACTTGAAAAACTTACCTCCAAATCTTCCAATTCTACCCTTTGAATGCTCTAATCCAATTTGCAAGTTCCAAGCCTTCAAGAACCTTCAATCCTCTGCAGAATTTCAGCCACAAGAACTATCCCGTAACCCTCAAAATTCTGCACAAGTCATTTCTTTTATACCTCCAAAATTTACATTTTTGGTCCTTGAAGTTCTAATTCTTAAACTCTTGCCACCATTTACACAATTTATGACACAGATTTAGTTTATTATAACATTTTAAGTCCAAGACTTAAAATATTATTACAAAACAAGTCCTTTTCTGTCCAAAAGACCAAATTACCCTTTTGAGGTAAAATGACCATTTTGCCTTTTTATTATAATTATATAATAAACATGTTTTTGGCGTCACAAATTCTCCCCTCCTTTAAGAGATTTCGTCCCCGAAATCATACAAAAAGTTGAGGGTATTTCTCCCTCATTTCACTTTCGGTCTCCCATGTCATATCGGAACCTTTGTGATGACGCCAAAGTACTTTCACCATGCTGATCTTCTTGTTTCGCAACTGTCTTATCTTGCGGTCTAGCACCCACTCGGGTTGTTCCGGGTATCTCAGCTTTTCATCCACCTCAATTTCAGTAAGAGGTATATGTTGAGACTTATCAAACAACGTTTTCCTCAAATGGGACACATGGAATACATCATGTATACCATGAAGTTCATCAGGTAATTCCAATCGATACGCCACGGCTCCAACCCTTTGGGATATACGGAAAGGTCCAATGAAACGAGGACTCAACTTCCCTTTCTTCCCAAAACGGATTAAGCCTTTCCAAGGGGATACTTTGAGCATTACCATATCTCCTACTTGGAATTCTATCGGTTTCACCCGTTTGTCCGCGAACTGTTTCTGTCTATTCTGAGCTACCTTCAAATTTTCGCGTATCAGTTTGATCTTTTCTTCGGTCTGTGCTACGATTTCAGGTCCAGCCAACGGCTTTTCCCCAACTTCAGTCCAGCAGGTCGGAGTACGGCACGGTGCTCCATACAAGGCTTCATACGGGGCCATCTGAATGCTGGAATGATAGCTGTTATTGTACGCGAATTCCACTAAAGGCAAATGATCTTCCCAGCTTCCACCGAAATCTATGACACAAGTTCTCAACATGTCTTCCAAAGTTTGGATTGTTCTTTCACTCTGACCATCGGTCTGCGGGTGATATGCTGTACTCATAAGTACTTTTGTACCCAGTTGCTTTTGAAGACTCTGCCAAAAATGAGAAGTAAATCTACTATCTCGGTCCGATACTATCGATGCTGGAAGTCCATGCCGACAAATCACTTCATCAATGTAAATTTTCGCCAGTTGATCTACTCTGTACTTTTCTTTATATGGTATAAATTGTGCCGATTTGGTCAATCGATCCACAATCACCCATATAGAATCATAACCTCGCGGTGTCTGCGGCAACTTTGTCACAAAATCCATAGTAATATGGTCCCATTTCTTCTCTGGAACCGGCAATGGTTGTATTTCCCCGTACGGTTTCTGATGGTTCGACTTCACTTGTAGACAAGTCAAACATCTTTCCACAAATCTTCCGATGTCCCTCTTCATTCCAGGCCACCAATACATCGGTTTTAACGTCCGATACATCTTGGTACTGCCCGGATGAACTGCATATCGGCTATAATGTGCATCTTCTAGAAGCAAGTTTCGCGCTTCTCCTTGTTTCGGAACCCATATTCGACCTCTGAAAGTCTTCAATTTCTGAGCATTTTCTTCCAGATGCTTCAAATATCCAACCATTCTTTCGCTTTTTATATTCTCCGACTTATACGCTTCTTCTTGTGCTGCACGAATCAATTCTGGTAACCGGCTTGCTACACCCATACAAGCGGATGTAACTTTCAAAGGAGCTTCTTTTCTGCTTAGAGCATCTGCCACCACGTTCGCCTTGCCAGGGTGGTACTGAATTTCACAATCAAAGTCTTTAAGCAAATCCATCCACCTTTGCTGTCTCATGTTGAGCTCTTTCTGGTCGAAAAGGTACTTCAGGCTCTTATGATCAGTGTAAATAACAAACTTTACACCGTATAAATAATGCCTCCACAGCTTCAATGCTAGAACCACCGCAGCAAATTCCAGATCATGAACTGGATATTTCTTTTTGGCGTCTTTTAGTTGGCGGGACGCATAAGCTATGACTCGACCTTTCTGCATTAGAACACACCCAAGACCAATTCTAGAAGCATCGCTGTAGATCACATACTCTTCTCCGCTTTGTGGTAAAGCCAACACCGGTGCTTCACATAAAGCTTGTTTCAACTTCTGGAATGCTTCTTGCTGATTTTCGGCCCATGTGAACTTTTCACCTTTCTTAGTTAACTTGGTCAACGGAGTAGCTATCGAAGAGAAATTCTCGACAAATCTTCTGTAATAGCCTGCTAAACCAAGAAAACTTCGTACCTCAGTGGGACTTCGAAGGCGGTTCCCACTTCATCACGGCCTCAATCTTTGCTGGATCAACTTTCACTCCTTCGGCATTGATTACATGGCCAAGAAATTGGACTTCTCTTAGCCAGAAATCACACTTGGAGAATTTTGCATACAACTTCTCCCGGCGAAGCAACTCCAACACTTGTCGCAGGTGTACTTCATGTTCGGCTTGGCTTCGCGAATACACCAAGATGTCATCTATGAATACTATCACCGAGGTATCAAGGAACGGTCGACACACTCGGTTCATAAGATCCATGAATACGGCTGGAGCATTGGTTAATCCAAAAGGCATCACCAAAAACTCATAATGACCGTATCGCGTTCGGAAAGCTGTCTTCGGTATGTCAGATTCTCTTATCTTCAGCTGATGGTAACCCGACCTCAGATCAATCTTGGAAAAGTAGGACGCACCTTGTAGTTGATCAAACAAGTCGTCTATTCTGGGTAGTGGGTACTTGTTCTTTACTGTGATCTTGTTTAATTCCCTATAGTCAATACACATGCGCATAGACCCGTCTTTCTTCTTAACAAACAGGATAGGGGCTCCCCAAGGCGATGTACTCGGTCTGATAAAACCCCTGTCTAACAATTCTTCCAGTTGCTTCCGTAGTTCCACCATCTCTGAAGGTGCTAAACGGTATGGAGCTCGGGCAACAGGTGCAGCTCCCGGAACCAGTTCAATCGTGAACTCAACCTGTCGATCTGGTGGCAACCCTGGAAGTTCGTCTGGAAACACATCTGGGAACTCGTTCACCACATTCACATTCGCTACCCCCACTTTAATCGGTTGAGCCACCGATATATAAGCTAGATAGGACATCCCTCCTTTACTGATACAGCTTCGGGCTTGAGCAAAGGAGATAACTGGCATTCTCAACCGAGGTCGTTCACCCTGAATCTTTATCCATTCTCCATCTGGCGATAATACTATGATGTTTTTATTTCTACAATCCATGTTAGCATAATTTGTTGCCAACCAATCCATACCCACAATTACACCAAATTCGTTGGTAGTCATCGGCTTCAAATCTATAGGGAAAACGGTCCCGTAGATTTTAAGCTGACAACCTTCCAGATGTTCAGAAATCCAAACATACCGGCCGTCCGCTATAGCCACTTCCAAGCTTTCATCCATTGGGGTTAACGGTACATTCAGGCGAGGCAATAAAGACTCCGATACAAAACAGTGTGTTGCTCCCGGATCAAAAATAACATATACAGGTATGGTATTGAGAGTAAAGATACCTGTCACCACATCCGTCTTCTCACGGGCTTCTTCCACAGTCATCTGGAAAGCTCGTGAGGCCACTGGTCGTCTCCTGTTCTTCGGCTCTTCTTTCTTCCCTCCTTGATCATCCTTGGGTCTATCACTGTAGACAGCAGATTTCAGTTGTGGACAGTTCGAACGAAAGTGATCTGTAGCTCCACATTGGTAGCATCTTCTTTCCGCCCGACACTCCCGTGTAAAATGACCCGTTCTTCCACAATTTCGGCAACTAACTGACCCAGTATCGCTGCGACAGCTGCCCGTGTGCCTTTTTCTGCATTTTTCGCACCACTTTCCTTCATCTTTCTGGCTTTTTCCCTTAGACCCGGATTGTTGCGACTTTTTCTGAGGCGTCCAACCTTGGTCTTCCGCCTTTCGTTTCGTTTCCAAAACTTTCTTCTCGTCTTCTTGTCGCTTCAGTTCTGTTTCTCTTTCTGTGGCTCGATCCACCACTTGTCGGAAAGTAGTTAGTTTCAACGGTTGCACAATCTCTCTAATTCGGGTTGTCAACCCCCGAACATACTTGTCGATCTTTCTCTTTTCAGTGTAGATATGGTGTTCCGCAAACCTAGCTTTCTCCAGAAAGCTAAGAGTATATTCCTGAACAGATCGGGAACCCTGTTCCAGATGCAGGAATTCATCTTCCAACTTCTGAATAGCTACTTCCGAGCAGTATTCTTCATTAAACTTTGTCTTGAATTGCTCCCAATGTATCGATTGAGATGAATCAAGATCCAGTGATTTATAGTAGGTTTGCCACCAATGTAATGCACCGCTTGTAAGTTGGTTTGTGGCAAATTCAACTTTATCATCATCCGCACATTTGCTTACTCGGAACACCTTCTCAATATGCAAGATCCATTCCATAGCTTTGACTGGATCATCTGTCCCCGAGAATTCCTTTGGTTTACAACCAAGGAAGGATTTATACGTACACCCAACTTTTTTTATTGAGGCTTCCCCACATTGAGTTTCTTTTACTGCCCAGGCACGACTTTCTCCCTGGCTTTCATCTTCCGGCTGTCTGTCATGAACACTTTTTGCAGCCTCTTCAGTAGGATTAGGATTGACACTCGGATTAGGATTGCCACTCGGGTTGGGGTTATTCGTTAATGCAGGCATCATTTGCCTCACCACTTCTTCAACAATAGCTCGTATATCAGGTGGATTTTGTCCCACCGGTTCCCGTGCTGGTTCTCTTCGCCCAACAGAGCCGCGTGACCGAGCTGGTCCACTTCTTGCAGTTCCACGCGAATTCGCACCAGTGGGATTGCTTCGGGTATTTCTCATACTTCAAAATTTCAGCAAACCGTTAGATTACATATATAATAACAAACTTATATATATCTAACAGTCCATTTATCTGTTCTTCTCTCAAGGTTTAAGTTCAGGAATCTAATCTAAGACACCTAGTTCACTTAAACCACGGCTCTGATACCAACTTGTAACACCCGACTTATTAACCAAAAACACCCCAAATTTTTTTTTTATTTTTCAAACTAAACATTTTACAAATAAAACATAAGTAAGGGGTTTTAGTCAATATAATACGAGTACAAGAGTATCACGAAGTACAATACATAATATTATACATTCTTAAGCCGGGTCGTCACTTCAATTTTAAGTTCTCAGTCACGGACTTTATCTTTTCCCTTGGCGGGATCACGCTCACCTGCAGGGACATATCAAATAAACCGTAAGCTATAAAGCCCAATGAGTAATCAAATCAATAATAACATGTATAAGAATAAAATTCTCTATACAAAGTCAATTATGCATTATCATAAGATATAAAAATCAAATATGGCTCACGGGTTAGCCCGCTGTTGCCTAGACTCACGGCTCCGTTCTTGCCATCGCAATGACTCACGGATTATCCGGTCTTGTCTGTATAAGTTTGACTCACAGCTCCGTTCTTGTCTATTATAGACTCACGGCTTATCTGGTCTTGTCATGTCACAGTTTACATGGATATATTGACTCACAGCTCCGTTCTTGTCTATCGTAGACTCACGGCTTATCTGGTCTTGTCATATTTCAATTCATATAATTTATCATTTTTGTCCCCCAAAATCACATTCATCTGCAGCTGCTCATATAACATATATCACGACGGATAACAGTGAGATTACTCACCTGAAGGTTTGCTACAACTAGCGTTTGTTGTTCCTTGCCTTGAAATGAAATCCGTAGGATTTTGTCCCGTACCTATAATTCCATTTATTATCAAAATGATTATAGGTTACCAACTGTTTTAATTGACTCTAATGCACAAGAGTTCAATATAGTATCAATACAAACAATGCCTAGTTAATAAACTTTCCGTTTACTAACTTTATATGAATTTTACTATTCACCGAGGCATTCGGATCGGTCTACAGTGCCCCCGAGGGGTCGGAAACTCAATCTAAAAATTTTCCCAAACTTTTCAGACCATAATAAGCCTACGGTTCAAGTTTGAGCTAAATCGGACAAGCCAAACAAAAGTTAGCATTTCAAAGTTCCTGCCTAGCCTCTGCTTGGAGGCACACTGCGCCTGGATAGGGGCGCACTGCGCCCAGCGCCAGTGCAGACCTCCTGTCCAGTCGCGAATTGTGCACTGTAGCTTGCTGTTTTGTCCTTTAAGTCCTTAATGTCGTTCTTAATCGTTTGGGGTTTGTTCCTAGGCTAAAACCTTACATTTTAACAAGGTTTTTAACCATCAAAACCCACTCAATCAATCATAGAAGAAATTAGGGTTCTTAGTTCTAACAACCCCAAATCTTCAATTTCATCAAAAATAACAATCTACTTCCTTTTTCTTTGGTTAAGTCTTTATTAGAGTGACTTAAGGGAAGTATTATCTCAACTTAACAACATAATCATCACTGCAAATGCAGTTTTTGAGCTCTATAAAACTCATCAAGAACAAACCAATAAGAACTTGAAAAACTTACCTCCAAATCTTCCAATTCTACCCTTTGAATGCTCTAATCTAATTTGCAAGTTCCAAGCCTTCAAGAACCTTCAATCCTCTGCAGAATTTCAGCCACAAGAACTATCCCGTAACCCTCAAAATTCTGCACAAGTCATTTCTTTTATACCACCAAAATTTACATTTTTGGTCATTGAAGTTCTAATTCTTAAACTCTTGCCACCATTTACACAATTTATGACACAGATTTAGTTTATTATAACATTTTAAGTCCAAGACTTAAAATATTATTACAAAACAAGTCCTTTTCTGTCCAAAAGACCAAATTACCCTTTTGAGGTAAAATGACCATTTTGCCCTTTTTATTATAATTATATAATAAACATGTTTTTGGCGTTATATATATATATATATATATATATATATATATATATATATATATATATATATATATATATATATATATATATATATATATATATATATATATATATATATATATATATATATATATATATATATATATATATATATATATATATAGGGCTAGGTTATATTAAGAACCACTATTGTGTGTGTTAAGTTGGTGAAGTTTTTGTTTTCAAAGTTAGGCAAGTCTTTGGTGAAAGTTTTCAAAGTTAGGCAAGCCTCCTTCTTTGATTTGAAAAATTCACATTTCACATTAAATTAAGTATATTATATACATTCTCAAATGTATATAAATAGGGAGCTTCACTTGTGTTTTTAGACGCACCACTTGAGCTCAAAACAAGAAGTTATAAATTGTAATCTTGTGAGTATTAATAAGATTTCTCTAGTTGCGGCTCGTGGACGTAGGATTTGCACCGAATCCGAACCACGTAAAAATCCTTGTGTTCTTCTTGCTTTATTTTCGTGAGTTTGTGTGTGTGTGATAGTGTGTTTCCGCTGCGTGTACCCGGTCCGATTCCTAACAACTGGTATCAGAGCTTCGGGTTTCGAAGGAGGTCTCGGTTTTAGAAATTAGAGTATGCTCTGTGGTTGCAGTTTTGTCTGATCTTCCACATCAGAAACTAATTTCTATTAATCGTATTAAAGGTATCTCGGTACTTTGAAGGGTACTGTTCTGTCACACAAAAGTACTATAAAATATTTGTCTCTTGTTTGTCGTAATGGCTGAAGACAAGGTTGTAATCGAGAAGTTCAACGGTTCTGACTTTAGCTGGTGGAAAATGCAATTAGAAGCATTGCTATGTCAGAAAGATTTGGACGTGGTACTTGGAGACAAACCGGAGAAAATGGAAAAAGCTGCTGAAGATGCGTGGAACTCAAAGGACAAGAAAGCTAAGGCGGTTATTACATTGTCGTTGGAAAGGAGCGTCGCTTTCAACATCATGAAGGAAACCACGGCGCGTGGTATGATGGATGCTCTGACGAACATGTATGAGAAACCGTCGGCGGCTAACAAGGTGTTCTTGATGAGGGAATTATTCACGACAAGGATGAATGAAGACAGCTCAGTTACGATTCACATTAACAATCTAAATTCAATTCTGTCCAGATTGTCATCTGTGGGAATTAAATTTGATAACGAGACTCAAGCTTCACTGCTACTAGCTTCACTACCTGATAGCTGGTCTGGAACAGTAACCGCTGTTACAAGTTCAGTGGGGACCAGTGGTATAACTTTTGAAGGGGTTAGAGATTTGGTTCTTGGCGAGGATGTCAGACGCAAGAATCAAGGTGGATCTTCTTCTTCTGAGTTATTAAATATCAGAAGAGGTAGAGGGAATAGCAGGAATAGTGGGAGCAGTGGGAGTCGGGGAAGAAGTTCATCTAGAACTTGGAAGAATGTGAAGTGCTGGAACTGCCAAGAGGTGGGACATGTTAAGAGTCAATGTCCAAAGAAAGAATTGAACATTGCTGGTGCTGAGGGTGTGTCTGAGGATGATGCACTGATACTAAGTATGGAAAGTTCTGTAGACTCTTGGGTCATGGATTCAGGAGCTTCGTTTCACGCCATGGACAACGGAGAAATGATGGTGAATCTAAAAGAAGGAGATTTTGGGAAGGTACGGTTAGCAAATGACGAGATGCTTCAAGTAACGGGCATAGGAGATATTGATCTGGTTACTTCATTGGGAACTACATGGAACCTGAAGAATGTCAGGGTGATTCCGGAGCTGAAGAAGAAATTGATTTCTGTTGGTCAGCTGGATAAACAAGGACTGGAAGTAAGGTTTGGTGGTTGTAAATGGAGGGTGGTCAATGGTAATTCGGTGATTGCTCAAGGTATGAAGCGTGGGTCATTATATATGGTTGAGGTACCTGCTGAGGGAAGTATGACCGTCCCTGTTAAGCATGACAAAATCTGGTTCGCTAAATCTAGTGCTAAGAGAGTTCATTTTGCAAACATGAATTCTGGAGCCAAGGGGATGTTAGCTGAACGAGTCGGAAAGTCTAAACCATTCAGGGGATTTTGTGACAGTGGGAGCACGGGGTGTGTTCCGGGTATAGTTACAAAGAGCCGTTGGGTTTTGAAGACTAAGACTGAAAAATTCTCTCCTGTTGGAAGTTTGCAAAGTTTGGAGAGTGTTAGTGGTCCTCGGTGTATCTCTGGATCCGGTGGAGTGTCCAAGCCGGTTGAGACAGGGGATGAGTCGGTGGCGGTATTGACCACGACTGAGTTGGAACTTGTAGGAGCTTCAACTGGCCCTTCTAGTACTTGATGATGAGGGGCGGCTGCAACTAGGAAATTGGCTGAGTCTTAGCTTGTTCTTTGGAACTGGAAGCTTGGAAGACTTGTTATAGGAGATTAATGAGAGATGTTCAAAATCTTCAAGTGGGAGATTGTTAAGTTGGTGAAGTTTTTGTTTTCAAAGTTAGGCAAGTCTTTGGTGAAAGTTTTCAAAGTTAGGCAAGCCTCCTTCTTTGATTTGAAAAATTCACATTTCACATTAAATTAAGTATATTATATACATTCTCAAATGTATATAAATAGGGAGCTTCACTTGTGTTTTTAGACGCACCACTTGAGCTCAAAACAAGAAGTTATAAATTGTAATCTTGTGAGTATTAATAAGATTTCTCTAGTTGCGGCCCGTGGACGTAGGATTTGCACCGAATCCGAACCACGTAAAAATCCTTGTGTTCTTCTTGCTTTATTTTCGTGAGTTTGTGTGTGTGTGATAGTGTGTTTCCGCTGCGTGTACCCGGTCCGATTCCTAACAGTGTGGACGTAAGGACAAATCTGGTGCGTAGAATTATAATCATCAATGGTTGTAATTAATAACAGAATATTAATTTTTTTTAATTAAAGAAATACTAAATTTCGAATTATATCATTCTAAAGGGTAATATGGACTTTTTATTTTTTTTCAATTATGGAATGTGAGATTTTTCGGTATTTTTTCCGAATTTAAATTTAATTTCAAATTCAAATTCGAATTTATTTTCAAATTAAAACTTTAATTCTGTTATAATTTGAATAAAATTGCATAATTAGTTCTGATTCTTATTCTAAGTTCTTAGTCACTGATATTCTGTTAGAATCAATTACAAAATCATACATTATAATGACTTGTATTCTTAAAGAATGTTATTCCATATGTTGAAAGTAAGTTAAACATTCTAGTAGAATAAATTACAAAACCATACTTATATGAATTAAAATCATACAAATCATATTTATATTGTACTGTGTAACATCAAAATGACTAAAATAAATATACTCGAATGTAATAGAAAAAACAGAATGACATTCTATGAAAATTACATTCTATGAGATTGGCATTCTGTCAGAATGACTGCCTTAAAACATCAAAATTTGCCCTGCAACATCAAAATTGCCTTGCACTATCAGAATCACTTGGCAGCATCATAATTCTTCTCTATTTCATGTGTGTGTTTCCAGCCCCATAAGAAATCGATGTATGCTCTCATTGCACATTATGTTAGAATGATTATCTTGAAATCGAACCCGAGACTTTTTTCTCTATTCCTTAATGCTCTCATTGCACATTCTGTGAGAATGCCATTTTTGTATTTTTTTGAATGTCCAAAGAACCCTGCAACATCATAATGATCTTCTCAAAAACATTTTATTATAATGATACATATTCTACTTATACAATTGTCATTCTAACAGAACACTTGGTGGGCAATCAAAATTGGTTTCAACAAAACATTAAAATTGTTGGTATATATGCAAAATTTAATTGTTTTAAAGGTATTTTGATTACACTGACATGCTATTGTTCATAAAGTCCAAGTCAAATCCAAGTTGGTTCTTTCATTATTTTTTTAACGTAATTTGAAGTTTTTCGGATTCAAAGTTCTGCTACTGTAAACATCTACAAAGGAAAATACAGAAAAAAGATTTTCAATTAGACTCCTCACCAAGGGGGTACACAACTGTTAGAAGAAGATTTAAGGGGTACTGAAAAGGATCAAAGTATAAAAAGGAAACAGTTCAGTGGTGATTTGATGATTAAAGAATAGAAAAACGAGACTGCAATCATCGAGAAGCACATGAACCACTGGATTTACTACGAATATCAAACTGATCATTAGAAGTTAAAAGCATACATATTCAGAATCAGATTTGGATGAATCACGTAATCTTCACCAAATAAAATCAGGATGCAATCTTCAACAGATCGCCTTAAATCGGAGGTGAGGTTTGATTTGTGAGAAACTTATGGAATCTGCAGAACTTGTAATTGATTCAATGATGACGGTGGCAGTGGTTAACGGTACCGGTGAAGCAAGGATGGTTGGAGGTTTTGTGATGGTGGCGATGGAAGGCTGATGGTGCCGCCGACATGATGAATTGGCGATGGTGTGCGGTGTAGTGATCGTACCTGGAGATGATAATGGTTGATTCAATTACGCTTCTAATAATAGGTCAAATATTCCATAATTGTAGGTTTTCATTTAAAGCTTATTTAATTCCATATTTATTAAATTACCTAATTACCCTTGGCTGATTCTGCAATATGATTGGTCCTTACGACCACACAATAATTAGAGTTTTTAATATATCCTAACTCTATATATATATATATATATATATATATATATATATATATATATATATATATATATATATATATATATATATATATATATATATATATATATATATATAGGGTTGGGTTCTTTTGAGAACCTAAAAAACCATGAGATCTTGAGAACTCCGTATTAACCATTAGATCATTATCCAGTCCAATAAGGGTATGATCGTCATTTAACAAATCCCATTTAATTTTGATTTTTTTTTATTTTTGGCAACAATATCATCAATTCCTAAAAATAAGCCTATTAAAGTTGAATTTTCAAATTTTAAAAAAGAAAAAAAATCCTGCACATAATTTTCGTTTTCCATAAATTCGGATTTTTTCAAAATAAAAAATTTATAAAGTTTTTTTATTTAAATTAAATTTTTTGAATTTATAAAAATACGTTTAAAGTCATGTATTTGCGATGTGCATATATACACACTCGAAGGTGCATATATGCATATTTTCGGAATTCATATACAAATAATAAAAAAACTAATTTATTAAAAACAATAATATACAACTGTTTTGATAGATACATACATAAAACATTTTAAAAAAATACAACAATAATTTCATAATCTTCAGTGTTCCTTCCTTGATCGTCAAGTGTCTTCACTTTTATCATTTTTCACTTCTTCAATCTACTCGATAAATTTCGTAAAATCTGCACGAACATTAATAAAAATGAACATACACATATGCACATATGCATATATACACATGTACACAAACACATACGTATATGCATATATGCACACATACGTAAACGCACATGTGCACATATACATATACACATATGCATATATGCACATAGATATATAAATGAACAAATGGAAAATACATATGAACATTCATAAAAACACTTGTTTATATTCATATATGCACATATGCAAATTTGTATATACACATACTCACATACTTGTATGCACATATGCACATACGAAATATGCACATATGCACATACGTATATGCATATATGCATACACGTATATTCACATATATATTTATACATGTATGTGTACATGTCCATGTATGTGCATTTATACATATGGATGACTCAAAAATCAATAATGTGTTTTTATAGTATTTTGTCCACTTCCCCGGTTCCAATCCACGATTCTTGATTCCAATCACGAAAGATGGGTGAATGCCGTAGTCAGCTCCAGTTGCGGATCTTTCGAAAACGACATTTTGCCAATTGGATCGAAGCTACTTCTGGGTTTCTTAAGAAATCAGAAACCCAATTTGGTTCCAAGCTACTTCGATTCCTTCCGGTTCATCAAATGCTTTGTATCTAAATTTCCAATATTCATCAAGGAATCAAACATAACTAAAATAACCAATAGCATGCTTGTATTATTCTACCTAATAATTGAATCCGTCTAGTTCCAAAAACAGAGCTACAGTTTGACTTTCAATTAAAAAATTAACATTGTCATGATAAAGTTTGTAGTTGATGCAAAATTCATATCATATATGAAGGTGAAACATAAACCAGCAATTCTTTATACTGCAGATTGTCCCAACATTCCCCAACTGTTAATAACAAAAACCCTTCATCAATTCACTAAAATTAAACGAATTACAGATCCAACGAGAGGCCAAAAACAGAGGGATGGTAAAAGTAAATTTGAAAAGACGAAACTAACCTGCAATACAGTAACCGGATCACATACTTTGAATGAACACCACCGTCGTTATTTGAACCCAACCAAGTCCACGGTGATCCGATCATTGGCTCGTCGTCCTCCTCCTCCTTACCAGCACTGTGTACGAGTCTAGGAGACCCAATAATCGCATCATCTTTTTTATAATCGGAATCGTAAGATGGTGGAGGGAGAGAGATGGATCGACTAGGGTTAATGTCAATCTGACTCTTGATTGTAATTTATGGACTTCGCATCTACAGTTTGAACGCCACAAACAGGGTTTTCCAAATGGCTTGAAATCCACATCTGTTGAAGGGTTGAACGCCAAGTTGTCTTCGTTCTGATGACGGGCTAGGCTCAAAGAAACGAAGAAGAAGCGAGAGAGAAAGAGGGCGGGTGCAGGGGTCTCCAGTGGAGGTAGGCGATGCATACATCATCAATGGTGGAGGATGTTGGCGAGGTAGACGCCGGTGATGCATGAGGCGTTAGTGGAGGACGGCGGCGGCGAGGGAGGGAGGGCGACTTCGGCGAATAATAGAGAAAGAGAGAGGGGTGACCGGAGATATGAGAGAGGGTGTAGCCGAGTTTGTGGAGCCGGTTCTTGAACGATGAAGACGAAGGAGAGAGAGAAATAATGGGTATTTTCCTTTTTTAATGATAGTTAATTAGGCTGATTTTTAGGATGATTAATTCTTGTACAGATTTGCCCTTGCAAACTTATTTAAAAAACCTAATATACCATTAAAGTTGATTATAATTACAAATATACCATTGTTGATCTTAGCCATCAAAATTTTTGATCTAATGGACTAGATTGGGTTCTCAAGATCTCATGGTTTTTTGAGTTCTTACAAGAACCTAACTCTATATATATATATATATATGACGTGAAGGAATAAAGTTTTCGTTGCGAGTTTTAAAAAAAATTATATATCATAAGAATCATGTTTCTTATGAAATATAATATATGCGTCCAACGAATACGATTGCAATAGTATATGTTAATGGCATTACCTTTTATTATTGTAGGTTTATATTATTAAGGTGGTTGGTAAACCTGATAAAAAACTCGAAACTCAATGGCACTGATCCGAACCGACCTGAAACTTATCAAGTCAGGTATGTGTTTCCCCGCCCCGACCCGTTGCCATTCCTATAATACACCCCCTAATAAAAAGTATGTTACCTAATTCGCACATTGACCCATGATTCCGTGAAACTATAAAAAACTCACATTATAATTTTTGAAACATGGTTCATATTTATTAACAGTAACCATAGTAAGTAGTAACCAACTAACCCAAATAACATGTTTTTTATATAAACACTTCAAAGTTTTGAGAATCTGAAACAAAATTCAAATTCAAAGTCATAGTCAAACATTTTTACGACATTGATAAATCTTGATAGAACAATCATGGATTCAAATCATTATCTATTGACTACGACCCACTATGTTTATACAAATTGGTCAATAAAATTAGACCACGGCATATCCAATACCCCTTTCCATTCGGCCGGCTCATGGACCACATGATACAAAACTTAGCATCTAAGAAGTAGACTTCAATTTGAACTTTTATTAAACCCATAACAATCCGACACGTACATCCCTATGAGTCTACGGTGACTCCACCGGAAACAATGGCGACGATAGCAATTATACTATTAATACTACTCTCGACTAATCAGAAAATCCTCGCTGATAACGATAAACAACCGGAAGCGATTGGTTACGGGTACTCTCTCCGATCTGTTGGTTTTGGTTTGTCTGGAAAATCACTGGTCGCTGATCTTCAACTCAACAAGAAGTCTTCGTTGTTTGGACCTGACATTGAAGAGCTTCGACTCTTCGCAAGGTACTTCTGAATTCTGATTTCATCAAATCTCAATTTGTTTCCTGAATCGATTAAGCGCATTCTAGAAGCTCACTGTCAGTTTCTGTTTTTTCGTTTTGAGCATAATCTACACACAGTGTGTGTGTATATAATTATAATTTATATTTTTCTAATTTTATAAAATTGTATTTACTATTAACTTTTAGCGGAATGAAACTTTTAGTTGTTTTTTCTTTTAATTTTTTATGTTTATTTATTACCGCATTATAACAGTATAACTTAACGTGTAACGAAATCAAAGAAAAACATGACATTTTTTAGGTTATTGTAGTTTCCAGTTTTATGTAATGTTTCAATGACCATAATTATTCATCTATTGTAATTATTAACTATAACTATTTTCAGTTTGATCTAAAAACTAGTTATTGGAATTTATTAACTATAGTCGTTTGACATTTTACTTATTTGATGTTTCAATTTTCAGGAAATGAGTTTACTGTAAATTACACTATGTTATCAAAGATATATATCTAATAATAAAATGGTCAGATTATAATTAACTATAAAAAGTAAATCGTCGATATATATTGATGAAAATACATCTCCTATTTATAAAATATAAACATGTCTAAATTGGAGATTAATTTGCTGTATACTATTATGATAAGATGTATGTGAGGAAAAAACAACGATGTAACAATTACAAATATTCTTCACCCAATACTAATAAAACATAGCAACGAAATTTTTTACAATGTTACCAGGATAAATTATCACATATTACGAATGTTCTTAATCCAATATTAAATATTTGATTAAACAATAAAAAGAACAGATGATGTGCAATCATATTTCAAAACTAAAGGACAAGTGATATGTTTGGTAACGAGTTCTGGGGAGTTTTTTGTTTTTTTTTTTAAAGTAAAAATTTAAATTAAATAAAAAGTTTCATTTGGTAGCTAGTAGAGTTTCAAGCTTTTATTTAAAACAAAAAGTTTTATGATTTTTAAAACAAAAAGTTCATAATCATAAAGTTATTCCGGATACTGAGTTTTTGTTTATGTTTAATAAACTAATTATTTGTCGAAAACCTATATGCTAACTGATAAATTAGATTATAAAAAATTATATTTGAGCAAAAACTATATGATAAGCTATTTGCGAAATATAAAATGACGTGTAAAATAGTAGGCTTTTTATAATTAATAAAAGTTATTATTAAAAGAATTTAAAAATAGCTCCATAAACTCGTTACATTTTTAAAAAACAGCTTGTAAGTTATCTTAACAAATACAAGTAAAGAATACTAAAAACCAAAAAGAGAATATTCATATATTTATCAAGGGTTTATAATTGATGATACTTATATATCTTAACAAAAATCGTGTTTGGTTCATGGATTTCAAAGGAATTCAGATAAATTGGAATGAAAGATTTTGTCAATGGTGTGTTTGATTGACAAATCAAATCATTTGACTTATGATAAATTTCATCAATTTTGATTTTTTAAAGAATCCAACATTTCTTGAGATAAGACTAAAGAATCTAAATTATATATTTATATTGTATTAAAAAGACAAAATTAACCTTCAACCTTTTTATATCAAAGAGTCATTTAATGTTCTTGATGTCTTATTCAAAAAAAAAAAAAAATTGCTTAGTCATTATGTTTGTGTGTATAGTAAGTTATTTTGTCTTATATATTGTTCATCGTCCAATTTAATGATTATTTTCACCCATTATTCCTCTTATTTTGATATTTATAATTTTGATTTATAAAATAAACTATTGATGGTTCTTTTTTATATGTTTTACTTTTAGATTGAACATTTCATTTCCCAAATATATGTATCTAGTTGTTATTGATCATTTCATATATCAGTAATTTGTATAATTTAATTAGTTTAAAGGAGTTTTAAAAAAAATACAGAATTATAATTAAATTTCTTTACTAAATAGCATTTCTATAATTATAAAAAAAAAATCACAAAATAAATAATTAATCATTTTACAATATTTTAATTTCAATTTCTTTGAAAGAAATTGCTTTTTGTAAAGCTTTGAAACAGAAGATCTTTTGAGGGTGCGAATCATCGATGCTAAGCACCAAAGATGGGAAATTCCAACCCACGTCCTTCCACGCCAACCACCAACTTTCGATTTCCCCCCAAAATCAAACCAACATATTCCGACAGAACTCATTCTCTCGGATCCCACCTCCGACCTCATCCTAACCCTCCACAACACCACCACCGGCACAACCACCCAGTTCGGATTCACAATCGCTCGTCGTTCTACCGGCGATATACTCTTCGATACCTCCGGAACTGTTCTCGTCTTCAAGGATCAGTACCTTGAACTAACATCTTCACTCCCGCCTAACCGATCCTCCATCTATGGCCTTGGAGAGCATACCAAGCGTTCATTTAAATTAACACATAATCAAACCCTAACTCTTTGGAATGCTGATATTGCAAGCGCGTACCCTGATCTCAATCTATATGGATCACATCCGTATTATATGGATGTCAGATCGCCGGATTCTGATGGTAAAGTGGTGGCGGGGACTGCTCACGGTGTTTTGCTACTCAATAGCAACGGCATGGATGTTGTATATGCCGGTGATAGTATTACGTACAAGGTAATTGGTGGTGTTCTCGATTTCTACTTTTTTGCTGGGCCGTCGCCGATATTAGTCATGGATCAATACACTCGTTTAATCGGTCGGCCGACTCCCATGCCTTATTGGTCCTTCGGTGAGTTTATTTCCACTTTCCACATTCATCGTTAAGGATTTAATTGATTCCACTTCCAAAATTTAACCTATATTCATTTCCATTTTCAAAATTGAGATCTTTTTTGTACAAAATTAATCTAACAATATTCATTTGCTCATGGTTACAGGGTTCCATCAGTGTCGATGGGGTTACAAAGATGTTAATGATCTTGAGAATGTTGTTGCTGGATATGCAAATGCTAGTATCCCGCTGGAGGTTATGTGGACAGATATAGACTATATGGATGCTTATAAAGATTTCACATTAGACCCCATCAATTTTCCAGTGGATAAAATGACAACATTTGTTAAAAATCTTCACCAAAACGGTCAGAAATATGTGCTCATATTAGATCCAGGTACTGATCCACATCATTTTCTCATACGCAACTTTCTGTTATAGAAAAAAGTCTAGATGCAAGAAATAGCAATATACTTTCGTACATTTTTGTGTTATGGCATGGCATCTTACTTTCCTTCCTTTCTTTCTATTACAACATTGTACTTCAAATTATTAGTTTTATTAATGCACTAGACTTTGAACAATCTACCTAATTGTAACATTATAGTTTGAGTTTTTCCTTATTATAGTCGTGCAAATTACTTTATATTTGGATGACATTGCTATAATTGGTTGACTTTTCAAAACACAACATTGTAATTGGATAAAATGGAAGTATAATGCTATAAAAGATAACTCAATAAAAGTACATTGCTATTTCCAATATCGGTCTTATGGAATCAATGGTTTCTTATAGGTATCAGTGTGAACGCGACATATGAAACTTACAAAAGAGGACTGAAAGCCGATATCTATATAAAACGTAACGGAATCCCGTATTCCGGTGAGGTTTGGCCCGGAATCGTTAATTTCCCGGACTTTTTAAATCCGAAAGGAAGAAACTTTTGGGGCAATGAGATCAAAAGATTTCATGATCTTCTTCCCTTTGATGGCATCTGGCTTGACATGAACGAAGAATCAAATTTCATATCTTCACCTCCATTTCCCTCTTCAAATCTCGACAACCCTCCGTATAAAATCAACAATTCCGGAATCCAAATGCCTATTAATAACAAAACCGTGCCTGCAAGTTCGTTGCATTTTGGGAACATCACTGCTTATGATGCCCATAACTTGTATGGATTTTTAGAAGCTAGAACAACAAAGGCCTCTTTGGTCAAAATAACGGGTAAACGACCATTTATACTTTCTAGGTCAACGTTTGTGGGGTCCGGGAGATTTACAGCACATTGGACTGGAGATAATGCTGCCACATGGGATGACTTGGCGTATTCCATTCCGAGTATTTTGAATTCCGGATTGTTTGGGATTCCGATGGTGGGGGCCGATATATGTGGTTTTTCTGGAAATACTACTGAAGAACTTTGCCAGCGGTGGATTCAGGTACGGATTGTGAACCCTTTGAATTCAAGAAACGGTTAACATTGTTTTTCTTAAATGAAGTGTTTTGTTGGCTTCAAGTTGCCAAAAAACCGATTTTATTACATTGAATGGAAATAGATTGAAACCTACATAACCAACCTACACAAATAATACCCCAAAACCATAAAACCAACTTTGTTAAGAACATGAAAGAAATTACACAAAGTGAAACCCACTGAACCGACCAACACCAATTTTGCACAGTTCGAAAGTTGAAAAAAATAAGTTGTAAAAAATTGTAAAAGAAGTTTATAAGGTTGCACAAAAAGTTGTAAATAAAAGTTAAATGAAACGTAGTGAAAAGTTTAAATAGTGTAAAATTTTGTAAAAGAGTTATAAAAACAGTTGTAAAAAGGTTATAGAAGAAGTTTCAAAAAGTTGCACAAAAATGGTACAAAACAATGTAAAAAATTGTAAATGTAAAAAAGAGTGTAAAGAAGTTATACAAAAGTTTTGAAATGTTGAATAAAAATTCATAACTTTTTTTTATAAAAAGAATTTAAAAAGTTGAACAAAACGTGTTAAAACATAAATTGTAATAAAATTTTAATTTTGCGGCGAATTTATAAAAAAGAAAATATTGTGGAAAGTTTGGACTAAAATCCTAACAAAATTGAACCTTTGACCAAAATTTTAAAATTGCAAAATAACCTGCTATAGGTAAAAACCAAAAAAATAAAGTTCAGTGTTAACCCTTCAAGAAATATATGAAAGCACAAAGATTTTTTTAAGAATTCAAGAAGTAAAACAGATGAGCATGTGATAGTTTGAGGCGTTTTGAAATTATTAGTATAGCTATAGCAGGATGGATGCACAAAACGGTGAAACACAAGCCAAAATATTATAAGGTTAAATGAACAAAATAGCAATGTACGTCTGTTAATTTGTTTATGCTTTCATTTCTTCCTATTACCACATTGTACTTTGAAAATCTACCCAATTATAATATTGTTTTCCAAATACAAAGAAATTTTTACTATTGTTGGTGAATAATTAAAGTATAATGTCTTAGAATGGAAAATTTAACAGTACAATCTCGTAGTTGGGTAAATTTTTAAACATCATTAGAATAAATCGGAAGTACACTGAAATAATAGAAAGAAATGAAACAAGGACGCTATTATACTCAAATAAATAAAATTAAGTAGCTATATTTAGCCCAAATATAAGATTTTACGATAGTTTTTACGCACATAAAATGAAACGAAAAGTGTTGGATCAAAATACTATAGGGTGCAAAAATTAGCACCGCGATTTCCTTGATTTTTATACTTTAGCATTTCCGTTTTCCTATTACAACATTGTGTTTGAAAATCTTTCGAATTACAACAACAAATTTCACATACAAAACAATTTTAAGTTTTATAATTGAATAGATTTTCCTATTACAACATTGTGTTTTGTAAATCTGTGTAATTACAACAATATATTTTCTATGTTATAGTCGATCGATTTTTCAAACTACAAATTCCTACTGACTTTGTATTTTGCAGTTGGGTGCTTTTTACCCATTTGCAAGGGACCATTCGGACAAACAAAGCACACGACAAGAGCTTTACCTTTGGGATTCCGTAGCCCAAACATCTCGAAAAGTTCTTGGCCTTCGTTACCAAATGCTCCCGTATTTCTACACGTTAATGTACCAAGCCCATTTTAATGGCACGCCCATCGCGCGACCTCTCTTCTTCTCGTTCCCAGAAGACACCAACACTTACAATATCAGCACACAATTTCTCCTCGGAAATGGTGTATTAGTCTCCCCCGTTTTAACCCCAAATACAGTCTCGATCAACGCATACTTCCCATCTGGAAATTGGTTCAATCTATTCAACTACACCGATACAGTGGTTGCTGAATCGGGGACGTACGTTAAGCTCGATGCACCAGCGGACCGTATAAACGTTCACGTCCGCGAAGGTAACATATTGTTCTTACAAAGAGGAGGTTTGACCACGAATTTAGTCCGGGAATCACCGTTTCAGGTACTGATAGTGCTTAGCAAGACTGGGAATACCACAGGTGAAGTGTTTTTGGACGATGGGGACGGTTTAGGGTTTGGCGGCGACGGTGGGAACTGGAGTTTGGTGAGATTTTCGGCCCATTTTGAGGAGAGAAATGTGATTATGACATCGGAAGTTGTTAATGGAGGTTTTGCTTTGGGTCGAAAGTTGATTATTGAGAAGATGACGTTTTTGGGGTTCGAAAATAAGTATGGGAATACTGGTTGTGATAGTTTTGGGATGGGCGAAAGAGCGACGTCTTGTGGTGTAGGGAATTTTAGTTCGATGGAGCTTACGGGTATGAATGTGTTGATAGGTGAAGGGTTCGTGTTCACAATGGACCGCGGCGGCAGTCCCGGTCCAGAATTGAAAATAGAAAAACTTAGAAAATGATGATTTTATAATTTCGCCTTTGTGAAAAAGGGTACGTAATTATGTATATCATGATGATACATGATGATACATGATAATATTATAAGAGAACGTGTGATTAGCGATGTTAGTATAACAACACGCCAACTTCTATTTGAATAAAATTGAACAAAGTTGGTGGCATTTAGATTATCAACTGAGATGAAGAATGTTTGGTCTGGTTTTGATCGAGGTTCACGATTTTAGTAGTAGATGTTATACAAAATTTCAAAATATTATTAGATTAAGAGTGTTTGGAATTGGTTTTAAAAATGTTTATTAATTTATTAGTTTTTCAAAAACTAACAAGTTAACAGAAGAGTTTGGCAAGTTAATAAGTATTTTTTAAAAGTGTTTTTGTTATCTTTCAAAAAGTCATTTTGAAGAAGTTAAAAATTATGATTTTCTAAAAGTGTTTATGAGTAAAATAAATATAAGCTAATACAAACATCTTTTATAAACAATTTATGAACTTATAGTTTTTTTGTCATCACATAAACTAATTAAAACAGTTTTTAAAAAACTCATTTTTAAAAATTCAAAAGCTAATAAATTTTTTTCCCAAAAATGCGTATCAAGCTAAATAAGCAATGCAAAAACCTTTAGTTTTTCTTATTAGAGTATACGGTGTGGGAGCAAGACAAGAGGCAAGTGGGCTGATGTGGTGCACCGGTACCAACGGGAACACTTTCCCACCCATTCATATCGCATAGCAAGTCCCTACGCATGACACTCAAAAAGAAAAAGACCCGATGGAGAGGAAAACGGTAAGACGGGAGAATGAAAATACCATCCCAACCATTTGGATGTCAGCAATACCTCTAGACAGCTGAGTCCACTTTAGGCTACTATGAACATCAAGTACAATTTGATCACAATTCTGGCAATACCGACCGGAAGAAGATCGACGTTGTTGTGAAAATGTGGATTTACTCCACCCTTTCACACCCTCTCCTCAACATGGTGCTCAAAACTGACTCTCATGCTCAACATGTATGGCTTAATCTCGAAAAGCTCTACCATGCCAACACTGATGCGCGATCCATGCAACTCGACACCGATTTTGAAGCATCACTATGAGAGATTTATCGGTCACCTCATATTTCTCCAAAATCCAATCTCTTGCAGACTTGTTGGCTAATCTCGACGCCAATCCACGGTTATGGACAAAAATCTCGTAATTTATGCGATCAACTGGCTGTCGGCAAACTACACCATCTCGCCACCATCATCCGTCACCGGTCGCCATTCCTTACATTTTCCGAGACCCGATCCATGCTAATTTTGGAGGAACAGCACCCCCTTACCGCCCGCTTACCACCATACGCAGCTCACATCGACAACTCTTCTTCTCCGGCCATCCTTCATATCGGCTCCACCGATTCTGCCCGGAATAATAATCGCAGATCTGATCGGAGCCAATATCATTCTCGTAACCACCGCCTCTGTCAAGATCGGCCACCACCCACCTCATCCGGAACAATCCCACCAACACCTCCTGGCCACATTCACCAACAGGGCGTCGATTGTGATGAAACCTTTAGTCCGGTAGTTAAACCGGCCACCATTCGGATAGTTCTTAGCATTACAGTCTCCAAACAGTGGCCCATTCACCAGCTTGATGTGAAGAATGCTTTTCTTCATGGCCACATTCGGGAGACAGTATGCGTGTATCAGCCTCCTAGCTTCAGTGACCCTCGCTTCCCATTTCATATTTTTCATCTTCAACGATCTCTAAATGGCCTTAAATAGGCCCCAGAGGCCAGCTTGGGGTACCATTGGTTTCACTCAAAGCTGTATCGAACCATCTCTGTTTATATTCCTCCTTCTATATGTTGGTGACATCATCCTCATGGCCAGCTCTACCAGGCTTCTATAGAGTCTTACCACACAGTTTAGTCATGAGTTTGCCATGTTTGATTTGGGTGCCCTGAACTATTTCCTCGGAGTCTTTATCGTTCGATCTATTTTCTCTCTCAACAAAAATACGCCACCAATATTCTCGGACGAGCAAATGTGATGAACGGTAACCCTTACCGCACTACTGCGGAAACATGTCACAAACTAGACTCCTCAGGTACATCGGTTGCCGACCAAACATATACCGTAGCATCGTTGGAGGCTTACAGTACCTTACATTCACGGGACCGGATATAGCCTTCGATGTCCAACAGATATGTCTCCACATGCATGACCCCAAAGAGCAACATCTTCGCGCTCTCAAACACATCTTACGATACATACTTGGCACCCTTGACCATGGCCTACAACTCCATGTGTCCACCACCTCCTCTCTCACGACTTACTCTGATGCGGATTGGGGGGATGTCCGACCAACAGACGATCCACCCCATGATATTGTGTCTTTATGGGAGACAACCTCATCTCATGGTCATCAAAACGACAGAGAGTTATTTCTAGGTCTAGTGTCGAAGTGGAATACCAAGGAGTTGCCAACTCTGTTGCTGAGACATGTTGGCTTTGTTGGATTAGGTGTCTAAGCCATGACTAATAATTTGTATTTACTTAATTGATAGTAGCAAAGTTTATTTGGGTTGCCCTCATGGCTAGAGGTTTAGCAGAAAATCCAGGAGAGAGAAAGATTGATTTATTATATGATTAATAAATCAATAGAAATAAAATAAATAGTTTAATAATATATTATGGAGATAATATATTAATTAGAAACTATATTAATTAATTAGAAATTAATATGGAATTGATTGGAATTCATTTGGTGATTAATTTGATTAATTAAAGGTGCAGGGGCTGAATTGTAATTATTCAATAGTTGAGTAAGTAATATTATAGTAGTTTAAGTGGCTAACGAAATTATGGAGGGATTATCCATAATTTCGATTATTATATGTTAGGATAAATAGATTTGAATTGATAGATAAAGGTTTATCTTATTTGAATTCAAAAAGGATTATCTCTAAAGGCTTATCTGGTGGCCACTTGGAAACTATAAATAGAGACTCCTAGGCACCATAAAAGCCACGACTTTTTCCACTCTTCCCTCTCTCTGGAACTTTCGAAAACCCTAGTTTTGGGTGTGACTTCATTTGAGGCAAGGCACTTGCGTTGCTTAGCTTACAAGAAACAACTAAAAGGTTAGTTTTCTGATTTTATTCTTTAGTAATTTTTCTTGTGGCTTTTTAGGAAATATTTATATGTTCAATAGTAGAAAACATAGATCCTCATAGGTTGCATGTGAACTTAGGGTTTTAGTTCATAGATTTGCATAAAACCCTTCAGTGGTATCAAAGCTTTTTGGTTGTTTTCTTGTTGAATTGCTATAATTGTTTTCCTAAAAAATCAGGGTTTAAAGCTTATAAACCCTAATTTAGCCTAATCGATTTTAGGGTTAGGGTTTTGGAAACCCTAGCCCCTCCCCTCTATGATTTTCGATTTTCTCCTAAGGGTTTTAGAAGACTTTCTATTTTTGGTAACTTTAATTATTTAAATGGATAACCTTAAACCCATTATTTGTTAATTTCGAAAATTAGGGGGTTTAAGATATGTTTAAATTAATTTGATTAATTTGTGATACCTATCTAGTTTTAATTAATTTAATAAATTTTTTAATTAAAAGATAATTAATGGTTTAATTTAATTTTAAATTTAATAGTTTTAAATTTCGAAAAATTAAAAGACAAAACTAGGAATATTTTAAAAGTCTAAAATATTTGGATTTAATTAATTTAATTAATTTTTTAATTAAAAGATGAATTAAATCTTTTAAAGGTTTAATTTAATTTTAAATTTAATAGTTTAAATTTCCAATAAATTAAAGGATAAACTAGGAATATTTTAAAAGGTTTAAAATTCATCTTATGTATATATTATAATTAAAAGTTAATTTTATATGTATAAGATTAAATGGTTAGTCAAATCAATAGTAGGCCTCATTCACGAAGTTGGTCTATAAAGAGGGTATAAGGAGACTGCCTATAAAATGGCGGTCTAATGGGTGTCCACTCTCACCCACCGCTCTCCTGACCAGTGAAGGGTCGTCAGCCGAACAGGTTTGATAGGACCGCCTAATCTCATTAAAAGTATAATGATATTATTCAAAGTACTGGAACATCTTAATAAAACCCAAATCTAGTTACTTTAGGAAAAATGTGAATTGGTGCTAATCCATGAAATTGCACATTGCACTTTATGAAACATTGGTGGAGCGTGTGTGGTTTATCGGCACACCAATAGGGGTTCATAAAGAGTTGCAATGAGTTTCCCGGGTGTTATCATTGTTGATGGAGTGTGTGTGGTTTACCGGCACATCAATTAGAGATGATAATTAACCCGAGAGTACCAAGCTAATTTGCATGGCTATTCACATCCAGTTTGTGATCCTCGGCATCCCAGTCACAAACAGTGGAGCACATCCGAGATTAAACATGCCATTGAAAAGTTCAATGAATCTCAACAGATCTAGGAATTTCATAAGATGAAATTGATAAGTGTTTATCTACCTTGATTGTAACGCCCCAACTTTTTCAAACCATTTATATTACATAAAAGCATATTTTACAAAATATGGTTCAACAAAAACCATTGTACTTGTTTAAATACAACAAAAAGGGGTGTTACAATTACATATCAAACAACCATAAGTTTAAGAGAAGTGGATTCAATCAATTACCAATACATGGAAGCTGTATCCAGCTCCACTCCTTTGCACTCTAGTGCTTATTTTGCAACTCCAAACTATCTTACAACTTTGTACCTGAACCTGGAATACATGGCATAAAAATAAAATACGTAAGACAAATTGTCTCGTGAGTTACATGAGTTTTAGACTCAACATTCAATCTCCTTTTATAAAAACTTTACACAAGAAAACATTCGCTGAAATTTTATAGTATAAATATACTATAACTTTCTATCTTTCAAAACTATTTTATTTCATATTTTCTTTGACTGGTTTTATAAACTTGCTGGATTTTTATACTTAGGGCTTTAATCACTATGTGTGATACCCCAAGTCTCTACAGTTAGAAAGAACGGATCAATCCTCACCGTAGAAGTGCTGAGGCAGCTTACTTCGCGAAGGGGTTTTCCCCAGTAGACTCCTTACCTAACCCGGGTAGGTTGGAACATAGTTCCCTTACTAACGCTGGCTAGCTACAATACCAGTCAAAAATAAAAATACTTTCTGGAAATTGAAACCATACTTGTATACAAATGGCTAATTGCCAAGCTTTTGACTCAAACATGGTTCTAACATAATCTAGGCTAATGCCAAGAATCATACTTTCAAATATAGCATTTAACTCTCTATTTAAGTTAGAAAGTGTACCATTTTCGCAAATATTTTTCCACATAAAAATAATAAATAAAATCTGAAAAATACTTTCTTACTTGCCATGTATCCCACAATGGGTAAAAATGCTACATGTACTCACCTTATAACTCTTGAAAAGTCGTTTAGATGTTCCTCGGTTCTTTACCCTTTCGGTGTCCGATTACTTGGCTCGCACCTATATATGGTATATGATACATTAATTTACATTTTAATTGACTCTAATACATGTTAGAGTCCCTATGATACCATTACTGGTCAAAACAAGTATATAACTCTTGAATGACCAACTTTAGTTAAATTGTATTTTATACGTATTTTACTACAGTACCCTCGGAGGGTCGTATTTCGATTCCGATAAATTTTTATGAAGTTTTGGACCATTATAGACATATGTTTAAAATTTGGGGTCAAACGGACAAGTTTTGGATCAAATCTTAAAAATGGAAAACCACTTGGCAGGAGACCTTGAACTAAACTGCATTTTTGTTCAGCCGTCAGATCGCGACCCGATCAAGGGGTAGATAGGGTCGCGATCCAGAGTAGGTTACCCATTTTGATGATTTTGCTCAACTGCAGGTGCATTTTTCTTCTCATTAAGCTCTTAACACATGACTTAATTGTCTTAGGGTCACTTCTAGGCCCTAATAACAACTTCCTCATGCATTTAAACCACAATCTAACAATTTTTATCATTTTTGATTGAAATTGTTCCCGAAAACTCATTTTTTTCTCAAAAATTATTTTAGCTAATTTTTGAGAATGGAACTGATTTCTAACTTCATTTATAATATATAAGACTTTATAGAACCATAGAAACCAATTTCAGTTCCAAAAACCCGTTTCTAGGGTTCTTGAGCTCAAATCCATAATCAAGAAATTCTCCGGTTAAATTGGTATAACCTTGGCATAACTTCATGTACCAAGTTTAGATATCACATTAATTACTTGAAATCATGACATGAACTGAATTTTTCAGTTCATCCCGTGAAGGATCACACCAAGAGCTTAGCTAGGGTTTTTAATTACTTACCTTGAAAGATTGGAATCACCAATTCCAAGTTGTTAATTCCTCAAGCCTTGCTTCCAATTGTTCTTAGCCTTGCAGAAATCGTCTCTACCCCGTTCTCTCCCGTAGTCTAGAACTCTCTTCTGAATTTTGTTGATTAATGAGATATTTTTCTCTATTTATATTTTCATATTTACAGTTTTGGTCCCTCTAGTTCACTTCCTTGAACTTTGGCCACCAAAATCAATTATCCTTTCATAAAATTTAATTTCTCACATTTTTAGTCCTAAACTATAATTAAATTTTTATAATAATTTCTGCATATGGTCAAATGACCAATTTACCCTTTTTATGGTAAAAGGACTAAATTACCCTTACACTCATAATTTCTCATAAAATTTACATATAACATATAAATGACACACTTCTTCGTTTACATATTTATATTATAAATTTTTGGTCGTTTCATTGATGACCATTATGTTGTGATTACGACATCCTTCTTCACACCATAGTTGGGGTATTTTGGATCCCAGCCTTATTAAATAACATATTGTGTAATTATTTAAAAGGATCAATTAAACTAATAAATTATGTTTTTTTATAGATGTCAAGTGTCAATTCTCCTCCTTCATCCATTTCTGAAAGCATCATAATGCACCTGCCAAATATGGAAAGGCTGACTGGCCTCAACTGTAAGGAATGGCTTCGTAATTAGAGACTGGTTCTCGGTATTGCTGGCAAGCTACATCTCATCGAGTATCCGATCCCGGTCCCACCGGAACAAGTCATCATAATAGGTTCTTATGATAAGCATAACTTCTTAGTTGATGAATCCAAAAAGATTCATGACCTCATGCTGTTGACCATTGATCCCGAGTTCTGCAAGGATTTTGAATCCTTGGGGCCATATGAGTTATGCAACTGGTTGAGGAAAGGTTCCAAAAACCAATTGAAGAGGAACGAGCTAGGATCTTCAAAAGACTTGCAGAGTGCAAGCTAAAAGAAGGAAGTAGCATCAATTCGTATGTTCTTCAGATTGAAGCGTACATAGGCGAATTGTACAAACTTGGTTATTCCATAAGTCAGGAGATGAGTGTTAACTTTCTACTCGCCTTGTTGACTAGCAAGTACGATCTGTTCATTCAGACGTATAGAAAGGAATACCAGAAAAGGACCCTCATGGAAATGCGTCAACTGTTGACTTTATATGAGTCACTCTTGGACAGGCATAGCTCCAATGGCTCAGCTACTTCTGGATTAAGTCCAGTGAAGAGACGTATCAAGAAACGGTCGAGATCGTCTGGACATGTCTCAAACTGGGAATCCACTAAATCGGATACAGTCACGGAAAGATTGGAAGACACTCCAAATCTTTTGAAAGCTCAGGTATATCTAAAAACCTCAAAACTCCTGTTCCAAGATTTCTTGATACATAATGTGATAGTCACATTTTGGTTTGTATACAGGGAATCAATAAGGCACGGGACTCTGGCGCATAGGAGCACATTTGGATTGGATCTCCAGCTCGTGCAGTTTTGAAGTTTAGATAGATATTAAAATATTGTTATTAGCCTTTAGATGCATTTTGACATTGTCTATCATATATTACATTGTTCAAGGATTTTTGTTTTTAATAAAATTGTCAATTTTCTTTTAACACCTGTTGTCTGAAATTGTCCTTGCAATGTTATATGAATGTGTTGAATGTATGATTAGTAATAACTTGAATGTTGATGCATCCAAAATGTTTGGATTCAAGAATTGTGTCATTTATGATTGTTAATACAAATGTTATAAGAATCAATTCAACCAAAGGTCCAGTTGGACAGGACTTTGGAATCATTTGACTTAAAGTCACTTGATGAATTGAGTTCTTAATGTGTCAAGAAATGAATCAACAAAAGGTCCAGTTGGACACGACTTTGGAATCATCTGACTTAGAATCAGATGATGATTAAGTTCTTTATAAAGCACATGTATCAAGAAATGAATCACCCAAAGATCCAAAGGATAGGATTTTGGAATCAGTTGACTTAGAGTCAACTGAAGATTGCAAGTCTAGAACAAAGTTAACAAAGTCATAAGTTTACATAGATATGTAAAAGACATTGAGATTAAGAGCAACGGACACACCTGTTGCTGTGTATTGCTCGAATCTTGATATAGAACACAATTGTTTGTACTTCACGATATTTATCATTAGGTATGACGAATATGACTTCGCTTATCGGGATAAGCGATTGAATTGAAACCTTGAACAGTTCAAGGACTTCAAAGGAAGTACAAGTTCCACAGAACCTGAGCGATAACATAAAAATGTTTCACAGTTCATTCTCTTCCAAGAACATTAATAGTTATAGTGTGTCTTAGGGAAGATAATGGAGCATTGGTCGAAACAGTTCGATCCTCGATGTATGAGATACATTAGTTTCCAATAAGTTGAATACTATACCATTCAGTCCATATAAACCATATTCCGACCACATCCTAAACTAAGTAGGTCTTGTAGACACTGTCTAAAATGTAAAGATGGGATTATCCCACTTATACATAGGAAGTTCAGGGTCTTGTAGTGTTCATCTGAACCTCATGACTAGCCTGAACATGATCAGCATTGTCATTTCATTGGCTATCCCACTCTAACTGTAAAAGAAGAGCTCTTTCAGAAAGAACTCATAGTCTAAGGAAATAGTGGGATTTGGGACAGTCTTGAATGAGTTTAGGATTAGCCAAATGAAAGAACCTTTATTCATCACTAGGCTTGGAGCAGAAATCAGATTTCTGTTTTACAACTGACATAATCTCCTGTTGACTAGTAATATTGATCACCATCATAAGTAGTTATGATCGGGGTGACATACCGATTGGTGGTAAAACACTATAGTTGGTGCGGATTTACAATCTGACTACTTGGAAGCATTGGTGAGCCCGGTTGCTGCCAAACAAGAGAACCTTAGGGCGAGACACGGTCTATGTGATTGATTGATTTTTACACCTGGTCTAAAAACCAGTGGGAGTAACTGAATCATCAAAAGAAAGCGATATGGACAGAACTGACTGGGTCAGAGTTCGGCAGCAGTTTCTAGGAAGCTACAGTTTGCTGATCAATTAGAGGATAAATTAGTAATTATAGTCATAGACTTATCCAAGTGGGAGACTGTTGGATTAGGTGTCTAAGCCATGACTAATAATTTGTATTTACTTAATTGATAGTAGCAAAGTTTATTTGGGTTGCCCTCATGGCTAGAGGTTTAGCAGAAAATCCAGGAGAGAGAAAGATTGATTTATTATATGATTAATAAATCAATAGAAATAAAATAAATAGTTTAATAATATATTATGGAGATAATATATTAATTAGAAACTATATTAATTAATTAGAAATTAATATGGAATTAATTGGAATTCATTTGGTGATTAATTTGATTAATTAAAGGTGCAGGGGCTGAATTGTAATTATTCAATAGTTGAGTAAGTAATATTATAGTAGTTTAAGTGGCTAACGAAATTATGGAGGGATTATCCATAATTTCGATTATTATATGTTAGGATAAATAGATTTGAATTGATAGATAAAGGTTTATCTTATTTGAATTCAAAAAGGATTATCTCTAAAGGCTTATCTGGTGGCCACTTGGAAACTATAAATAGAGACTCCTAGGCACCATAAAAGCCACGACTTTTTCCACTCTTCCCTCTCTCTGGAGCTTTCGAAAATCCTAGTTTTGGGTGTGACTTCATTTGAGGCAAGGCACTTGCGTTGCTTAGCTTGCAATAAACAACTAAAAGGTTAGTTTTCTGATTTTATTCTTTAGTAATTTTTCTTGTGGCCTTTTAGGAAATATTTATATGTTCAATAGTAGAAAACATAGATCCTCATAGGTTGCATGTGAACTTAGGGTTTTAGTTCATAGATTTGCATAAAACCCTTCAGGCTTCCCAATCTTCTACGCGAGCTTCGATGTCCATTAGAGAAAGCAACACTCGTTTATTGTGACAACATCAGTGCAGTCTATATGTCATTGAATCCCATGCAACACTACGCACCAAACGTATTGAGATTAACATTCACTTTGTTAGAGACAAGATTGCACTCAGGCACGTCCACGTTTTACATGTGTCTTCCTCTTCGCAGTATGTAGATATTTTCACAAAGGTTCTACCAACATCGCTCTTCTCAGATTTTCGGACCAGTTTGAACTTTCATCAGCCATTCCCACTTCAAACTGGGGAGGGGTGATGTTAGTATATATAACATGTCCCTCTCGATGTGTATATATGTTTATGTATCATCTTTTGTAAGGCCATCAAGAAAGATACGAAGGTTACACCTTAATACAAAGTGCAAAACCTAGTAATGATATAATTCACAAAAATAGTTTACACCAGGACTAAAGCATATAGTTTATGCATGTAACCAAAGTGGTTAAATTTCTTAAATAATTCCATAATTCTTACAATGCTAAAACAAAATTGAAAGTTTGGTGATAAAAATTTTAAAAAGGTCAAATAATATTTATAAAACATGGTTTATATTTATTAATAGTAATACTAGTAACCCAAATAACATGCTTATGCTAAAAGAAAGGGTAAATTGCATAAAAGTCACTAACTTTTCCAATTTTCTCGATTTTGACACTGTATTTTTAGTTTTTGCAATTAAGTCCTTACGTTTTCAGAAAATTGCAATTAAGTCATTATGTTTTCCAAAAAGTTACGAAAATGACCATATGACAGGATGACAACAGGTTACCAGGTCATATGGTCAAATTTGCAATTTTTCAGCAAACATAATGACTTAGTGTCAAAATCGAAAAATATAGAAAAGTTAGCGAATTTTATGCAATTTACCTTATTCAATTTATATAACTTAATCAATTTACATGCCCCATACGTGTCTAAAAAAGTAAATTTGTTGTTACATTGTTTTTCCATTTAAAATAATCAAAGTCCTAAAAGTGGAATTTCAAAAAGATTTAGGATAAATGGATACGAAACCTTCTTTTTGAAATTCCATTTTTAGGACAATAACTTTGATTACTTTAAATGGAAAAACAATGTAACAACAAATTTATTTTTTTGGACACGTATGGGGCATGTAAAATGATTAAGTTATATAAATTGCATAAAATTCGCTAACTTTTTCAGATTTTTCGATTTTGACACTATGTTTTATTTTTTATGTTAAGTCATTATGTTTTCTGAAAAATTACAAATTTGACCATATAACATGGTAACCTGTTGCCATCCTGTCATATGGTCATTTCCGCAACTTTTTGGAAAACATAATGACTTAATTGCAATTTTCTGAAAACATAATGACTTAGTTGCAAAAACTAAAAATACAGTGTCAAAATCGAGAAAATTGAAAAATTTAGTGACTTTTATGCAATTTACCCTAAAAGAAATTCAAAGTTTTTATAAACCGAAACAAAACTAAAATCTGCATAATTAAACATCTTTAACACATTGATTAATCTTTGATAGAACAGTCGTGAATGAATTCATATAATTATCTATTGACAATGACCCACTATTGTTTATACAATTTGGTATAGGAAAATTAGACCACGGCATATCCAACGCCACTTCTGATTCGACCGGCGCATGGAACACATAATACAATACTACAAAACTAAACATTTAAAAACAAGCAATTAGTGGACTCCAATTTAGATTTTTGTTAAACAGTAAACCACTTATGCCAAAAGTATAGATCCCATAGGTTATCAGTCTACGATGACTCCAACGGCAACAATGGCGTCGATAGCAATTATACTGTTAATAGTATTCTCGACTAATCGGAAAGCCCTCGCTGATTACGATAAACAACCGGAAGCGATTGGTTACGGGTACTCTCTCCGATCTATTGACCTCAGTCCTTCGGGAAAATCATTGGTCGCCGATCTTCAACTCAATAAAAAGTCTTCGTTGTTTGGACCTGACATCGATGAGCTTCAGCTCTACGCAAGGTACTTCTGATTTTGTCAAATCTCAATTTGTTTCCTGAATCAATTATGCGCATCCTATCGCTGTTCTCCTTCTGTTTTTCCGGTTTTAGCACAAAGTACACGGTGTATGTGTGTATGTGAGATTTTTGGAACAATTACACGAGGCATTGAAAAAACTGGGTGGGTGAAAAACCCTTAATTTATCTTTTACCTATTACTTTAAACCAAATCATAGGATTTTACCTCTGATCACCGGTTGAAGCAAATACGTAGCCTTGAGACTAAAGTCCATTGACAACGTGGCATATATTGACATCTGCTTTATGGGTACCACCATTCTTATCAGACTATCAGTTATCATCATTCATCTGTATACCTCGCCACCATCACCAGACACACAACGACGCACAGAGTAATCACTCACACTCTCAAGCTTTTGCTGCGATTCTTCATCGGTGGCGGTATCGGGATCCTCTACGACTCCCCAATCTGCGAGTACAGGACAGACATGGAGGAGTATGACGGAGTCTCCAGGGCATTCTCGTCGCTTAGATCGACTGCTATCGCAACTTTCCTGAGTTTCAACACTTAAAGTGCCGCTTTTGGAAACCGTTGGGATACCGGTTGGAAGATGATTGCCGGCGCTTTGTCGTACGTTGAGTCAATTCACCAATATGATTTCCTTTTTCCCACAAGCTAAAATCCTTCACCCACCCAGTTTCGTGATTAAGTACTAATTTTTCAGCAAACATAATGACTTAGTGTCATTTGTGGTTTCGTGATTAAGTACTAATTTTAAAGAATTCTAATCTAGTGGGAAAGTCAATTCACCAATATGATTTCCTTTTTCCAAAATTAGATTTTTCATAAGTCTCAACAAACAAAAATTTGAAGACTAGTTAGACGTGGGCGACATATACAACTCATAAACAACTTTTTTGAAATTTGAAATTTGAAGACTTATAACTTTCAAAAAAATAAGTAAGAACCACAGAAAAAAAATGAGAGAAACTTACGATTACAATCAATGGAAACTTTAGTCAACGGAATTTTGAAACAGTTAAATAGAAGGTTCCGTGAACGTGGCCTGAAGAAGATTTTTACAATGACCAAATACCAATGAGCCTACCGATTGTTTTGAGATTTGCGGTTTGTGAACGAAGAAGTACAAATTTGTTGGTCTAATTCTTGCATAGTCGTGATTATCAATCCTCATTCCTGAAAGTAACTATTTCGTATGTAAAGCTTAATGTCACGGGGTCAAATTCTGGACCCGTGCGGCACCCGACTTGCCTGCTTGGAGGATCGAGTAAGCCGTCAAATGGGACTCGGATTGGGCATGAAACACTTGCAGTCGGATAAGGGCCAAGTACGCCAGAGGCTAGCGGCATGTTTACGGATGTGAGTCGACATGATGATCTCTGTCCGTGTGGCGTCCCGGGCTCCGTATATGATATGATCTCCATCCCGGTGACGTCCTTGCCATGATACGTGTGTCTAACTGGTTTCGCCCTGCCATGGGCTCATCAGGGAGGCGGCACTAGCCCCCGACCAGTTGTGTCTAACCCGCATGGTCCCCTACAAGTGTTCTGACCTTCGACCAGCGCCAAGGCTCCCCGGCTCGACCCGGATCTCAGCATCACTTGACTTACCGATAGGCGTCTTGGACCGGAACATCATGGGGGGTCGACAGAACTTTCCTTATAGGACTAAGCGACGCACCCCTTTAAGCGTCATAGCAGGTAACCAGATGACACGTCCTCTTCTTTGGCCAGCACGGTTACGGTGAAAATATTTGAGCCGTAACACCCTCTCCCACCTAATGAATCGGCACGTCCTCGTGCCGGGAGAAAGGACTCAACCCGTCGCGCAACTCTCAACTCTTGAGTACTTCATTATCAACCTTATCGCGTGCCGTTGTCATGCTCCGTCCCCGTTTCGAACCGTTTAACCTATGCTTCTTGTGATTCTGGGAAGCGCCTAAGGTTCTTCAGTACTTGCGCATATCTCCTGCCATCGCACCCACTTCTCTTTTTCGGGTACTTGCTAGGTAGATCGGCCATCGCACCATCTTTTTCCTTAGGGTCCTCTTTATCGAACGAAGCTCTGATACCACCTGTCACGGGGTCAAATTCTGGACCCGTGCGGCACCCGACTTGCCTGCTTGGAGGATCGAGTAAGCCGTCAAATGGGACTCGGATTGGGCATGAAACACTTGCAGTCGGATAAGGGCCAAGTACGCCAGAGGCTAGCGGCATGTTTACGGATGTGAGTCGACATGATGATCTCTGTCCGTGTGGCGTCCCGGGCTCCGTATATGATATGATCTCCATCCCGGTGACGTCCTTGCCATGATACGTGTGTCTAACTGGTTTCGCCCTGCCATGGGCTCATCAGGGAGGCGGCACTAGCCCCCGACCAGTTGTGTCTAACCCGCATGGTCCCCTACAAGTGTTCTGACCTTCGACCAGCGCCAAGGCTCCCCGGCTCGACCCGGATCTCAGCATCACTTGACTTGCCGATAGGCGTCTTGGACCGGAACATCATGGGGGGTCGACAGAGCTTTCCTTATAGGACTAAGCGACGCACCCCTTTAAGCGTCATAGCAGGTAACCAGATGACACGTCCTCTTCTTTGGCCAGCACGGTTACGGTGAAAATATTTGAGCCGTAACATTAAGCTCTAATAGCATACCGATCTTATCTAATCTTAAACTACAATCCAAGGTTTTGAGAACCAGATAGTTTAATGGTTCAATTGGTTTAACCGGTCCAAAAAACCGTCATTATCACATCATAATTATTTTTTAAAACTATAAAAACTATAGAAAAATATAAATTAACTAAAAACTAAAAATACTAATAAAAACAAGTCTTCATCGTTGAATAAAAATATGAAACATCAAAGTAGCATGGAAATAATTCTATCACTTTTTATTTCTAGTCAATTGATTTGTAATATCCTTAAAAAAAAAAAACAAATAGTTAAAGAAAACGCTTTTATGATTGATCAAACCGCGGTTCCCGAAAAACCGACGGTTTTTAACAGCTTGGCATACAAGCGGTTTTCGAATGTTATAAACTTGATAACTTAACCGGCTCCCGATTGAACCGGCGGGTCCGGTCCAGTTTTTAAAACAATGCTACAATCTATGACTATAGTGATAAAGTGACATATCGGTTTTCTTTTGCCTCTCATTTCCATTTCTTCTCAACCTACAACATAAAAAACACATATTTCTCAACCTACTCTCAATGTACAAGTACTGAACCATATACAAGTTGATAATGTGGGTTGGGAGGGTTCATGAACCCGTATGCTCACCATATTTTGCGAACCCATAGCTCAAGGGATGGTGGCAGTGTGGCACCACCGGTACCGCAACCCATTTCCCACCGGAAACCGCTCCCATTCCCACCCTTAGGGTAAGAACACATTTTCAACTCCTGATACCGTATCCTAAGAAAAAAAACATCGACGTGATGAGTTTACAAGACGCTTAATTTCTCATTTTTATTTCAATCTCTAATATTTTTACTTGATATTTCAAACTAAAAAAATTTCCCAAGCCAGCGTTGCATGGTACACATCAGATTACTTCAAATTTTCGTTTAAATTCTTTTCTTATAGTTTTGGTAATATGCTATTTAATTTTTGATATCTTTAGTTGTATTAATATAATTCTTTAGAAATATATTTAAAAATATATCGCATTTCTATTAAACTATTATATTTGGAAGATAAGGTCAATAATATTAAAATAAGATTATGTTAAATATAATTCATATTCTTGTAATTTTATAGAGATGTGTCCATTTTTAATGATTTACTATAAAAATTATTTTTAGCTTCATTAACTTTTAGTTTTCTATAACTTAAAAGTGTCTTTTATTTAATTGTTTCGGGCTTTTCTTTTTTTTCATGTTTAATTAGGAGTGTGTAGGGTGCTTAGGTGGCATCGTATTTTTGTAGGGGAACAACGTCTCTTTTTGAGGAGTCATTGTACTTTTGCTTCTCATAGAAATGGTTTTCATCGTGCAGGAACACAACACACACACATAAATAATTTTTTTAATTATAAAAGTACGAGAAAGTAAATGGTGAGCATTTCCAAATTCCAATATAGAAGGTAAAATAAGAGGTACTAAATGGACCTTATGTGATAGAGAAAAAAAGAAGTTATATGTATACAACAATTTTTATCTATACACAACAATTCATGTTTTAAGAATGTTGTACATTATGTTAAAAAAATGTTAAATTGTTATGTATAGAGAAAGTTTGTTGTGTATAGATGACTTTCCAAGAAAAAAAAAATGAGGGTTGAAGGTTACCACAACGGCCAACCAATAATATTTAACAAGTACATGACTATACTTGACAGGTAAAGAAACCATAGATCTTAATCTTAATGACATATTTTGTTGAGACGTATGACTGACGTATATATTTTGGTTATTTTAATTTCAATTTTATTTAACGTTTAGTTTACGGTAATTATTCATTTATTGTAATTTTTTACTATAATTGTTTTTAGTAAATCTAAAAAAAAGTATTGGAATTTATAAGTTGTTTTAAAATAATAGTCATTGGACACTATTTTCACTTATTTAATGTTTCTGTTTTTAGGAAATAAGTATACCGTAAATCACAATATTCTAATAAAAAAGTTAAGCAGATCCAACTTGCAAAATAGTTGTTGGTCCGAACAAAAAATTCATGAGGTTTGACTGTTATAAATTCATATGTTTGACTTCTGAAAATGTCCTAACGATATCATTTCGGAAAGTATTCGTAGGTTAGACTTATGTGATTATTGTTCATTATGAAAATATACCGGGAAATTGTTCATATTTTACAAAAATCATATGCGTGTTTATTAAGAAAACTTCTTTTGAAGTTTGACTTAGAGTTTTTTGCTGCTAAAAAGAATATTTTGTAGAAGTTTGACCCTGAAAATAAATAAAATGATGTCATTTAAAAAAATTAGTTTCACTTGCTAAATTAATGTTCACTGTATAAATATACTGCTATATTGTTAGTATTTTTTTTGAATTTTTTTAGTGGTAAAAATCTTTAAAGATCTTTCGGCATCTCACTGAGGCGACTTGAACAACTCAGCTAAATAACTCAGAAAATCGGTCAACTTGGTTCTACTCGGTGCTACTTGGTAAAATTGATCCAACTCGGTCAAACTCGGCAATTTTAATTTTTTTATTTAAAATGAATAATTATAATTGTTAAGTAATTTTTAACATATATCAAATATTTAGTTATTTATTAAACTTGTTTAATTTTAATTTTGTTAAATTCAATGTAAATTTGATAAAAAAAAAACTAATGGTTAAATGATTACTTTAATAGTTTTTGAAATACTTTAACACTTTAACTTTTGAACTTGTGTATTTTTATTGATATTTCAACTAATTTTATTATGACATTCAATCAAATTATGATTTTTGAGTATATGTAATTTTTCCTAAAAATATATCTATATAATTTATCTGATACGAGTAGAATAATCGTAGTACCCACTATTCCCAGTTGACCAAACGAGTACCGAATAATATGTTCTGCAACATTGATATTGAGTATTAACAAACAATAAAAATCTGAAAAGAAATTTATACCGTTATGAAATATAAATTTTACTGTACGTAATCGACAAATATTGTACATGGTAAACGACTTGACCACTGACTGAATAATTCAAAATTTATGCTTTTGTAAAGCTTTGAAACAGTACATCGTTTGAGGGTCCGAATCATCGATGCTAAATTGCTAATCACCAAAGATGGGAAGTTCCGACTCACGTCCTTCCACGCCAATCATCAACTTTCGATTTGCCCCCAAAATCCCACCAATAAATTCCGACGGAAATCGTTCTCTCGGATCCCACCTCCGACCTCCTCCTAACCCTCCACAACACCACCACCGGCACAACCACCCAGTTCGGATTCACAATCGCCCGTCGCTCTACCGGCGATATACTCTTCGATACCTCCGGCACTATTCTCGTCTTCAAGGATCAATACCTCGAACTAAAATCTTCACTCCCGCCTAACCGCTCCTCCATTTACGGCCTTGGTGAGCACACCAAACGTTCGTTAAAATTATCGCACAATGAAACCCTAACCCTTTGGAATGCTGATATCAGAAGCGCTAACCTTGATCTCAATCTATATGGATCACATCCGTATTATATGGATGTCAGATCGCCGGATTCTGATGGTAAAGTGGTGGCGGGGACTGCTCACGGTGTATTGTTGCTCAATAGCAACGGCATGGACGTTCTGTATACCGGTGATAGTATTACGTACAAGGTAATCGGGGGTGTTCTTGATTTCTATTTCCTTGCTGGGCCGTCACCGATTTTAGTAATGGATCAATACACACAATTGATCGGCCGGCCGACTCCCATGCCGTATTGGTCCTTTGGCGAGTTCATTTCCAATTTCCACCAACACTGTTATGGTTTTAATTGCTTTCTCCCGCCCAAAATTTAACCTAAATTCATTTCCAATTTCAAAATTGAGATCATTTGTCTACAAAATTAAGCTAACAATATTCATTTGCTCATGGTTACAGGGTTCCATCAGTGTCGATGGGGTTACAAAGATGTTGATGATCTTGAGGATGTTGTTGCTGGATATGCAAATGCTGGTATCCCGCTGGAGGTTATGTGGACAGATATAGACTATATGGATGCTTATAAAGATTTCACATTAGACCCCATCAATTTTCCACTGGATAAAATGTCAGCATTTGTTAAAAATCTTCACCAAAATGGTCAGAAATATGTGCTAATATTAGATCCAGGTACCAATCCACATCATTTTCTCATACATAGCTGTCTGCTATAGATAAAAAGTCAAAGTGCAAGAAATTGCAATGTACTTTCATATATTTGTTTATTCTAGCATCTTACTTTCCTTTCTTTCTTTTCACCATTGTACTATTCTTATTACACACTTTACTTTGAACAATGTAGCCAATTATAGCATTATAGTTTCAATTTTTTCCTTATTATAGCAGTAAAAATTGCTTTATATTCGAATAACATTGCTATAACTATGTAGATTTTTCAATAATACGATGTTGTAATAAGATGAAATGGAAGTAGGATGCTATAATAAAGAAATCAATGAAAGTATATTGCTATTCTTTTTGCAATTAACCCAACACAAAATATTGCTGCATTCGATCATATTAAACATATTGGTCTAACGGAATTAATGGTCCCTTATAGGTATCAATGTGAACACGACATATGAGACTTACATTAGAGGACTGAAAGCCGATATCTATATCAAACGTAACGGAATCCCATATTCCGGCGAGGTTTGGCCCGGAGTTGTTAATTTCCCAGATTTTTTAAACCCAAAAGGAAGAAACTTTTGGGGCAATGAGATCAAAAGATTTCACGATCTTCTTCCTTTTGATGGCATCTGGCTTGACATGAATGAAGAAGCAAATTTCATATCCTCCCCTCCAATTTCCTCTTCAACACTCGATAACCCTCCGTATAAAATTAATAACTCTGGAATCCAAAGGCCTATTAATAACAATACTGTTCCTGCAAGTTCATTGCATTTTGGGAACATCACTGCTTATGATGCTCATAACTTGTATGGATTTATGGAAGCCAGAACAACAAAGGCTGCTTTGGATAAAATAACGGGTAAACGGCCGTTTATACTTTCTAGGTCAACGTTTGTGGGGTCTGGGAGATTTACAGCACATTGGACTGGAGATAATGCTGCGACATGGGATGACTTGGCGTATTCCATTCCGAGTATTTTGAATTCCGGATTGTTTGGGATTCCGATGGTGGGGGCCGATATATGTGGTTTTTCTGGAAATACTACTGAAGAACTTTGCCAGCGGTGGATTCAGGTACGAATTGTGAACCCTTTGAATTCAAGAAATATCTGAAAGCATAAATTTTATGGAGTAAAACAGTTAAAAAAGCTTTATAAGCTAGCTTTTTAAAAAACTACTTAGATTAGCGTTTCAATGAGCTTATGAATCATATTTAGAATTCTCCCAAATTAATTAATTATAAAAAACTCATTTTCTTATATACTCTTTATGTCATTTTAATTTCTCAACTAGTTTTAAAAACTAGTTATACGTTGTTTTTTATCAGCTACCTAATAAGAAAAAGTTGCTTGTTGGTTTTCAGTTGGGTGCTTTTTACCCATTTGCAAGGGACCATTCGGACAAAGAAAGCACACGACAAGAGCTATACCTTTGGGATTCAGTAGCCCAAACATCTCGAAAAGTTCTCGGCCTTCGTTACCAAATGCTCCCGTATTTCTACACGTTAATGTACCAAGCCCATTTTAACGGCACTCCCATCGCGCGACCTCTCTTCTTCTCTTTCCCGGAAGACACCAACACTTACAATATCAACACACAGTTTCTCCTCGGAAACGGTGTGTTAGTCTCCCCCGTTTTGACCCCAAATACAGTCTCGCTCAACGCATACTTCCCATCTGGAAACTGGTTCAATCTATTCAACTATAACGATGCAGTGGTTGCGGAATTGGGGACATACGTCAGGCTCGATGCTCCAGCGGACCGTATTAACGTTCACGTGCGCGAAGGTAACATATTGTTCCTCCAAAGAGGAGGTTTGACCACGAATTTAGTCTGGGAGTCGCCGTTTCAGGTAGTGGTGGTGCTTAGCAAGACTGGGAATACCACCGGCGAAGTGTTTTTGGACGATGGGGAGGGTTTAGGGTTTGGTGGCGACGGTGGGAACTGGACTCTGGTGAGATTTTCGGCCCACTTTGAGGAGAAAAACGTGATTATGACATCCGAAGTTGTTAATGGAGGTTTTGCGTTGAGTCGAAAGTTGAATATCGAAAAAATGACGTTTTTAGGGTTCGAAAATGAGTTTGGCAATACGGGTTGTGATAGTTTTGGAGTAGGCGAAAGAGCAACGTCTTGTGGTGCTGGGAATTTTAGTTCGGTGGAGCTTACGGGTCTGGATGTGTTGATAGGTGAAGCCGTGAAGGGTTCGTGTTCACTTTGGACCGCGGTAAAGAAAACGTAGAAAATTATAATATTATAATTTATAAGAGCACGGACGATGTGATGTTAGTATAACTACACATCAACAACTATCTGAGTTAAAGTTCTTATATTATATTATAAAAAAATTGAACGAAGTTAGTGGCATTTAGGTTGATCGATCCAGTTTTTTTAATACTGCATTTGGTTTGGTCAACTGAATCGAAGAATGTTCGGTCTGGTTTTAATCTAGATTCACGATCTTAGAATTAGACGTTAATACAGAATTTCAAAATATTATATTGGAGCAAACGGTGTGAGAGACTGAGAGGAGGACAAGAGCAGATGCCGGTGGGCTGAAAACACCATTCCACCCATTTGGGTACCGCCGTACAATATCTTAGGAATATGAGCGGGACGGCTCTGTTCACCTCAGGCTACTATGAACTGTCAAATACAATTTGATCACAAAACAAAAAGGGGAAATAAAAGGAAAAGATAATGTCTATAAAATTGCGATCCAGTCTCTAAAACCATCAAAACAAATTCTTGATCAGGTAATATGTCATGATTAGTGGAGTTTTTTATTTTTTTTAAACAAACACATTAAATTATAGATTACACTCCATATTTTTGAAACATAAAAAGATATATATCAAAACTCGTCATTTTATCCTTCTACAAATGGAAATCAATACTAATTAACTTTAAAATAATATTATTTGATAAAAGTTGATGTTTAGCACAACTGAAATTGGAGGTTTCATCCCCACATGTGTACAAATGGAAATCACGAGTTGATGTTTAGCACAATTGGTTAATGTGAGTCGTCCTAAAGTTGGAGGTTCCAGTGTTCCATCCCCCACACGTCCCATTTTTACGTCAAAAAAAAAAAAAAAATTGCAATTAAAATCCCTTGAAAGGGATTTGAACATATATTCTATGAAAATCAAACTAAATGTCAAACACCTTACTACTTTGGTTGTTTATACTTGTTAGGAATATATATGTTAGACAAACAATCACGAATTTGTTTTAAAAAAACCATTGATCAATGATCTTTCATAGGCAGAAATGCTAGAAATTATCATAAATAAAAGTCATTTAAAGGAACTCGTATCTACTCATACCGTGATGTGGCAACAAAGCTCCAAAATGATTCGTTACTCTAAAGTTTGTCCTTCCATTTTACCATAAGATGCAATTATAAGATGCAATTATTACCATAACCGTTTCCACAATACAAAGAAACGTTGCAATCAACACACATATAAGATGATTCTAAACTTTCCAAACTACAACATTATTATGAATTGGAATACACTTTGGCTTTATCCATGACAAGTCAAAGAAACAAGCATAAATCATTACGCTCTAAGTCTAAAAACAAAGTTACAAACACGACCTACCAAAGACAACTTATGTGCAGGTTTTTATGGTTTTGCATCAAATGCAACGATTTATTATCAAAATTTTGCAGAATAAAACAATTCTTAATAATCATAACCTTTCAACCCAAACACCAGATTCCATCCTTGTGAGACAATGCTATTAATATACGCGAGCCTTTGGTGGGAACGTCTCCACCTCATCATCAAGAGTGTTCATGTGAACCGGCCTGTAGTCTAGTCGCACCTTCTCATTCTCCCAGTATCTACACATTTCATGATCAATCTCATAATACATATCTATATTCACACTTATATGAATATAAGAGAGACGGATCACGGATAAAGAGAAACTTACCCGAGTGTGTGTTTCATCCATTTCTCATCGTCTCTTTTCTGCAAAAGTAATTCCTATAAGAAAAAGCGAAGAGAAGAACGAACTTAAAAAAGGAGTTACGAATATGAGCAAACCGTGAAATCTTCACGCGCGTGAGCGCCTCTACTTTCTTTTCTAGCTTCAGCTGAATGCATGGTGATACATGCATTAATCAAGAGGTTTTCCAATTCTATGGTCTCTAGTAAGTCCGAGTTCCTGAAATATGTCTTCGGTTAAATACATAGACTAGAAGAAAACAAAAAAAGAAAACGAATTGTGAACTTTACCATATTAAGCTTCTATCTTGCAATTTAACATCATGGTAACTCTCCCATGCTTTGTCGATCAAATTGCAGCCTTCTTCTAATGTCTCCTGTGTGCGAAACACAGCAGCGTTGTTTTGCATGATTCGCTGCATATTCAACCGGATGTTGGAGGTAGAAAGTGAACCGTTTGAGTTCCTGATTTTGTCTAACCATGCAATGGTTTTCTCACCAGCGTCTTTTTCCAATGGTTTTTGTGTTTCGCCTGTATAACAAAACAACATGAGGCCATATGATATATTTTTTTAGTAAATATAATATTATACGCGTAAAACTAAAAAAAACTTCACCTGGCCTATGGATTTCTGCAACTCTGTTTGCACATGCACGACCAAAAACAACAATATCAAGAAGAGAATTTGCACCAAGACGATTTGCACCATGAACAGAAGCACATGCAGCTTCTCCAGCAGCCATAAGTCCAGGAACAATCGAATCAGGATTATCGCCTTTAATAGTTACAACCTGCAAAAAAGAAAACAGTGAATAAAAAGAAAATGGTTCATTAATCATTATAAGAGTGTTTTTTATATTATATATTTGTACCTCGCCATGGTAATTAGTTGGGATTCCACCCATGTTGTAATGGACAGTAGGTAAGACTGGAATTGGCTCTTTTGTAACATCAACACCAGCAAAAATGGCAGCAGTTTCAGAGATACCGGGAAGTCTCTCTTTAAGAACCTCTGGTGGTAGGTGATTTAAATGAAGGTAAATGTGGTCCTTCATTGGTCCTATATAAAATAAAAGAAGCAAGGTTTTATTTTTATTAGTCTGTAACAAAAAGTTTAAATTTTGAGAAAAATGAAAGATTTAATTGGTCAAGAAACGTACCTACACCACGACCTTCACGGATTTCCATGGTCATGGATCTTGAAACAACATCTCTTGATGCAAGATCTTTTGCTGTTGGGGCATAACGTTCCATAAATCTTTCACCTTCACTGTTTCTTAAAATACCCCCTTCACCACGAGAGCCTATATTAACATGAACCAGGTTATAACTTATACCAGTCTTTTTAATTAATCAATTTAACTCTCATTAAAACGAAGAAGAAATATCAAATATGCACCAATGACTAACCTTCGGTAATGAGGCATCCAGCACCGTATATACCAGTTGGATGAAATTGTACAAACTCAAGATCCTGAAACAATTAAATATTAATAAAAATTCATCGGAATGAAGAATTAATGTTTGTTAGTATTTATAATTTATACCTCAAGAGGAAGACCTGCACGTGCAACCATAGCATTCCCATCACCAGTGCAAGTATGAGCAGAAGTTGCTGAGAAATATGCTCTTCCATAACCCTGTGAACAAAATTAAAAATAAAATAAGATCAAATAATAAGTAGATTGCCTTTTTAGAGACGAAATTAATAAACGAAATTAATAAATACTAACCCCAGTTGCCAAGATTGTTGAAGAAGAACGGAATCTATGTAGGGTCCCATCCTCCATGTTCAGTGCAATAACACCTTGACAGCTACCTGAAAGAAATCAATTACATAAACAACTTTAATGAAATCAATTTATGACATAATATAAACGATATTAATTTAAGGGAAAAAAACAAAGTTAACTTACCATCACTACCCATGATTAGATCCAAGGCGAAATATTCCACAAAGAATTGTGTGTTATGTTTCATTGCTTGACCATATAATGTATGCAACAAAGCATGACCGGTTCTATCAGCAGCACAAGCACAACGATAAGCTTGTCCACCTATAAAATAACATGAAGAATTTGAGACAAGATTTTTCTTTATGTTATAACTTATAAGTCACTTGATAAGTAAGAGAAAAGAAAGATGGTGTCAAACCTTTTCCAAAGTCAAGACTTTGACCACCAAATGCACGTTGGTATATCTTTCCCTCTTCAGTTCGAGAAAATGGTAAACCGTAATTTTCGAGTTCAATAACTGCTTTTGGTGCTTCTCTACACATATATTGGATAGCATCTTGATCACCTATAGAAATGTAAAATCTTTGTTATGATTAAAGATACAAAAAATCTCGTGAAACATTGTTTTTTATAAGATGGAAAAGAAAAGAAGTACCTAGCCAATCACTTCCTTTAACTGTGTCATACATGTGCCACCTCCAGTCATCCTCGCTCATATTGCCTAATGCAGCATTTATACCACCCTGTATGTGTTAAAAGAATTGTCTTAATGAGAAAAGTCTTAAACGTGAAAAGCAAAAAGTACTAATGGGCCAATCATTCAAATTGCAACGTGAAAAGAAGTGTTGGAAACTTAAGTCCCAACTTTTTTGCTTCTAATTTCTAAGACTGAATAAAATATTGTCAATTGTTGAAGGAGGTTGTAGGATGACATGAAACCCTAGAATGTGAACAAGCTCCATTCAGTAAAATTGCAAACATCTTCAGATCGATCATCAAAATGTAAACAAAGATACCTGTAGGAAATAGAACCGTATAGTTAGAACAGACAACAAACCTGAGCTGCAACAGTGTGAGAACGTGTTGGAAACAGCTTAGTAATGCAAGCAGTATTAAATCCATGCTCAGATAGCCCTATCGCAGCTCGAAGACCAGCACCTCCTGCTCCAACCACAACCGCGTCGTATGTATGATCAACTATCGTATATGATGATCGTCCGGCACTCTGTTTAGCAATTTCCAAAACAAAATTAGAAGAAAAAAAAAAACACGCATTTCCCAAGCTAAATCTCAAAAAGCATCGTCTCTGGTAATCAAATTATGTAAAACCAACAATCTATCAAAGAAAAAAAAAAAAAACTATATGACTTGCATCCGATCAAAAGAAAAAAAAACGCTACGATACATGAATCAATTCAAAATGATAATTGCATGATTTGAATTCGCTTATTTCGTAGATCCATTTCAGTTCCACAAATAAAACCTAACTTTCGACTGCTTCAAAAATCGAAATAAAACCGAGAATGATTGAAAAGTGAGTACCGATTCAGAGGAGAAGAATCTGTGTGAGAGGAAGTCGCCGGAGGTGGATCTCCGGGAAGGAATGCGAAGACCACGTGCCACGCACCGCCACATCTCTTTGTAGGTATGTGTATATCAGTGTATCTATCTATATGTATCACTATACGCTGCTATTGGTTTTTAAGAACGGTGATAGAAAGGGGGAGAGTGGGAAGATGGGGGAATGAGAGAAATGGGAGTGCTGCCTGCTAATGAAGAAGATGGACTGTAACAAAAGTTGGGATTATACCAGAACTGCCCCTGCTTTGTCTTTTAATTACCAAAATGCCATTCGGAAAAGAAAAAATTCGCTTCCTCACGTTTAGACAAAATCTAAAATTAATCGAAATTATTTATTAATTAACAGTTAAACATTACACATAAGCTTGTAACACGATGTAATTACCTGTAAAATTAAAAAATATCTTATGGTTTTATTCGACGTATCAGAAAGTATGTTGGAAAAAATATATAATCACTTAATGTAATTATTTCTAATTATAATAGTAAGCAAACAATTTAACTTAAAATTTTTAAAAGAAATTGTTTTGACAAACACTATTACACTACGAATGTATGGTGCATTGGTAGTTGTAAAGTGTGTTTAGGATACTGTACGGTATGAATTTTCGATGCATGATTTTGTAAACTTGGGATTCATTAATATCGTGACGGTGTTGACCAAAGAGAAAGTGAAAAGGAGGTGGGCGGGTGCACGGCAAGTAATTGACGGCTGGTGGAGACAGTGGACGCGATGCATCAATTTTGGGGCTTAAATGTGCAACGCGCGGCCACCGGTGAAGCCACCCGTTTCGAACGGAATCACCAAAAAGTGACGCTACTTTATATTCTTTTCTAGCTTGTAAATTTTTTGGGTCAATTACGTTTATAATACCTAAGTCGCATCATGATAATTAAAGATGTTCACGATAGGTTAATCAGATCAAAATATAGTTCTCACAAATTATCTAAACATAAAAATTAGTTTTTTTTTTCTAAAGGTAAACTATACCCTCTAGACGGTCAATGTCGAACTCGCTCCGAAAGTCACAGGAGGTGAATTATGGAGAACTAGCAATATTTGAAATGCAATTTTGAACATTAAATATAATGTATGAAATTTCGCATCTCAACCGTTCCTCTTGAAATGGCAAATTTTGGATGCGCTTGGTTGTGGAAAACATCAATTTTCTAGAAAACATTTTCGGAAAATGGAGTTGAGTTTTTGTTTTCATTTTCAGTAAAAACGCGTTTGGTTAACTAATTAAGTTTTCGTTTTTCTTTTTAGAAAATTATTTTATGCGTTTGGATGTGTATTTTCTGTAAATTTTTATTTTCTATTTTTTATATCAAATAATACAATACACAACATATTTGAACACCTACACCCACCCACTCTCCACACTCACCCCCACCCCACCCTCCACACCTCACCCCTACCTATCCCCACCCACCCCCACTATATACCTTACTCTACCTACTTACCCCCACCCCACTCTCCACTCTCCACACTCACCTCCACACCCCAACCCTACCTACCCTTACCCACCTTACCTCTATACCCATACCCCTACCCATCTTACCCCCACCCCACACCCTACCTACCCCTATACCATGCCCACACCCTACCATACCTACTTACACCTACCCCGCCTTACACACACACCCCCACACCCACACCCCCAACATACCCCAAACTGAAAATGAAAGGAATCAATGTTGTATAGCAAAAAGAGCAAAACCCAAACCGAAAACAAAGTGCCCTTGAATAACGCGAACTCGAAAACCCGATTAAAATTCCATTCAGACAGTTTTTGTGGTTTAAAACGAATAATTCAATGTATTTTTTGGTATCGAGATTGTTTCTTGAATTTGGTTGAATTCGGTATTCAGTATTAACAATATCGGTACCTGTGAATTTCTCGATAATCCCGAAAAAGAATCGAGTACCGCATTAGAATTGCCTTATTTGAGAGTTCCCCTAAGTAAATCTGTATCTTGATCTCCAAGTTATATTCATAAAAGTAATCATAGGCTGGTTGCACGCCATCACCTCTGTATATACATGTTTAAGCTTTATGACCTACACATAAACATATTGCTAAGTATATGCTGAAACTGAAACACACATACGGTTGGAGAAGGCCGAACCCTATCCTTCCACCCACCGCCTGGCATCATCAACCTTGCACTTCCACGCCACCAGCTCTTGTTGCCACCAACCATCGAAAAACGTTATATAGGAGAGAATGATTTTGTTTTTGGCAATGTTTTATGAATGATTTTGTTTATCAATGTTTTACACGTCTCAATTACATGACACACTAACTTTTCCAAACCACAGGCCGAACAAAAACCGTTACCAACCGGTTCTCTTCGGTTGGGTACCAGTTTAGTACTAAAATACACTCGTTGATCAAAATCGGTCCAAGTGGTCCCCAATACTAGGGGTGAGCATAATAACCGAAAAACCGAACCATAACCAATATAACCGATATAACCGAACCATTAAAACCAAACCATTAATAAAAAAGGTGGTGCGGTTTATGATTTTTATTAACCGAATCATAATGGTTCGGTTTTGGTTTTTCAGTAAAACCGAACCATATATAACCGAATCGAACCAATTAATAAATATATATTTGAAAAATATTATATATATATATATATATATATATATATATATATATATATATATATATATATAATAAATTATTAATCTAATCCTTAAAAAAAATTAAATCAAGGCTCGGTACATACTCATTAGGAAACTAATAAATTTATAAAAACTAAAAAAAAAACTAATTTGAGTATAATATTAAAGGTAAAATTTCAGTCTTGAAAAATAAAATTAAAAACCCTAGAAATTTTTTAGTAACATTCACTAATGTTAGTTGTGGAAAAGATGATACTAAAAAGGGAATTTGGTTCCTTTTTGTAATGAAAAAAATAAGATCATATGATAAATGTAATTTAATTTTAAAAGTAAATCTTTTTTTAATATTTGCATGGATTTTAGTGTATACTTGTAAAATAATAAAAAGTTGATATTTTTTTAATAGTTAATATTATTATTTTGACTTTTGAAACAATTTAACTTTTAAATTCATACAAAGCATAGAAAGTTATATATAAACGAACTTTAAAATTTTATATTATTATGGTTAACCATTATTAACCATTAACCAAAACATTAACCGATTAAAACATTTAATCATAACCAATATTAACCATAACCAATGGCTACTAAAATGCATTAACCGATTGTAATGGTTATGGTTCGGTTTTGGCCACTAACCGAACCAAACCGCCCCATTCTCACCCCTACCCAATACCGAATTTCACGTATCATTCTCACATACCGCACATACTCCCCTAGTCGGTCTAGTACTCGATACTAAGAAAAGGTTCCCAAAAATAATCAATACCAACAAGTACGATGGTGCCAGTATGGTCCCCGACAACACCCATAGAGTCTATCTATCTACAAGTACAAACTTTTACTCAATTATCAAATAATAATAATTATTATTATCAATAAATTGGTTTGTGGAATTGTGAGTAGGCTAGTCCTAAACCACTCCATTTTTTCCTAACATAATACCTTACAATTTATTAATATTTTGAGCATTACAATTTTTTCGAATTGAAGTTAAAACAACTTGTTAGTGTGCATGTTTCCTTCTCGACACAACATGAACCCAATATGCAAATAAACAGGTTTGAATAATAAATTTTAACTCGTTTAACTAAAAAGGTTGGCGCAACACGATACAAAAAATTAAACGAAAATTGTTAGGGACCAAACTTTCAAATCGAAAACAACACGGCACTTTTGTCTTGGATTGGCACGACACTTTAGGTTGGTTGTTTTCCAATATGGAATCAACTAATTAGCCGTCTGATTGAGGACTTATTTATAGTTTTTCACATCTTCATTAATATTTATACTCCACTATCTTATTATGTTATCATGAACAAAATACATGTTCATTACAACTTGATATTGAGTTATTTAGAAAAAGTAACATTTATAAGCATTTTCATCTTTCTCATCTAATATTAATCGCACACCATTGGAATTTTTTATGCCCACATCCAAAAAAACTCATGGGTCCGTCATTGGTTGTGTCGAGTAAGATAAAAAAAAAACTGCTGGATTCGTTCTAATATAGTTAAATTATTTGTTTAATATGTTAGGATAAATATTATGTTTAGAATATAATTGTTCTAACAAAAGATATTAAAACCACATATTTACTAGTGACCTTTACTAACCGTTTTCATAAATAAGAAAAACTACGACTCCAACTCAAAAGAAAGCCTAGCTAGTCTTAGATCAAGAGTGAAATTATATCATCATGAAATCACAAAATCAAAACTCGTTTATGCATCGAACAAAGATGATTATCTTATTTGGATATTAAATCATCAAAACTCGTTTATGCATTGAAAAAATCGTGGCTCTATCTATTCTCTTTTGTAAGTTAGGCACTAATTTGGTAATTGAAAAAATCATGACTATAACCAATTTGGAAACCGGAAACCAGAAAGATGGTGCGTTTGGTTACGGAAAATATTTCTAATTTTCCAAGAAATTTTTTTTAAAAAACGAAAAATTTTAGAAAACGCATTTGGTTAATCAAATTTTATAAAAAATGAAAATTTTCCGGTTTCCAAACTTACAAAGAACTTGGAAAATGAAAACTCAATTAGTTTAACCAAACTCGTTTTCTACTGAAAATGAAAATAAAAACTCTACTCCATTTTCCGAAAATGTTTTCTAGAAAAAACTATTTTCCGCAACAAAACACATCCTAGTTATTGAAAAATTTCTCTTTCATTCTCTTTTGTAAGTTATACAATATGTAACAGCTGTTTATTTTTCTTTTATATTAATAAAAATACCTTAATTAATATCATAAAAGAATCACATTCATTTAAAATGCATTGATTCAAAAGGCATGTACCATAAAAGTTACATAGATTTTGTATAAACATCCGATACTAAAATCGTGAACCTCCATCAAAACCGACCAAACATTCTTCGTTTCAGTTGATCAAACCAAAAGCAGTATTACAAAAAAACGGGATCGATCAACCCAAATACCACTAACTTCGTTCAATTTTATTTATATCTTAATATAAGAACTTTATTCAAATAGTAGTCGATGTATGGTTACACTAACATCACTATCACCTCTTCTCTTATAACATTATCATGTACCATCATGATATATACAAATGCGTACCCCTACTTCACAAAAGTGAAATTTATAAATTACCATATTTCATCACATTCATTTCTGGACCGCCTCCGCCACCAAGGTCCACCGTGGCCTCAAACCCTTCACCAATCAACACAGACATATCATACAACTCCACCATACGAAACTGCCCATAACCACAAACCTTAAACGATCCAGTCTGTCCCGCACCATCACAATTCGGGGTGCTTGGACTATTTTTCAACCCAAGAAACGAAATCTTTTCCATAATCAACTTCCGACTCAATGCAAAACCCCCATTATCCACCTCCGATTTTAAAATCACAACACTCCCCTCAAAATGGGCCGAAAATCTCACCAAAGTCCAATTCCCACCGTCTCCACCAAACCCTAAATCCTCTCCATTATCCAAATACACCTCACCGGTGGTATACCCAGTCTGACTAAGCACCACCAGTACATGAAACGGCGACTCTCGGACTAATTCCGTGGTCAAACCTCCTCTCTGGAAGAAAATTATGTTCCCTTCGCGGACGTGAACGTTTATATGGTCCGCCGGTGCATCGAGCTTAACGTACGCCCCCGATTCCACCACCACTGTATCGGTGTAGTTGAATATATTGAACCAATTTCCAGATGGGAAGTATGCGTTGATCGAGACTGTATTTGGGGTCAAAACGGGGGAGACTAATACACCGTTTCCGAGGAGAAATTGTGTGCTGATATTGTAAGTGTTGGGGTCTTCCGGGAATGAGAAGAAGAGAGATCGCGCGATCGGAGTGCCATTAAAATGGGCTTCGTGCATTAATGTGTAGAAATACGGGAGCATTTGGTAACGAAAGCCGAGGAATTTTCGAGATGTTGCCGCTACGGAATCCCAAAGGTAAAGCTCTTGTCGTGTGCTTTTTTTGTCAGAGTGGTCCCTTGCAAATGGGTAAAAGGCACCTAACTGCAAATTAACAATCTATGAGTACATTGTATTTTTGTTTTTTAATTTTTTTTTTTCTGATCAATGCGTACCTGAATCCATCGCTGGCAGAGTTCTTCGGTAGTGTTTCCAGAAAAACCACATATATCGGCCCCCACCATCGGAATCCCGAACAATCCGGAATTCAAAATACTCGGAATGGAATACGCCAAGTCATCCCATGTGGCAGCGTTATCGCCGGTCCAATGTGCTGTAAATCTCCCGGACCCCACAAACGTTGACCTAGAAAGTATAAACGGCCGTTTACCCGTTATTTTGACCAAAGCGGCCTTTGTTGTTCTGGCTTCGAAAAATCCGTACAAGTTATGGGCATCGTAAGCAGTGATGTTCCCAAAATGCAACGAGCTTGCAGGCACGGTTTTGTTGTTAATAGGCATTTGGATTCCTGAATTATTGATTTTATATGGAGGGTTGTCGAGTGTTGAAGAGGAAATTGGAGGGGAAGATATGAAATTTGATTCTTCGTTCATGTCAAGCCAGATGCCATCGAATGGAAGAAGATCGTGAAATCTTTTGATCTCGTTGACCCAAAAGGATCTTCCTTTTGGATTTAAAAAATCAGGGAAATTAACGATTACGGGCCAAACCTCTCCGGCATACGGGATTCCTTCACGCTTTATGTAGATATCAGCTTTCAGTCCTCTTATGTAAGTTTCATACGTTGTGTTCACGCTGATACCTATAAGGAACCATTGATTCCATTAGACCAGTATACAAACTTAACCCTGATACAAGGCTATATATATATGGTTAAGAAATAGCAATGAACTTTCATTGTTTGTGTTAATTATAGCAATATACTTCAGTTTCTTCTTGTTCAAAATGTTGTAATTTGGAAAATCTACCTAATATGGCATTATCATCAAACTACAAAGCAATTTCGACTGCTATAATAAGGAACAAGTGAAAGTACAATGGTATAATTGGGTAGAGTTTACAGTGTACATCGCGTTAATAAGAGTTTTTTTTTTTTTTTGAAAGTACGACATTGTATTAGAGTAAAGTACACACTATTTTACAAAGTGTTAAATGCAAGAAATAGCAATGCACTTCATTAATTTGTTTATAATAACATGCTACCTTAATTTCTTGCTATTACGACATTATCTTTGAAAAATCTACAAATTTATAGCAAAGCCATCAAACTACAAAACAATTTTCATTGATAGTATATGCAAAAAATGGAAGTACAATTCTATAAATGATTGGACTTTTCAATGTAGAGTTTTTTTTATAAGAAACTGAAAGTACAATGTTGTATTAGAGTAAAGTACAAATTTTACTCTAATACAATACCATTTTGTATACGGGTTAAATGCAAGTAAAGCAATGTACTTCATTGATTTGTTATTTACAACATCCTAATTTCATTATTTTCACTACTACATTTGACTTTGAAAAATCTATCCAATAATGGATATGTCATTCGCACACAATACCAATTTTACTGCTATAATACGAAGAAATTATAAGTACAATGCTCCGATTAGGTAGATTTTTCAATAAGAAATCCAATTTGGAAGAACAATGTTGTAATAGAAAGAAATGGAAGAAGTATACTGCACAAATATATGAAAGTGTGTTACTACTTTTTGCACTTAGCCCTGTTATATATAACAGAACAGTTGTGAGAGAAAATGATGCAGATCAGTACCTGGATCTAATATGAGGACATATTTCTGACCATTTTGGTGAAGATTTTTAACAAATGCTGACATTTTATTCAATGGAAAGTTGATGGGGTCTAATGTGAAGTCTTTATAAGCATCCATATAGTCTATATCTGTCCACATGACCTCCAACGGGATACTGGCGTTTGCATATCCAGCAACAACATTCTCAAGATCATCAACATCTTTATAACCCCACCGACACTGATGGAACCCTGTACCCAAAAGCAGATGAATATTATTAGCATAATTTTGTAAACAGAACATGTCAATTCTCAAATTGGAAATGAATTTGGATGCAATTAAAAATTTAAAACCTTAACAATGAAGGTGAAAATTGGAAACGAACTTACCGAATGACCAAAATGGCATGGGAGTCGGCCGGCCGATTAATTTAGTGTATTGATCCATGACTAATTTTGGCGACGGCCCAACAAAGAAGTAGAAATCGAGAACACCCCCGATTACCTTGTATGTAATACTATCGCCATTGTACAGAACATCCATGCCGTTGCTATTGAGCAACAAAACACCGTGAGTAGTCCCCGCCACCACTTTACCATCAGAATCCGGCGATCTGACATCCATATAATACGGATGTGATCCATATAGATTGAGATCAGGGTTCGCGCTTGGAATATCAGCATTCCAAAGGGTTAGGGTTTGATTATGTGTTAATTTGAACGAACGCTTGGTGTGCTCTCCAATGCCGTAAATGGAGGATCGGTTAGCTGGCAGTGAAGATGTTAGTTCGAGGTACTGATCCTTGAAGACGAGAACAGTACCGGAGGTATCAAAGAGTATATCGCCCGTAGAGCGACGAGCGATTGTGAATCCGAACTGGGTGGTGGTTTGGTGGAGGGTTAGGATGAGGTCGGAGGTGGGATCCGAGAGAACGACTTCCGTCGAAATTTGTTGGTGGGATTTTGGGGGCAAATCGAAAGTTGGTAATTGGCGTGGAAGGACGTGGGTTGGAATTTCCCATCTTTGGTGCTTAGCATCGGTGATTCGGACCCTCAAACAATCTGCTGTTTCAAAGCTTTTACAAAAAGGAAAAAACATAAATCAGTTATTTTTTTCTAGATATATTTGAAGGTTAACTAAAAAAACAAGATTTTCCATCAATAACTATATATTTCTTGTAAAATATTTATGAGCAGCAAAATACATATAAATTATAAACAAATGAAAGCCCTTGATTATTTTTCTTTTAATTCCAAAAAGTAAAATATACATGAAGATTTGTGTTTTACTAAATTGTTAAATAAACAATTTATTTGAAATGACAATAATGGATCAAAACACTTGCAAGGAGCGGGCACGAATAAAATTATAAAATCATAGAAGCAAAAGACGGATTTTGTAGCCACCCAACTCAACTAAGAGACGATGTTCGATTTCTTGGGCTTATAATATTGTTGTGAAACTTCCACAGAATCCAAAAAATAGTAATAACCACAACATCAAATCATTTATTTTGACCTCCATTAAGATGCAAGATAGCTTCCCAAGTAATCCATATTTCTATCACCATAGAATCAGGATATATGACATCCTACCATCTCCCGATAAGCCTCCAAATATCCATCACCCTCGGGCAAGAGCCGAACAAGTGACTTGCGATTTCGAGGGCCGAGTCGCACAATTGACAACAAGTCAGTGGTGGAACCACTATGGTGCCCATAGTGGCACTAGACCCTTCTCAATATGTCTCTAGAAGTAGCCCAATAACTATAAGCGCAACTGCCTAGTGCCCAAACTGGAAGAGAAGTAAGCAAAAAAAACAAAAGGCCCGCTGAAAAGAATATTGCTTGTTAGTATATGTATATACATGTAGTTAGTTCATTATGCCCTTGGGCTCCCTTGTATAGTTGTTTAATTGGGCTCTATTGTATAGTTGTTTAGCCTATTTACTTTGTATTTGTATAGATGTATGTGTAACTTTGAGGAATGAGATTTAGTTATATGATAATATTGCCGATTTGTTGATCAATCGGAAAAGAAGAAACGCAAAAGAAAAAGTTCGCTACTCGGTACTGTATTTATGTGACTCACTGACTTGGTCAATGTAACATCCTATTCTTAAAGCTAAATTTAAAATTTAATAAATAATAATAATAATATATAAGTAAGAAAAATAAAAGTTAAAGGAGATAAATAAATAAATTCATAAACTATTTGAAGAATGAGAATTTGAAATCCATTTAAGGACCTTTTGTTGACAATTTTACCCATAGGGGCCAAAACCATCACTTTAGTGAAACTTGAATTGGGAGGTGGCCATTTAGTACTTAGATGTCATATGGGAATATGATTGGACTAAAAGGGTTAAAACCCCAAAACTACCCTTTTACCTAGCAAGTTTTACCCATTAGAGAAAATAATTGAATTTAGAGGGACCAATGATGTCATTTCCTAAAAGTGAGAGTTTTAAGTGGGGGTTAAGCCTGATTTCAGCTTATGAACGATTTGGAGAAGGGAAGGGGAAGGTAGGGTTCGTCATCTTCCATATTTTGAAGGGTTTATATAAAGAATTTCAAGCCCCAACCATTGGATTTAAGTGCTTGGTCGAATTTTGGTAAGATTTCTTCCTTATCTAGTTAAAAAATCCATTTTAGGGCTAGACAGTTATCGCGTTCCAAAATCAAATAGTGATCACAGGCCGATATATGAAATAGCGGTTTTAACAGTGATATAGTGGTGATATAGCGTTGTTTTGTATTACAGATAATCAATATTTATACTCTTATATTCATCCATAATACTTGAACTTTTGTTAATTTGAATGATATCTTATAGCAAGAATCATATCACATAATAAATAATATACACAAAACAATAATATCAACATATATTCACAATAAACAACTCATTCTTTTTCAAAAATTCCAAAAATGGTCCTTAGGTCAACATAGCGGTTGTAGCGCCACTATGGCAGTATAAAATAGCGGAAAATCACGATATAGCATTGTTATAGCACCGCTAAAACCCACCGCTAAATGCTTTAAAATAGCGGTCATATGCTGCTAAACGATATAGCATTGCTATAGCACCGCTATAGCGCGCTATTAACTGCATAGTTTTAGGGTTTTAGGGTATAGTTAAATACGATATTTCAAGATGGGGGAGGTCAATCATATGATCCCAAGTGATTGAATCTTGATTTTAACCATTAAATGATGACTATACAACCCATTGATGGTTTAACATCCTTATTGATGAAGTATTGTTCTAGATTTCAAGCTTAAGGGTTGGAATCCCATAGATGAAATGGAATCCTCATCTTAGGTGACAATGAGAAGTTAATATGGGGATTAAGATGGTTTATTATGTGACAATTGTAATTTTTGACCAACAAAAGTCAACTGTAGTCAAACGGAACATACGTCAACCTATATATTGAAAAGTTATTTTCCATAACTTTTGCAATGAATTGTTAATATTATAGTATTACGTCTGCTAAGTCAAAACAATTAGCGATTAAAAGTCGAAAATGCGAACAGCAAACTACTGTAGCGTAAAAATTCGATAATCGTACAATTATTATTTTGAGAATAATAATATTCATAAAACGATCTACTCGTAAATACGAACATGTGGATATATAGAACGTCAAAAACGGGGTTCGTATGTGAAAGTTACAACCATTAAATCGCTGTGAACGGATAAATGTACACAGGGTTTGGACCTAAAATACAAAATGTGGTGCCTTAAACATCAAATATGAAATAAAAACTTATATGATAAGTAACGTAATAATATCTAGTATTTAATTTCAAAGCTAAATGTAATTTCCGGTAAAACGTCAAAAATCGCGAAATCGGAAGAATACTGCGCTTAAACACGTATTTCGACACCCAACGAATTATATTTCAATCAAAATAAATGTTTGGCAATGTTTTTATACAAAATAATTATTTAGAACTTCATTTCGTAAAAAACGCACAAAATTTCACTAAAACGACTTACGATTTTATAAAAATCACGCATTTTATATAAGTATATTGCTATTTTATAAAAACCACCTCACCCCACCCCCCCCCCCCTCCATCGGCTGAATCATGGCAATTCCAACAAGATCTTCATGGTCACTATTCCATAGCTAGGCTAGGAATAAACTAATATAAAGAAATCAAAATACAAACCCATTAAAATAACATTTCACTTCATATGAACACCATCCACCAACTCACTATTCTCCCTCATTCCTCTCTTCTTCCTCTCGGCTATCATCCCTCTCTTCTTCCCTTCCAAACCCGACACCACCATCTTCAACCTCAAATTCCATTTTCAAGCTCTTTTCACAAGTTTAAGTGGTAAGCTTTCTTCACTCTTTGATTCTAATATACATAACACAAGTTTTACACCATTTACACACACTAACATCCATCAAAATCCATTGGATATTAGCTTTGTCCAAAGGTCCACCGAGCTCCAAGACTTGGATCTTCACTCCTACCATCAATCTTCCAAGAACATCCTAGTTTCTAAGCCAAACACGCTTCAAGGGTGAGTTCATACCCCTCATTTTCATCTTTTCAAACCTTTTTTGGGGAGAATACAAGTTCTTTTACTATAAATGTTGTTTTGTTCAAGTTTATATGTGTTTAAATGTTATATATGATGATTTACACAAGTTTACAATGTTAGTATTTGTGTAAAAATGCTTTTGACATGAAATATGGATAGCTCTATGTAAGATGTTCATAATGATATATATATATATATAATGTTAGTGTAAAAGTTCCTAAACTATAAATAAAGTGTGTAAAAATGTTAGATCTTGGACAAAAATGTTATAAAGATGAAAACTAGAAAATATGTAAAGATGATCTTGACATGAAATATGGATAGATCCATGTATTATAAACACTTTGACATATTAGGTGTGTAAAAGTTACAAAACCACTAATAAAGTGTACAAAATACTAGAACTTGGGTAAAAACGTTCTAAAAATGAAAACTAGTAAAACTACGTTTTTATAAACAAAAGTACTATTTTCTAACAAAAATGGTTATAACCAAGTTTTTACACCATTTTTGTGAGGAATACCTTAAAAGATGATTTTTATAATCATTTGAAAAAGTTACTTCGTTGTTATTCACAAAATACGATTATTTCGACGAAATAATAAAAATAGACTATTATAGGAATAGTTTATGGACACAATGTTATATCGACGTTTAGACATGACAAAAATAATTATATAAAATTATTAAACAATACTATATTATCATGGGAAAAATGATAATGGATGATTACAAGAGTTACGATATACAAATTTTACGAACGCAAGTTGATTTGAAATACATACATTTTTGTGAGATGAATCTTCACATTACTTTCATAAGTACCTACTATAAGTCCTGAACTTTTATAACCAGAGTCTCGATAAGAGAGCGCGATATTTGAGTATAGATCTATACGGGGCTTGACAACCCCGCACCTGAGCTGCTAGCTACAGCTTGACCGGCAGGTCTGAGGTGTCCAAATGTCTAACATTCCGACGCCTGAAGAACGTCGCAGCAGGCCAACTAGTCACAGTATGGTTATATGGTATCTCACATGGGAAAATAATCAACTTAATAATTATTATAAATTGTTTACGTAGAAATATACATTTCTAAGGAAATTACACTACAATTTTACATATTACAATTTAGTCTTTGGAATTTAAAGACTTGTTCATTTTTATGAGGAAATATTGGATTTTCTTGGTTTTCAACACTATCGTTTACAAACAAAGGACATTTCTTACGCAAAAATCTTATGAACTCACCAACTTAATTGTTGACACTTTTCAAATTACTTGTATTCTCAGGAAAATTGATAAGGTAATTCTCCAGCGCTATTCGAAGGGACGTTACGACGCCATTTTTGTTGATTTTGATATCATTGTAATTGTATTTGAAACATGCAACTTTTAAACAATGTAACATTTGCAATTACTTAATGATGGTTGTTTTGCTTGGAATCACTATTATACAACTTTGTTATGATATTGTTCATGAAGTCATCCACCCTTGAACTATTCCGCCAATACGGTTTGAGGGTTTGACATATTAAGTCCAATTGTCCACTTGGATTACAAGTTTGAGGGTTAGAACCCCTATGAGAACAATTACACCCTTATGTGTAAGTTGGAGTGTATATGAGATTCATTGTGCTCTGTAACATCTTATGATCTTAATATATGATTCATGATCAAAATATGATTTAAGGAGTGATTAAACATGTTTTAACCCATTTTGAAGTCATTAGAACCCATTGGAAGAGTTTGGGAGCAATTGGAGCTAAGTACTCAACTGTTTGTGCAAAATTCAAAGTTTTTAAGGGTTGTACATGTTACACGGCTGTGTAACTCCAAGGAAGAAAGTTACACGACCGTGTAACTCTCCGAGTGAGGAAAAAGTGTATGTTGGCCTTAGCCTTATAGCATTGGTCTCCAGTTGTTCCTATAAACATCATGGGGTATGTAAACATGAAAAATAGGTCTAAGTTGGGTATGATGTCTTGAGGGTAATTTTGGTCATTTTGGTAACCCTTGGTTATTATTTATAGGAAGTATTTAAGGATCTTTGAGGAGTGAAGAAGGTGTGTGAAGTGATTCTTAACTTGAGGTGAGTTTATTGAGAGCACACATCCCTATCAAACTACTTTGGTGTGAGTTGCTTTATGATTTATCATTTCAATCTAATATGCAAGGTGTTAAATATCCATATGTGTGTTAAATATCCATTTGTGCATTCATTAAAAGATCATTTAAAAACAACTTGGCATCCTACATGGGCTTTGCATCTAGGTGGGGAGTCTGTGAGGTCATTCATGATCCATACAAAAAACTATGACGAAAGACGTATGACGAGTGATTTGATTTTTAGATAAGCATCACCATGCACATGTCGCGACTAGCTACCCCATGTGTGGTGGTTTACAAGTGCTTAGCCTATGGCAGCAGGGACAAATGGTTCCTTCAAACCACTATGGTGAGTTATGACTTGATGAGGAGGACTTGGGGTTGGGTTAGTTGCATATGCATATCATACATCATGTGACTTTCCTTATTGATGACGTTGATTGATAATTTCTTTCAAGTTTACCAAATGACTTTTGATGTAAATAATGGTATATGAGAGTTTCTAGGACATATTTCCTTGTTATGACTTACGTTGATGTATGAGTACTTTTATAATATTTTTGGGGGGTTTAACTCGAGTTAGTGGTCGCACCACTTACTCATAATGAGTTGACCTCAGGTTAACTCACTAGGCATTTCATTGCCTAACTTATTTTGACATGTGCTTAGGTTAGGAGGATGAAGACTAGGAATGCGTGAAATTTTGAACGCCAACGTTATGTGTGGTACTTGAACCTATGTTTTGTCAATAGATTATGCCTATTCCCTCGTTACTACTTAACTTTACTTTTGACGAGATATTTGGGACCTAAAACTTTTTGCAATCGTGATGTTTTGAATTGGTTGACTTTCTATAAACTTTAAATGATGATATGTTTTAAATGCCCATAGTGAGGGATGTCACAGTCTATCAATAAAAAATACGCACAAAGAGCTTGCATTCTTGTTGTCTCAATCTCTCCGTCGATCAAAAATACGGAAGCTGCAAATTAACTAAACAAGGTCTCTCCAAGCCCTAGAATGAAACAAGTATGAATTTTTTTAATCTTATTATATTGCACCAGAGAAAATTTTTGGTGCCACTACTTCTCCAAATTTCTTTCTAGTTCCACTATGCAACAAGTGAAATCCTAGTCAATGCATTTATTCGAAATGTTACTCTGAGTATAAGGTCTAGAGCAACACTCCAAAGTAAGATGTTCAACTTAATGGGAACAAAAAATGTTCCATCACGTAGGCACATTAGTGGTAATTAAATTACAACTATCAAGAAATACTCTAACCAAAGAAACTGAAAACTCCCCATATGATAACATCCCAAACCAACCAATCTTTAGTATCTATAAACACATAATTCATTAATTCGTTATCCAACGAATCCCATTTACTTTCCTTTACTCCAACTCTCAACTGCTTACACAAGCTAAGAGACCAGGATGTCAAAGTAATCTAGCTGCCACCAAATAATTTTTCACATTATCTAAAGCGAAAACTCTATGGTATTTTTGTTTTATGGGGCGTCCAACCAAAATTTAGTACCTTTACCATCACCCACCTTGATAGAATTTTTTTTTTCAAGTTAAGGCCTTTCGTGTAAAGGTGGCTCATAGCTCGAACCATGCTAAACCATGACCACTACCTTCAATATAAGACGCATAATTGTCGAGATGTCCTTGTTAACTATGTATGGCTTTAGTGACTTGTACTCATAAAGCACCAAAGTTCTGGAAATCTCACCAACTCCACTTAAATAAGAGAGCACAATTGAAGGAGAAAAGGACTATCAAGTATCAACGCCCCCTTACCATTCTGCAAGTGCCAATCACAAAGTAAAATGACATCATCGACATATAGAAAAATGTGTTATCTCTAAAGACGAGCCTCAACTCCTTTAAAGGCATTTCAAAGTTTTGATTTCTAAAGAGCCATATGAAACCCTTCCATAGCAAGAATAAACAAAACCATAAAAGATTACACTGGCAGAGACCGTGTTTTATCTGGGATTCGTCAACTGAAGCGTTATTGACGAGGATAGGCGTCATGGATGACTCAAGACTCAAGTGATCCAATCACACCACGTCTTACCGAACCCCATATGAAGTTCATCACCTCATGTTAAAAATCCCAAGACAACGAATCATAAGTTTTTTCAAAATCTACCTTAAACACCATCATCTTCCACCTTCTAGCTTTCACATTCACTACTAATTTGTTTGACATTAAAGGCCCATCAAGAAATTGACAACCTTTAACAAATGTTGACGCTCCATGCTAGTAAGATCATTGATAACTTTTTTGATACCTTATTTCCTAAAGGTTTTCCAATAATCTTGTACCGACACCCAATTCCTTTATAAACTAAGGATCCTGGACTATAGATATCAAAGCTATAAAAGAGGGGTTGCATCCTCTAGGTATAACATTGAACTCTTGAAATCGAACCAACAGACGAACCACATTATCCTGAACTACATCCCATTGCTTATTAAAAAACTTGAAAGTAAAACCATCGAGGAGCCTTTCCCGCCCCGTAGTCCCAAATAGCTTTTTTAATCTCATCTTTAGAAAAAGGCGACTCGATAAGAGAAATTTGGTCAGATATAAGGTGTTTGAATATGGATAACTGAATAGAAGGTTGCATCAGGTTGAGCCGTCTAAACATATCCTTGTAGTGTGTGTAGAATTCTTTTTTGACCCTTGGTGGACCCGTAATCCAACCCCCGTCAACCATTATACCGTAGATGACATTATGGTTGACGCCTTATCCGATTAACAACTCCATGAAAAAACTTAGTGTTCTCATCCTCTTCAATCTACCACTCGACTTCAGTTTTTTTAGCTAAATCAAGGCAAGTGAGATGTTCAAGATCATGCAAGCTTCAGGTAACCAACTCAAGCCTCTAAGTCTTTAGAAGTGGCTAAATTACTCTCAATTTGACAATCAATGTCTCTGAGATTATTCAATAAAGAAACTTTTTTCCACATTATGATTTTTGCACTCCGTGTTGCAATTTTTAATTATTGCTTTAAGAATTTGTAACCTATTCTTAAAGACAACTATATGATTATATTAATTGTTCACCTTTCGAATCCAAAAAGATTGGACTAGTTCATCAAAACTAGGCATGTGAAACTAATTTTTTTTAGAACGGCGCATGTGAAACTAATAGTGTAAGAGACGAAAAGGAATAGACCATAATCATGTTTTGACTACTTCAGAAACAACAAACGATGAGCAGAGAGATGTTTATTGAACATCGTGGCGGAAAAATGAGGAAAGATATCCACAAGACTATTTGAGACTATAAATCGATCTAGTTTGCTCATTTTAGAACCTAAATTACTTACGCACGTAATTTTCAGACGACCATGAGGAATGTCAACGAGCTCTTGGATGAATTTTGATTGAAATTCCTCATCGAGGAAGCACAAAATGGAGAACCTTTCCTTTTTGAAATATCAGGGACCTCGTTAAAGTCCCGAATACAATAATGTTCACATCCGTTCATCGGAAAATACCATGACGATTATTCCAAATTAGTTACTTTATTTCTAACTCTTGAAGAAAGTAGACCATAACGACTAAAAAAGACACATTATTAGATACCCACCGAAGGGGTAGCATGTTGGGTAGTATGTTAGGTGGTTTAGTGGATAGCGGGTTCGATAAGAGTGAATGGAAACTTGGTTTATTATAAGGAAAAAAGTTATATTACTTCATGAAAATTACATACATGATTATAGAATTAAAACATGGGAAAAAGCTACCCTAGCGCAACGAACTTTCATGTTTTGGCTTAAAAGGTCCTTAATTTTTTTTTTTTTTTTTTTGCTACTAAGGGCATGAAGTCCATTTTTAAATGTTTAAAAAGTCACTGTCACAAAATAGAATGGGTAGGCCCATAAAATATGCCTGTCATTTAAGGAACTTGCCACTTCATCAATAAACATAGTCATTTACATTCTTTTGATCAAAATAAAATCAATTGAATTTATTGGAAACGTTGTTGAAGAAGGGGAAAAAGCATGCGTCCAACACCTCAAAACTAGGGCTGGCAAAAATGTATCATGGAGAACCAACCAACATGATACCAACCGTACCAATAAAGTCGGTAGCCAACATGTTTGGTAGCCAATATGTTTGGCTGGTAGTACCATACCAATTAAACAATCTTGGTACGGTAACGGTACAAAATTTTGAATACCACGGTTGTACCGTACCAACCAATTCATATATATATATATATATATATATATATATATATATATATATATATATATATATATATATAATTCCAATACTCATATTTATATTTTTATTAGGAGTAATAACTAACAAGTCATAATCATAAATTGATTACTAAAACAACTCTTAATACTAATTTTTTTTTCAAACAATAATAGATATTAAAATCAAACTAATTAAACAAGTAACACGCGACTAAGCTGCGATCAGTTAGGGCAAACAATATTAAAAGTAAAGTTTTTGGTATATACCAGTACCAACTTGTACCAACCAAACTTGTTGGTAGCCAAATAAGTTGGTACCAAGTATACTTGGTACGGTACTGGTAATCAAAATTTTGTACCAATTATAATTGGTACAGTACACGGTATACAAGAAAAAACCCCGATACCGTACCAATTCCACCCCTACTCAAAACCCTAGGCCTCGCTCTTGAACCCTTACTACATTTACTCTCAGTCTACCTTTCAATTCCTTATGCAAGCTACCTCGCTTTCCTCTGGCTACACATTGGCGTCGTTCGTAACACTAATGTAAGTCGGTACCCTCGTTTCAATGTGATGCAGGTTGTGGTACTTGATGTTTTGTTGGCATTACCGTTGGTTCAGAGCATTTCAATCCAATGCCTCATGGAATTGGGGGGAAATTTTGATGATGAGTCACAATGCGATCGTAAGTACAATCGAAGATCTACATGCTGTTTTCATGGATGATTAATCCAAATTGAATTATGGATTTACGATAACTTCACCAGTTAGGTATTATATGTAGATATATAACCCGAACTCACCCCTATTATTGTGGATTCCTGAGTAAATTGAGGATCTCTATATTTTTTTCATGAATGATGAATATAAACAGAATCACAAATCTATTATAGCTTTCCAGGAATATTTATAATATCTTGATAATCCTCCATATTGCTTGTCGGATGTTGAAGGTACGCTTTTCATACTCCAAGTGGTTAGACTTGTTAGAAATCATACTCGACGATTCTCTCCTTTTCTCCGGTAATTTCTTACTAATCGAAAGTTTATAGCTTTTTCAGTCCGGTAACTTCTAATGAGGAATAACCTAATTAATAATGAGGAAGAATTCATCGGAGGAGATGGAGTGATGGACAATTTTTGCCATGTAAGATGATCCCAGTATACCTAATTTGCGTTTATGTGGTAGTAAAACTGACTACAATGGGTTAGGGTCAAAAATAGCAGGTAAAAGTGGACTTCATGCCCTTAGAAAACAAGAAAAATACTTTAGAGAATTTTTAAACCAAAACATGAAAGTTCTTTAGGCTACAATAACATTTTCCCTTAAAATATATCAATAACATTTAATATTGATATTATTATAGTATTATTAGTTTTTTTCTTTTGCTAAAATAATACATTAGAAGCACAATATTTTTAATTATATAATAGATGAATATTATATTCATATAATAATAAAATGATAAATTTGTTAAAAGAATATAAAAAGATCACCTAAACAAAACAATGTAAATGAAAATTTGAAGTAACCTGCCTGCATGGCATGGGACCAGGTCGGTATGCTATTTGAGCTTTAGCTTTACATATTTAATTCTTACTTTCAGGATCAATAACCGGTATAAAATATACATTGCATGATTTTGATGATCCGGAAACTAATTTGGCCGTAAGTCCGTAACTTTTGATCGAAGAACAGTTTGGATTACAGAACAAAAATTAGAACAAAAACCTAAAAAGATATTAAAAACCCACATCCAAATAAGAAAACAAAACTTTTGAATTGTCTACCCCTTGATGAATCCTAGCTAGCAATAAAATACAACGCCAAAAACAAGCTAAAATCCTCCACCCACCCTGGACACTCTGTGCCTGACGTAATTGACCTAAACACACACAAATACACTAACACACGCTGTGTGTGATTGTACTCAAAACGGGAAAAACAGAAGCAGAACAACTAATTTCTAGGATGAACGTATTTGATTCAGGAATCAGGAACAAATTGAGATTTGACGGAATCAGAATTCAGAAGTACCTTGCAAAGAGCCGAAGCTCATCGATGTCAGGTCCAAACACAGAAGACTTCTTGTTGAGTTGAAGATCAGCGACCAATGATTTTCCTGAAGAATCAAGGCTAAAAGATCCGAGAGAGTACCCGTGACCAATCGCTTCCGGTTGTTTATCAGCGAGGGTTTTTCGATCAAGTGAGAGTAGTATTAACAGTATCACTGCTATAGTCGCCATCGTTTCCGGTGGAGTCATCGTAAACTCGTAGGGATCTATATTGCCGCATTTTTATGGGGTCAACAATTTGGAGTCCACTGACTGAAGTCTACCTCACTCAAAGGTTTGTATCATGTGTTCCATGTGCCGGCCGAATGGAAAGTGGCGTTGGGTATGCGGTTGTCTAATTATCTACTACCAATTTGTATAAACATAGTGGGTCATATTAATTATCATATGTTTGGTACCTAACGTTTGGGTTTAGTGCACCGTTCATCTAATTACGAGCTTTGTTGTAATGTTGGTTCCCATTTCAAACTATATTAGCAAACGTTAGTCTCTCGGCCTAACATGTAGTTCCCGAGTTTTAACGAGGAAATGAAAAAAAGTAACGAGGAAATGAAAAAAAGAAGAGAAAAAAATGGAAGGGAAATAGAAATGAAATTTGTAGTTTCGTGTTTCCGAGTTGCGAAGAATGAAACGAGTATAAATATTTTATGTGTTCTCGAGTTGAAAGAAAATTTTAATTAACTATCATTTTTAATAATCACTTTTTTTCTTTCTAAATCTTCCTAAATCGGAAGAAAAGTTAGGATGATCGATTATCTTCCTCTTCCGTTATCTTCTTTTCAATTTCTTCAATTAAAAAAACTCGGGGAACAACAAATTGTTTTCATTTCTTATCGGTTCCATCCAATTCCCTCCTTTTCTCTCGTTAAATGAGACTCGGGAACTAAACGTAAGAGTTTTGAGACGAAAATCGATAACCTCCTCATGTGATGTGCAAATGAGGCTAAAATTGTCATTTTGTCCTTCTCCGTGCTTTTTGGATTAAAAAAACATGTTTGGCCTCCTTCATGTGATAATGTCGCATCGATGAAACCCGATTAAGGTTTGAGACAAATAAGTAAGGAATTTAAATAACAGAATTTAAATATAAGTGAGCAAATAATAAATAACAGTAAGTAAGAACAATGGGAAATGAAGCAGAAGATCTATTGATATTTCAATGAAGGGATAAAATGATAATTACAATAAGATATTGAGATGGTCTTTTATAAGCAGATTTCTAGACTCATACCCAAATATAATAATGATATAAGAGTACAAGGTATGGCGAGACAAGTCTCCTAATACCAAACCATCTCTATCTATCTATCTGACACAAAAAGTACATTCACACTGTACTGAAAAGATATTTTGCAGATCTCTACTTCGACTTTGGATTCTTTATACTTCGCACCAAAAGGGGTTCTTCGCATGACAATATTTCTCAGATTCAAGGATACCTCGGATACCACAAACTTCGGTTACCAAAAACCTCGCACAGCAAATAACTTCAAAAGTGGAAGTCTTATTACGAGCAACATGATCACTTTTAGGGTTCAACAAGCTCCCCCTAAGTGGCCATGTAGAGACTTCACTTAGCAATGTCGTCTATGAAGTGGTACACTTTCCTCAAAAACTTTCGGACCATGAATGTCCATCTGATCTGATCAAGAATTTCTCTGTTGGCGAGTGGCAGCGTAGCTGGAGAAGCAAAAGTGAGCAACTCAATGTCTTTCAGGAATGCGTCGGAGTATCTATTCTTCCGTCTTAGACGGAAAAATCGTTTTGTGTATCGCTCATCCAATGTGGTGTAGATAGCTCTGACTTTTCGGAGTATTGGTAACTCCGGATTCACGCTCTTGCAATCCTTCAAATTGATCATCCACTTTCATTCCCATCGGCACAACGAAGATCTGGTCGAGTTCATAATCAATATTAGCAAAGTCTGTCAGTAGGCGAGTAGGCGAGTCAGGTACCTATGACGTAGTCGAACGGAGCAATGAAGGAAGGCTTGGTTATGATATTCTTAAAGAGAACCTTTCCAATTGCCAGGATATCTGCAGGGTTGGCGATCGGAAAGTATGCTTATGAAATGACGATCGAGACATCGTCAGACCAAACTACTTTGAACTCATAATACGAAGCCTTCATAAACTTCCTTTCTTTTATTGATTTAACATTTGTGAACACTGCTTGGTTCAAAACTATAACTGTTGAATGCTGATGAGAATTAATGAACTTTTCATGTCTCTTCCTTTCGACAAAGCTTTATCTTTTGGTGACATGTTGGCTTCGAGTGTGTAATGCCCAGTTTTCAGCAAAGAGTACACCTAATTTTTTTTCCATATTTACAAAATATAGATTACAATAAGTACTCATATGCTCTGGATACTACAAGATGTTATCACCTAGAATCGTCTCACGATCCGAGCAGAGCGCTACAATCAGCTAACCTGCACACAACACAATACATACATGTAAGCTACAAAGCTTAGTGAGCAATACTACAACAACATAAAATAACTTATTCACAACGCAACATATCACCCACCTCATGGGTGCAGCAATTCCTTATAACAGCTTATAAGTACTCGTTAATATAAGCGTATAGGACCAGCCATACTCATTTCAACTGACTACAAAATACTCGTTATGTAGTCACACAGGTGTCCCCCGACACCTAAGCCAACTCAATGAATAAGAAAGGTGTATTACAAGTAACACAAGCATACACATAAATAACAACTCTGTACCACTGCAGGGTACTCCGTTACACTCACTTTCAACATAGATTCCTCCGCCCTACGACCTCTCCGATCGTAAGCGACAAAGGCTTATTATATGTCTCCTCCTCAACCCCCACAATCTCAAGTCACTAAGACTCACCGCACCCCTTTGTAGTATGAGCACGGTCTCGAGCCACATAGACTCACCGTCACCCCTACTGTAGTATGATCACAAAGGTTCTAACCACATATGTTGGGCAATTAAATCCAACCTTCTGCCACCAAGGCCGATATGAACCAAAAAGGTTCCTACAATATATATCAGGTAATTAAACCCAATCTCCCGGCTACAAAGGCCTATATGAACCGTACATGTTCTCCCTCGACCACTAAGGCCTGCATGAACAACACAATACATGTTTATGTGAGTTCTCCCTTTACCACTAAGGCCTACATGAACCACAGAATACTCGTTATAAGAGTTCTCCTTCGACCACTAAGGCCAATATCTGTAAGGTACTCATTATACATTCATACAACTATTCACGACACTTCTAACCACATACCTCTCTACATACTGACACGTAATCACAAGACGCCTATCACGTGATCATTTTGCCTACTCCAAGTGGTATGTAAGGTACTCATTATACATCCACTTAACTCTAGAGTATTAACTCATATATAACTACAAAGGTTCACCTCTATTAACAAGTCATCTCTATACTTGTTACCCCTGGACCACATGGTACTCATACACAGTAATCTCTATACACTTATGGAACAACAAGCATTATATACACACAATATCATACTATATATATATTTCACCATATATATGTGACACCCCATTTCTACTGTTTGCAAATACTATGGTTTTTCGTATAAATACATGAATACAAAAATACGGTTTATCAAAAACCGATAATTTACATGTTTAAAAACAGTGGGTGTTACAAATCCATACCAAAATTAACCATAGTAAGCAAGAAAGGATTAAACCTTGAGTCCAAAATAGGAGCTAACTCGAGCTCCACTCCAGCTAAACTTCATCCAATTATAGCATATCATTTTAACCTGGAATACATGGCAAAACATAGAATACGTAAGACAATAATGTCTCGTGAGTTACATGAGTTTTAGACTCAAACATTTAACTTCTTTTTCCAACCTTTTTATAAAACTTATAACATAAAACATCTTTCAAAACTTTATAGTAGTAACATACTATAACTCTTTACTTTTCAAAATCATTTCATATCATAACTTGTAAACATAACATCTTTCTTACTTTTTTTGACTGGTATTATAAACTTGCTGGATTTTTATACTTAGGGCTTTAATCACCATAAGTGATACCCCAAGTCTCTACAGCTAGAAAGAACAGATCAATCCTCACCAGTAGAAGTTGCTTAGGAAATCTACTTCGCGATGGTGCTTTTTCCCCAGTAGACTCCATACCTAACCCGGGTAGGTGGAACACGGCAAGGTTCCCTTACTAACATTGCTTGCTACAAATACCAGTCATACAAAATACTTTCTGCTTACTTGAACATTACTTACATATATAGTGGCTAAATGCCATACTTCATCACTTTCTGTCTTTATGGCTAAATGTCAATTTATAACTTTCATCTCATATAAATCATGTATTTTAAACACGTCTTTATAACATTCTAGGCTTTATGTCAAACCATACTTTCCAACATTTTATGGCTATATGCTCATTCATACTTGAAAACATAATAATTTATAAACAAAACATACTTTCCAAACATCTTGTGGCTATATGCGTACTCATACTTTAAACATATTTGGTTTATAACCAAAATATACTATCCAAACATTTTTCATACTTAGAAATATATATGACTTATATTCCAAACATACTTTCATATAATTGACTCATATGCCAAAACATACTTTCACGTAATTTGACTTATAGTCCAAAAACATACTTCAAATATAGTATTAAACTTTCACAAACAAGTTAGAAATCATACTCTTGCATATAACTTCACATATAGAAATTTTATAAGAAATCTTGATACACTTACTTGCCATGTACCCCAAAATGGGTAAAAATACTGCATGTACTCACATTGTCTAGTTAGAGAAGTCTAACTAGAATCACTTCTTCCCGTTGTGTTTTCCTTTCCTTCAACTTTACTCATTAATACCTAAGGAGTTCATTTAACATTCTAGTTAATACAAGCTAGGCCTTAGTAACAATTAAGGACCTCTTAATCTACATCGTAATAGATTAATATCACATTATTAACTCATTTTTAGATTTTGACATCTAAGACGCATGGTCAAAGAATTGACCATAACTCCCAACTCAGAAACCCGAATGGCACAAACTCAAACATTCTGAAAAGTAGACACAATACATGACAAGTCTCGAGAAGGTACCGAGACTTGAATCACACTCTAAGACCTTAGAAAATAAGTAACAAGATTGACAGTGCAATCTGTCACAAATCTGGATTAACGGAGGAATCACCAATTCCATTCCACTTGGGAATGGAATCAAGGGAAACCCTCTTACATAGGCATACTAGATATAACCAAGAGACTACCATCCGAAATTCAGACCCGAAAGACAAACCAATTAAGAATTAAAAATATACAATATGAAGGAAATGAGCAGCAACATTTCTGTCACAACTCAGCATAGGTTGACAAGATTTGTCCAACAACCTGACTTCTGAAAGGAAATAAGTCAAGACTTTTGGATGAGTTACACTAGACATGAAGATAAAGCTCTCATCCAAAAAACAAACTCAAAGCATAAGCCAACTGAAAATTAAAAATCGTGCAACAAGGACAATGTGCACAGCGACAATTCTGGTTCAGTCAAAGAGAAGGCATTGGAACCCTAGCTTCCTAATGGAATTGGATCAAGCCCTCTGGATGGAACACATTATACATGAGGATGGACTTTCCCTCAAATTTTCAGACCTAAACTATCTACCATTTGGGAATTAAAAATCCCACAAGTTGACCTAGGTGTGCAGCAGCCAATCTGTGGAGGTCGGATTGCACACACCAAAATACAAACCAAAACAATGAACTGAGTCAATTCCTTTTGGTCGAGTATGGCTCATGACAAGGTTCTTCTCCACATAAAATTTCAGAACAATCCAGTGAACACACGATTTTACAAGAATTTCACAACACAATTGGACACAGAAATCATACTCATGGAAATCGAGTTCAAAACCCTAGAAAACGACTGAATGAGGTCTGAACCCCAATTGATAAACTGAAAAAGACATCGAGACAAAACCATGGGCACTGGAATCGCCTGATTTGGACATCGTATGATTTTTCTATGAATTATACAACATAGGACAAATTCTCATCCGAAAATCAAACCTTTGATTTCAATCTTCACTCCTTCCTCTAATCACAAAAAAATCAGCCAAGAACCCTAAATGGGTTTTCTAACTAAATGAATGGATTTTTACCTTGTTTGTGCTAGGAATTCAAGGAATTCGATCATCTAACGTTTCTAGCACTTAATCCTTCATGAATTCCTCAAGCATCGCCATCTCCCTCTCCTTCTTCTTCTTTCACGCACACAAGAAATTCCCCAAGTAAAAATATTGGGACCAAGAAGTTTCCAGATTCTGATTTGATAAAAAGAAGTGGAAATTTCCGAAAATACCCCTGCCAGCTCATGCCTTGGATAAATTTCAGTATTTTCCTGATTATTTTCTCAAAGTTTACAGCATCATAACTTCCACATACGATATCAGATTTTTGCAAACTTTATACCTCTAGAAAGCTGGGAATAAGCTTTACAACTTAATCCTACTGACTTAATTCTAAATCCTTATATATTTTACGTTACAGACCCTCAAACATGACCCTTTGGCCATGTTTGTCACTTTTTGGTAGTTTTTAACCCGTCATAACTTCTTCGTTATAACCCCAAACGACTTGAATCTTTTTTCTATATTTTTATTACATCAAAATATACAAAAGTCACATTGATGATGTTTTCCCAAATCCTTATAGATTTTTAATTATTAATTTCTAAAGATTTACAATTATGTTCTTCTTTTTTGAAATCCCAAAAATTCTTTTTTTTATCCTCGGGTCTTTATAACTTTGCCCAATTGACAATTTAGTCCTTTTAGTTCCATTTTTCCCAAAATGGCACAAAATTTATTTCATAGCATCATAAGTTTTAATTTCTTTCATTTTTACCCCAACATTATGTTTTCTTTACATTAAATTCATTAATGTGCCAAATGACCATTTTCTCTTCTTAACCAATTTTTACTATTACGCCCTCGTTCAAATCCAACTTTTCATATATTTATTTTATAGTTTTTATCCCTATTTTCGGGTTCTTACAATATATACCTATTATGCACACTCCTTCATGATTGCTAAGTACTCACTAAGCAAACCATTAATATCTCAGCTATACATAATCACAAGGCACTCGTTATGCGATATGTAAACCTTACCTCAAGTGGACTTGAGATTCTCATCTCGATACCAGCTGCTACACATCATAACCACATATCTCTAACACATGTAATCACAAGGGATCCTTTATGTGTCTACATAGTTCACACATATTCTACTACATGTATTATCAACAATCAAGCACACACAACATGTTACAACTAGCATATTAAGTAGAGTTAATCACCTAGATATAGTAGCTTCACACCGTTCTAGATTGTACAATTGGTAGGCCAAAGTGTATTCTCTTCACTTCAGAACCTATACCATACCAAATACACCACATATATGTAAATACCTTGTATTTACTCTACAATAGCTCTATTCACTCAACCATGGCTTATAGCAAGCTTAGGGTTTGAATCACAACCCTACTACACATCCAATTCAACAATTACTTGCTCCAATCTCATTAGTTGCAGGTGGGTTAACAATACCATCGAGAACCAAACCTTCCCAAGCAATTCAAACACTCAAATGAATCTAGAACATGAAATCATACCTCTTGGATGCAAGATATCACTCTAATATTCAAATCCTCCAGATCCTTCCAATTTGACTTCTTGATTCTCTTGGGGGTTTTTGTAGGGTTTTAAACGAAATCTCACCTTTCTTTCTTTCCCCAAAATGAGCTAAAACCCGACATTTAAAAGTGGTCTGTGCGACAATAGCGTCGATATGCCCTCAGTTAGCGACGCTAACTAAGTTTGTACGACTTGTGTCGCCTTACACACCGTATTTCAGCCCACTGCTTGCCCCCAATGCAATTCTACATGACCCATGTGGGTCCACACAACCCGTGTGAGCCTGGATGAGTTTCAGATGACTTTCCACCTCTTTTTACACGACCCGTGTGACCTCCTTTTGGCATTTTTCAAGGTAAAACTTCATCCAAAAGGTTTCTAACCACCCTAACACATATAACAACATATTTAATCTTAATCATACCAAGATTAGCACTACACTTATCAAAACGGAACACGGTGTTACAGAGTGGGGGAAAGATCCGTACATATGCTCCATTGGAAGTGTTGGGGTACTCCTATTCTTGACCAGATGACGATGAAGGGTGGTAGGTTATAGCGGACGGTAGTCCCTATCCATGAGCTTTTGAGATATGACGTTCCAAGGGCCATCAGAAGTAGTCTCACCTATCGGAGGAGTTTGGACTTTTTTCTAGAGGAGGCTGTCTCTAATAGGCAGTAGCTCTATCTTCCTCTTCTTGCAATCTTAAGGCAAGAAGGTGATTTTTTTTAGCAATTTTGGCTCTCTGCTCATTAGTAAGCTCTTCAACTTCTTCTGCGTCGGAGGAGGAAAAGTCTAAACCTCGACCAGAGGAACCAACAACTTTGACTAGGTCTTTGCCCTTATCATTTTTGGGGCATCTAGAGTCTGAGGAGTTTCTGTATAGACTGGATGAGTGATCATTTGATCATCCTCTTTTGGTTCATCTTCAAGATCTTTCAAATGAGAGACTAGCTTTTCTTAATTTGGATCATCTTACTTCGGTTCGTTTCCCACCCGCTCTTCTCCCTCTGATTTCTTCGTTTCCTCGGATCCAAAAGAAATGTTAAAAGCTTCTTCTGTATCCTTTAGAGGCGACTCATCTCCCCCTTTTGTGGATGAGGGCCCAGCCTCATCAGCAAACACAACTTTCTTCATCGTATCAAGTTCAACAAATACCTTGACAAAAGATGTTTGAACCGTCTTCAGTAGAGCATTTATACCTGTATTCACAAATGGAGTTTTTAGAAAGTGTTCAAATCCTTGAGAGAAGTGGCAACGGTGCGAAGGTTCTCTGGAGCGTTAGTGATATAACCCAATGCCAAGCTGACTGTTTAGTACACCTTTAATTGCTTTTGGCGGTTGTCAAGCAGAACCTGGTAGCGTGCAATTTCTTCACCGCGCCTTTGACCGAGTAGACTAAAGACTGATTCAAAAAACTTGGTCGTGTTCTTGTTGAGCTCAGTGAATGCTTTGATCAACTTCTCAAAGGTCTTCAACCGATCTTTAGTTAATTTGGACAAGGTTATTACTCTAGCATTATCCATCGTTATGGCTTTGTTCAACAAATCTAATAAAGCGTATTGGAGCTGAATTTCGGTAACATACTTTGGTAAGGCAGGAATAGGCTCTGACAATTTCACAAGGACCATGTCAAGATTTTCCTGAACCTGCTTGAGCCTGACATCCGCAGAAGAGTGTTCCTGCGTATGTTGATGTTTGGAAGCAGAAGATCTAGCATGCGAACCTTTTTGTTGGGGTTTTGGAATGGGTGCTTTGGTGATTAATACGGATGGTTTAATTGACACATTGTTTGATGGATCTCTATCCATGAGGTTTTGATCCAGAGAAATGGAAAAGTGTTGCATCATGTTTTCGTCTAAGCCTTCCATAAGTGGCTCATCTATTTTCTTTTCTTCTTTCTCAGCCTTTTTACGTGCTTCAACCTCTAACTCTTGAAGCTTTAGCTTCTATGCTTCAGTCTGTTCTTTCAACAATCTCTCGTCTTCCTTGGCTTTTCTAGCTGCTCTTCGGATGCTTTAGCCTTTGCTAACCTCTTTTTTTCTTGTTCCTCGAGAGCTTTTAATCTTTCTTCTTTCAACTTTAGATCCAGTTTCAATTGCATCTTTTTTACTGTTTTGGGGGATAAATTTTCTTGCTTGGCAGTTCTCAAAATCTCAAACCTCTTTTTCTCAAACTCTTAGGCTAGCTTTTCACTAGTTGTTCTTCGGATGTAAGTTTAGCTTTTTTTGGGTTCATTAACACACCGATTACATCGTCTTCTTTGATGTCATCAACATCATCGGATGATGGAGAATGCTGTATCAAATATCAAGTTAGATAATCACTCAAGAGACTCAAATTTTTCTCACCACCAGCAGCTCTGAAGAACTATGTTCAAGCTGTATTAGAATAAAATTCTAACACAACCACCTATTAAGATAAACCTATTTTAATGTTGAGCTTATCACAATTTCCTTCGGTCGGAAACAAGGTTTTCTGGTAAATTTGAATCCGTAACAGAGAATGGGCTCTGGTTGTGAAATGTAGAAAAATGAGATATTCTCTCTTAACAAAATCAAATAATAAGTTATTCCTCGTGTAAATTTTGAGATGTTTTCTCGGTGAGAAAACAAATGGCCAGTTTAGGTTAGTGATGATCCGACAGTGGATCTATTGTTACCCCTAGACTTTTGGGAGTCTATGGTGTGCAACAGGATCTGCCTTTAAAAGTGGGCTTAAGACTAACAATAAAGTTATAGAAAACTTACTTGTCGTTTTTTCAAAATTTTATGTTTCTTCGGTCTTCCCTCAATTGCTACGTCTGAAATATGTTCCTTCGTAGGAGGCTTGACAGTTTTCTTTGCCTTGGCGTTAGTTATCACATGTGAAGAAGGAGAATTTGTCATGGATGCTGATGCAGATTGGGCAGCTCGTTTGGATTCGAACGTTCCATTTTTGCGAGGTGTAAGCCAAGAACTTGGAATCAGCAACAACGTATTCCAGCATATGCTTTGATAGATGCAATGGCTTTCTGTGTTCATATACATCTGAAGGAATAGAGTATTTCCAGATTTTCTAGCCTCAAACAACTCCAAACCATCTTTAATAGGTACTTTTAAGGAACGATGAAGGGTTTCCAAGCAAAGTGCCCAAAATCACAAATAAGGGATTGCAAGTTTGCCTCTGATACCAAATTCTTTGAAATCGTTCCAAGGAATTATACCATAGTCGATCGTCTTTCCTCAGTGAACACCCCACATAATTTCTAACCACCCATTTTGAGGGAATTGGTCCCTCCCGTTCTTCCGGATAGACATGGAATGATAAGATGGGTAAAAAGAAGCCAAATGGGGGGGGAGGGGAGGTAGATCAGATTTCTTGAACTCCTTCATTGCCTTAAATTTCTCTCTGTAGCCGATTTAGAAAGAAACCCCATAATATGGTCGTGAGTTGGATGATCGAATGATGTATCAGGATCTACAGGTGGCAAACATATTGCTTCTAAGAACACGGACTTCTTGAGACGAATCGTTCTATCGTTGTAAAGCTTAAACTGAACATAATCTTCCTTTTTGTTGACAACAATTGTAGAATAAGCAATCTGAATGTATTTCAATGGAATCCCAGCCAAGGTCATGGTGAACAGACAAAGAAGAGAAGTAGGACTAAGGATTTCTATAAGAATGGTGACAGATGGATGATACAATTCAGGGTCAAGCACCGGTTAAAGATTATAAGAAGCGGGCTTAAGATTTGTGATCGGAACTGTAGGCTTCACCATGTTTACAGAAAGATTTGAAGAGAAGGAAATATGAGGAGGAAGATGAATAGTACAGAGAAAGGGAATACGAAAGCGTAAGTTTTGTGGGAAAGAAAAAGGCGGTATTTAAATCGATTTGAAAATTCAGGCCTGAGGTGTAAAAAAATTGAAAATATCCAAGTAAAACTGCCCATCATTAAATGCAAACAATGATGCATCATCCTGACACGGTAAGACAGAAAGTAATATGTCTTATCAAAAAAGGACAAACCCGTGGTGTGATAACTTATCTCCAAAACTTTGCTTTTCAAAAACATTCTTTTTGAGAGAATAATTAGATTTTAAATATGTTCCTTAAAATAGAAAAAACATTCTCTAATGAAAAATAAATGTTGAACATATTTAATACTAATCATAAGAACTCATTTATTACCTGGAAACGGAAACTTCGTATGATGTAATGAGATACTTCGGTTGGATCATTAAACTGGTGTTGAATACGAGGTAACTTGACTACATCAGAAACTAAGATAAAAACAATTGAAAGGTAAAATGGACACATAACAAAATTGATCCCTTCGTCCGAGGAGGAAACTCTGGACGAACAGTTTAACTTTGAAAAAAAAAGGGATCCGGGTTCAACATCCCTAATTTGTTAAGGAAATGGTTGAATTTTTTAGGGTCCAAGGCCTTTGTAAAGACATCAGCTATCTCTTCGTCCGTAGGAACAAAAATTATCTAAATGTTTTCTTTTAAAATGTGGTCCTTGATAAAGTGATATATGATATCTATGTGTTTAGTCATAAAGTGGTGGATAAGATTATGAGATATCGTTGTTGCACTCTGAGAGTCGCAATACATTGGCATTTTCAAAAATCGATATCCATAATCCAAGAGTTGGGATTTCATCCAAAGAACCTGAGAGCAGCAACTTGCAGCTGCAACATACTCAATTTCGGTCGTAGATAAAGAAACACAATTTTGTTTCTTGGATGACCAACTAACTAGTCTTCCACCGAGAAATTGACATCCTTCTTATGTGCTTTTTCTGTCAAGTCTGCAATTAGCATGATTCACATTTTTAAATGCTTGCAGACTGAAGCCATTTCCAATTGGATACCAAAGCCCTAGTGATTTAGTTCCCTTGATAAATCTGAAAGTTTGCTTGACGGTGATTAAATGAGATATATTGGGTTCGGCTTGGTATTGTGCACATAGACATGTAGAAAACATAATGTGTGGATGACTAGCAGTTAGGTATAAGAGTGACCAAATCATGCCTCTGTTGGTCTTTTGATCCATAGATTCTATGGTTGTATCCGGAACAAGTTTGGGACCCAAGGACATGGGAACCTTGGCAGAAGCGCACTTGTCCATCCCGTATTTCTTTAGAAGCTTGGTAATATACTTTTTTGTGAAGAAAAGTTCATCTTGCTGTTTCTTTAACCTGCAGATCTAGAAATAAGTTTATTTCATGATTCATATGTTGGATCTATATGCTCAAGAATCATTATGAAATGATATTGCTAATAACATATGATCCTATAAGTTCACACCTTTATCAAGTTGGTACTTATTGAATATTTATTAAGTTTTTGATAATTAATAAATAAATTCAACTCTTGTATTTAATTAGAGAATAATTATTGTTTTGTGAAAATAATAATTATAATGAGTTAAATTAATAATTATATCATATAGTATGATATATTAAGTCATATACAAAGTTTTGGACACTTTGGGTTACATTAAGATGTAACTAGACTTAGTTTTTAAAGGAAGAGTGTTTAGACACTCTTGTGTCCTTTTCTCTTATTGTAACATCCGTGTTTTGGGCCTAGGAGTTTTGGGCTTAAACCGACAAAGAAAATCTATTTTGTAAATAAAGAAAATAAATGAATAACCAAATTTAATATTTTATTATATTTTATATTGTGAATAAATGAGCTAAATATAGTTTAAAATCAAATTGTAACCAAATGTGAGAAATTTTGTCATAAGGACTAAAAGTGTCATTTTGGCCAAACTTACCCTAAGTAGATTTGACTATTCATGGATTTAGAAAGTTAGAAGATATATTAAAGGAATTGAAGTGGTGTTTAAATTAGGTCTAATAATTCTTTGAATTTCATTAAGGACCTAAATTGTGAAGAATTTTAGTGTAAGGGACCATTTGTGCCAAATTGGGAAACTAAGGGTTAGTGTTGACCTAGAGAATGACTCAAATGAAATAAATAATTGTATTTGGGGCATGTTTATGAATTTGGAGACTTCTAATGAGAATAATGGATTTTTGGGGTGTTGGGTGAAGAAGGACCAAACTATAGGGACTGGTTTTGCCATTTGTAAAAGATATCAAGTTTTTGATGGGGGTTTCCCCCATTTCAGCCACAATCACAAAATTAGAGAGGGTAGAAGAGGGAATGGCAATTTCTTTGAGTTCTTGAGTGATTGGAGCTTAGTTTTGATGATTCTTGCAAGCCCTTGAAGATTTCAACCAATCTAAGGTATAAACCCTCCATCTTCTAGCTTTGAATTCGAATTAGGGTTTGGGGTTTTGACTCAATTCGAGAATTATGGTGGGATGAGGTTATTCCTATGATTCTCCAATGTTTATTTGATGTTTTTAAGTTGATTGGAGTCTACATTCGATCCATGGATGCTCTAGATTCAATTGCTTGATTTGTTTGGGTGTTATGAACCCCAGATTTTTGGGGATTTGATGAATAGTTGAAGAATCTAGAAATTAATGGATGATTATGGTAGTTTTGGATGAGGGGATTCATTTCTAATGATTCCCTAAGGATTCCAACCTTTGATTTGTAGTCTTAAACCATGAATCACTAGAAAATAAGAATTAGGTGTTGAAATGGGTTTTGTTCATGTAGATGATGATTGGATCTCTTGTTTAATGGATGGATGAATGAGTTTAATGTATCAATTTGGATATATAAGTGGAGTGGGGATCATTTCCTAATGATTCCATGGAATGGAAGAAGGAATCTCCACTTGTAATCATCAATTGTAAGAATAGAATTGGGTATTCCATGGTTTAAGCTTATAGAGTGAAGTTGTGATCATGGCATGTAATTGATTCATTTGAAATGGTTTTGAATAGTTTAGTTGAGTCTAATGATGTGTATTTTGGGAAGGAATAATGTCTTTTTTATGTCCGTGAGTTTTGGGAAGGATCGGAACTTGAATTGGGTCAAAAATGAGTGAAAATGACCAAAATCGGAGCTGCACCTGGGCGTAACACTTTCCGTGCTGTAGAAGCACGACCCGTGTAACCCCTTACACGACGCGTGTTGGCCTCTGTCCGGATTTTGGGCACTTTTTGGGTTTTGAGCTTTACGGTTTGGGCTTTGGGTCCTTGTTTTAATGCCAATCTTTGGGGATGTTTTAACTAAGATTTTCCTTATATTAAAGAGTCAAGGACTTCATTTTTGATGGTGGATGATTGTTCCTCTTAGTTCTAAAGAAGTAATTATAGTGCGACTTTTAGATGAACCGAGTATGATACCTTCCATTCTTGTCTTGTAGGAAGGAGATGTTTTGTTATGACTTGGAGGTGAGACTAAGGACTTGAGCTAGCACTCAATTAAGAGGATGTGATGGATGAGATGATGTCTAGGAGCGCCTTCAAATGCATCAAACCTTGTGTGGAGTTAGTGTTGACTCGTCAGTTGACCTTGGGTGAGTTTATCGGGAGTACACATCCTTCCCACTATCTTTTGTGTGTGTTATCAATTACTTTTCATGCATTTATTTATGTGCAATGTGCTATATGATTACTACTTGTGCATTGCATGAAAATGAGTTTCTAAAGATGGTTTTAAATAAAGATGATAATGATGTTTTAAAAGATGTTTTGAGCATCCTATTTGTGCATTGCATTGCATATAGGATGGGATTGACCGTGTGAGCCCTTGAGACTGAGTTTTGCCCTTTTCTCAATTAAAAAGGGTGAGGAGATGTTATGAGTTTTGCCATTCTCTAAAATAAAGAGGGTGAGGAGACGTTGTTCCCGACAATAGGGAACCGCATGAGGGAGTTGCTAACCCTCATGGGGCTAGTGTGATGGCCACTAGTTCTAGTTTAACCTATACGGGGATCGAGTGATATGCTTTGTGCGTGTCATTTGTGAACTTAGGTAGGTGCCATTGTGGTGAGTTGAACTTTTATGAGATGGACGTGGGTTGGGATAGTTGCATCATTTATTGCATTTGCATATCATAACTATCTATTTTGAGTAAACCTTTATGATGTTTTAAATACTTTTGAAGTGTGTGTTAAAACTATTTGTGGGGGTTTGTCCCGAGTGTGGTAGTTCACTACTCACTCGAAATGGGTCAACCTCGGGTAAACTCACTAGGCATTTCAATTGCCAAACTTATTTTGAGGAGTTTAGATGACTTTAGAAGAGCTGGACGTTTAGAAGGCCACGGTTTGTGTGGTATCATTTGAGCCGTGTAATGGTATTTGAATTGTTACAACCTCGCTATTTTATAAACTAAAATGTTTTATCTAAAATGGGACCAAACGATGTTTTCCGCAACTTAAACCTAAATTATTTTCTCATTAAACTCCATGTGTTTTAAAATGATTTTGAAGGAAAATGACTTATTTGAAGATGTTGAAACTAGGGTTTTACTAAAGGATGATGATTTTTGAAATAATGATGATAAACGATGGGTTAAAATGATGTTTTATGAAAAGCCTTAAGCGAGGGTGTTTCACCTATGTTGGCCGGATTTTGTGATGGTGTAGGTGGAGGTTGCTTGTCAACCTTCACCTTACACACCCATACCCTTTTAAAGACAATAATGCAAGTATGGGTCATGGGACTCTATTGTGAGTATAAAAAGAAGTCTTTGGCCAATGTTGCAAGAACTTTTCTCCTCCTCCCATCACAACTTTCAACCACAATTCTTCTCTCCCTCTCTTCTATCTTTTGCAAGCTTTGTTGCAAGTTTGAGAGTTTAGAAGTACTTCTCCTTTAGTGCTTAATTTGTTAAGTACTTAAAGGTTAAGAAGTTCTTTACACAAGAAGGAACTAGCATTCCAAGTGCCTTTACCTTGGTGGTGGATACTTGTAGAGAAATCAAGCTTCTTGATTTTTGCCATCTACTTCAACACCCCAAATCCAAGAGGGTTCAAAGCTTCAAAGGTTATCTCTTTAAAACATCCTATGTATGTTTTAATATCATTCTTACCCATGTAAATGGATTCTTGATGGTTTTGTTTAAAATGGTTTAACATAAACTAGTTATTTTAAATAAGGCTTCCGTTGCCGTTTTAACGTAAAACACTATTTTATTTATCAAAACCCATCATCATACTCATTTAGAACTTACTTACCATAAGTAAAAGTCAGCAACCATTGCTTCGTCCGTTGATCCAAAAATAATGTTATCTACGTATATTTATGCCAACATTAAATACTTTTTATTTGACCGTCGGAAGAGATACGGATCCACAACTCCTCTTACGACCCCTGATGCCTCAAGAAAATATATTGGCTAATGATTTGGTAAGGATCAAGTTATTAGTATTTTGAGAAAAATGAACACACTTTTAGTTGTTATGACACAAGTTTCATGGTGATTTTTTTTATTATAGGGTACTAAAGCAACAAGATGTATACAATTCTACACCAAGACATTTAATCCGCATATTGTCATGAAGGGTTTAAGAAAGATGAACGAACTTAGATTTCTTTATGTCGTTCTTGGAGATTGTTTCCATAATTTGGAATTTAATGCAGTTACCCTAGAGTTTCCAAATGCTTTAGGATACGTAGAGTTCAACCATTATCCTTTCAAGTTTTTACCCAAAACATTTCAAGCAAATAATCTTGTTGCACTTGAGATGGCTGGCAGCAGAATCGTACAACTCTGGGAAGGTGGAGAAAGAAAGGTAGAATTACAATAAATTGATTGTTTTGCATGATTCATTATAATGTCGTACATCCATTAATTTGTCGGTAGGTAAATATTCATCTTGTTTTTTTATTTATGTTAGGTTCTCAACAAGTTTAGGGGGTTTGGAATAAAAAGACCTTCACAATGTATGTCAATTGTCAATGATGGTGAATCATTAGCCCCAAAGGCCAAGGAAGTTGACATCCTACATGCATCGATCTTTATTGTTAATATTAGGGTTTCAAAGTTTTGACATCATAGAAAATTGAAGCTTAATATGCATTGATCGATGTCATGTACAATTGATCGAAGTTTGTGAAAGATAAGTACTACATTTTCCCCAAAAAATGATGTTGTTTACCTTTGATAATCGTTTTAGACCAGATTCAGAAGATGGGCAACTCCATAAGTATCGATAATGACAAAGTTACCACAATTGCTACGCACGACTTCACAAGTATCAATAATGACAAATGAATGACAATTGTTACGAGAGATTTCCAGGTCATTAGTTTTATGTTTTAAAATATGATATTCACTTTACCTAATAATTGTTAAGAAATAGGGGAATGGAGAGGGTGGGGATCGAACCTAGGTTCTTTCTTAAAAAAATCCAGAGAACTAACCATTACACCAATCACAATTTCATTAAATATCTTGCAACGTAACTTTATAAATATAATAAAGGCGCATTTTAGCAAAACCCAAAAATGAACAGTAATCAGCGCATTATAAGGGCGGCAAATATATATATATATATATATATATATATATATATATATATATATATATATATATATATATATATATATATATATATATATATATATATATATATATATATATATATATAACTAGTCATAAATTGTTCATTTTATATTTCGTAAATTCAAATTGATTAAATCATATTTCTCAAAAGCAAATTACGTAAAGGGTCCTCTTAAAAAAACCCATTCATAATGATTCTATGATGTCCCATCAATTTGGGTTTTTTAATATTTACTTTATATATATATATATATATATATATATATATATATATATATATATATATATATATATATATATATATATATATATATATATATATATATATATATATATATATATATATATATATGTGTATATATATATATATAGACGTGATATCGTGTGGATTAAATCGGGTTTCGGTTAAGTCGTTTTTTTAATTTTTCCAAATTAATCGTAACGAAACCAAATAAGGTTCGGTTAAATCGGTTTCAGTTTAATTGGTTTCGGTTTATTCGGTTTGGTTAAATCAATTTCAGTTTAATTTAACCAAACCAAATAATATTCGGTTAATCGATTTTAGTTTAATTTGTTTCGATTTATTCAGTTTGGTTAAACAGTTTCGGTTTAATTTAAGCAAACCAAATAAGGTTCGGTTAAATCGGTTTAGGTTTATTCGGTTTCGGTTAATCGAATAAATCAAACCGATTAACCAAATCGAATAAACCTAAACCGATTAACCAAATCGAATAAACTGAAACCGATTTAACCGAACTTATTTGGTTTGGTTAAATTAAACCGAAATCGCTTAACCAAACCGAATAAATCGTAACAAATTTAACTGAAATCGATTAACCGAATATTATTTGGTTTGGTTAAATTAAACTGAAATCAATTTAACTAAACCGAATAAACTGAAACCGATTTAACCGAACCTTATTTGGTTTGGTTACGATTAATTTGCAAATTAAAAAAACGACTTAACCGAAACCCGATCGACAAAATAACACGATATATATATATATATATATATATATATATATATATATATATATATATATATATATATATATATATATATATATATATTAAAAGTAAATATTAAAAGAAAACCCCAATTGATGGACATCATAAAATCATGATGAGGGGGTTTTTTTTACCAATACATGTACGTAAAATATCAATTAGGAGGACAACGTCTTTTTAAGAGAGAATACTAAATGAAAGATAGTTGTGTGAATTATTTGGGAATCGGGAGCATAGTTACATGAAAACGTGACCCCCCCTGGTTCTACGATCCGGATCGTGCGTTCCAAAAACGGGTTCATAGCCGTTCCGTACGTTATGAAAACACGACCGGCACGTCTTCAAGCTCCGATCCAAATCAAGTGAAATCGAAGTTCCTAATCAATTGCAATCGCCATCCAGTCAATCGAATTCGTCGTTCCAATCGATTTGGTTCGCCAATTTCACTGAAATTCAATTTTTTGTCTACGTAATTTTTGCTCTTATCGATACGCCGACTCTTCAATTGAAAAGGTACTTTTTGGTTTGGCGGAATCGAAATTGAATTCCATTCCGGTGTTTGGTCCCATTCCTTTCTTGCATTATCTTGATTGAAGATAATTTGATGTGGTTTAGGTTGTAAGTTCGTACCGGAGCTTTACCACAGAGGAAGAGAGAGAGGAAATTTCTAGAAATCTTCAACAAACGGAAGACCGGTTATATGAAGACGGTGATGATGAATCTCAACAAGCATATACCACAAGGTTGGAGGATTTAAAAAAGGATTTAAATGGTACATCGTACCGGGTTACATGGTACCACGATCCACGTACCGAAATAGCGTTCCGGAGAAGACTACCCCCCCTCGTACCGAATTTTTAAAACTGCCGATCCGCGTTCCCGTTCCCGTTCCACGAACCGGAACGTTCCCGTTTTCATGTAACTATGATCGGGAGTGTATCTCTTTGAGAGTGAAATAAAACACTTTTTGAAGAAAAGTACCTTTACTAAACTCATATCATCCAAGTTCTTTCTGCAATCGTCTATTGATTGTATAGATCCTTCATTTTAATGGCGTTTTCTTCAACTTCATCCGTTAACAAGAGCTATAAATATGATGTGTTTTTGAGTTTCAGGGGCGAAGATACTCGTACGAACTTCGTTGATCATCTTTATCATGCTCTTAACAACAAAAGCATTCGTACTTACAAGGACGATGAGAAAATCAGAAAACGGAAAAACATCAATGATGAGCTCATCGGATCCATTGAAAACTCAAAATTCTATATCATTATTTTCTCCAAGAACTATGCCTCTTCGTCATGGTGCTTGGATGAACTTGTTAAGATAATGGAGTGTCATAGGACGAACGAACATACCGCTTACCCCGTCTTCTATGACGTGGAACCTTCAGAAGTCCGCAAACAAAGCGGGGCAGTGGCAGAAGCCTTTGACAAACATGAAAAGGACGAGGCTGCTGGGAATTGGAGAGTGGCTCTGAAAGAAGCAGCGAGTCTGGCTGGATGGGAGTTGAAGACGACTGCTGATGGGTAATTCTTTTATCACATCTCTAGAATATTATTGTATTTTGAATCTTTCTAATCTGGCGTATAATCTGGATGTAAAATTAAGGATCTTACTTAGCATCGTAGATTGTCAACCTTTAACTCAGGTTTGGAGTTTTGTCCAAAGACTAATCATGAAGGATGATTATACAACTATCAGCCCGATGTGTTATTTTTCATATAGACAGAAACTGGTCATGTGGGATTTCGAGTACACTAACCGAATATTTTTCAAAATACAGGCATGAAGCTAAATTCATCCAGAAAATAGTTGACGAGCTTTCACTAGAGTTACGTTTCATCGATTTCAACATTGATGAAAAGTTAGTAGGAATGGAGACCCGGATTAAAGATCTTGTACCATCTTTAGGAATTGGTTGTGATGATGTCCGCATGATTGGGATCAAGGGGATGGGAGGTGGCAGAAAGACAACTTTAGCAAGAGCTGTTTTTTATCACATATCCTTTCATTTCGAAGGTAAAAGCTTCGTTGAAAACGTCAGGGAAAATGCTTCTTTGTCCGGTTTAAAGTCGTTGCAAAAGAAAATCCTATCAGATGTCTTCAATGAAGATATCAGTGTAAGTAGTGTTTTTGATGGGAAAGGCATGATGAAGAGGATGATGGTTGATAAAAAGGTTCTTCTTGTTCTAGATGATGTGGATCATAAAGACCAGCTTGAGGTGTTAGCCGATGAGCTTAATTGGTTCAAGATGGGAAGTAGGATTATCATCACAACAAGAGATGAGCAAGTGCTGATAGCACATCGGGTAGAGTTCATTCATGATGTCAATTTGTTATTGGATGAGGAAGCGATTTTCCTCTTCCATAGGTATGCATTTGGGAGAGAGATTCCAATTCAAGAGTATGAAGAGCTATCAAGACAAGTTTTACACTATGCCGCTGGTCTTCCCTTAATGATTAGAGTTTTGGGTTCATTTCTGTGTGGTAAAGATGAGCTTGAATGGGTAGATGCCCTAAAAAGACTTAAAACAATTCCGTTAGCAGAAACTCTGCAAAAATTGGAATTAAGCTATATCAGTCTAGAGGACGATTACAAGGAAATATTCTTAGATATTGCATGCATCATGAAAGGTTGGGAGAAAGAAGCGGCAATCAGAGCGCTTGAAAGTTGTGGATTCCATGCTAGAAATGGTTTAAGAGTTCTTGAGCAAAAATCTCTCATAACTATTAGTTATAATAGGGTGACCATGCATGACCGTATTTGAGGAAATGGGTAGGAATATTGTTCGTCGCTCACACCCCAATCAGCCTCATAAACATAGTCGATTGTGGAAAACTGACGAAATTAAAGATATATTTGCTGATGATTTGGTAAGAATCAGGTTTATTTGTATGTTGGGAAACACTAACACATTTAAGTTGTTATGACACAAGTTTCATGGTTACTTCTTTTGGATTACAGGGTACTAAAGCAACAAGATGTATACGATTCCACACTCAGAAATTCAATCCGCATATTTTTATAAAAGGTCTGAGAAAGATGAAGGAACTTAGATTTCTTTCCGTTCTCGGAGATTTTTCCAGTGATTTGGAATTTAGTATGGTCAGTCCAGACTTCCCAAATGCTTTACAATATCTGCGTTGGACCGGTTACCCTTTTAGGTGTTTATCCACAGCATTTCAAGAAAATAATCTTGTTGCACTTAAGATGGGCAGCAGCAGAATTCTACAACTATGGGAAGGGGGAGAAAGAAAGGTAGAATTATGGTTGATTGAATGTTTTGCATGATTCATTATGACCTTTTGTTATTACACCAACATTCATGTTGTTTTTTTAATATGCTAGGTTCTTAACAAGCTCAGATTCCACCAACATTCATGTTGTTTTTTTAATATGCTAGGTTCTTAACAAGCTCAGATTCCATGACCTCAGTTCTTCAATGCTAAGTACCTTTGACCTTGCTCTTACTCCAAATCTCGAGACGTTGACTCTTCAAGGATGTTATGATTTGGTAGATATTCACATGACCGTTGGATGTTTAAAGCTCATCTCCGTTGACCTAACGCGTTCAAGGTTGAAGACCCTTGACCTTGGGCTGGCTCCAAATCTTGAAGAGTTGATTCTTGTTGAATGCAACGATTTGGAAAAATTCCAATTGCCCAGAAGATGTCTATATCTAAGATGCTTACTACTCACTAATTCAAAGTTGAGGACCCTTGACATTGGGCTGACTCCGAATCTCGAGAAGTTAGATCTTCAAAAGTCTTATTATTTGGAAGAACTTCACATGGTCAATGAATGTCAAAAGCTCGCCGAACTCAAAATTAGTCATTCAAGTTTGAGGAGCCTTGACCTTGGGATGACTCCAAATCTCAAGAAGTTAGATCTCAAAGAGCGTCGTAAATTGGTAGAACTTCACACTTCGGTTGGATGTCTAAAACAGCTTGTCCACGTAGATGTAAGTGGTTGTTTGAGGTTTAGATCTTTCGAGTTTCAAATAAAGGATTGTACTTCTTCTAGTGTGGATGAATCACTCGAGGTTGGTCCTTTAGCTGAGTTACATCTGGATGTAGAGTCCCTAGAAAGATGCGGGCTTCACCCAGACAATAACTTGCCGAAGTTTCGGTTTGACTGTGTTTATGAAGAAGACCGACCTTCATTGACTAGAAACCTTGAGATGCTTTTTTCTGTAGGCATGTGTGCTTGCACAAATCTTGAGAAGTTTTCAGGAAACATTTGTGGGTTACGGCGTTTAAGAAAGGTTGAACTAGAAGGCGATTTTCTAGAGTTGATTAAGGACCTTGACCAGTTAGAATGTCTTGAAGTGTAACGCCAAGACACTCTTTTTATGTAAATATAATAAAAAGGGTAAATTGGTCATTTTACCTTAGAAGGGTAATTTAGTCTTTTGGACAGAAAAGAATTTGGTTTGAAATAATATTTTGAGTTTTGGACTTAAAATGTTACAAAAACTGATTTTTGGTCATTTTACCACAAAAGGGTAATTTGGTCATTTGACCAAGTGAAGGACCAAATATGTAAAAATATTGTTTGCTTGTGACAAAAGCATAAGAAAAGAAAGTTTATTGTGATAAAACTTGATATTAGTGCCAAAAGTTCAAGAAATGGAACTTAGAGACTAAATTTGCAAATATTGGAAGTGTATAAATAGTGGAATAGTCCTCCCACATGTGCAGATTTTCGTGAGGCTACGGGAGAGGGTTTCTCTGCACGAATTCTGCAATATTTGGAGATTTCTTGAAGAATTGAAGCTTGCAGTTCGATTATTGGCTTGGAATTGAGAAATTGGAAGCTTTAAAGGTTAGAAATTCAAGTTATAGCTTGGTTGTTCTTGATGAGTTTTATAGAAACTGAAATTTGTAATTTCAGTTATGATTATGTGGTTTAAAATGGCTAAATACTTCCAATAAGTCATGCTAAGAGGACTTAATACAAGAATATGGAAGTAGGTTGCTATTGTTGAAGAATTGGGATTTTGATCAAGAACCCTAGATGGTGAGTTCTTGTGATAAACTTGATTCTAATGGCTTAAAATGAGTTCTAGATGCTATTGACCGAAAGAAATCAGTAGAAGCAAGTAAAATTCAAGAATTTCGGTTTTTGGACCAAAATGTCAAAAACGGGAATTGTTGGAAAATGTTTGAATTATATGATTTCCATGGGTTAAAACTAAATGTTAATGAATGGTTTTTGACCTGGAACAATCCTCTATCGATTAAGTCATGTATTAAGGACTTAATAGCTGAAAATGGAATTTTGTAGCATAAAAATCGGAGTTTCTGGACCTGCCAGCAACAGGCGCGATGCGGCACTTGCATTGGGCGCGACGCGGGGCGAGGCAGAAGCCATAAAACCTCCTGTTAAAATTTGGTGCAATTTCCAAATTTGATTCTTATGCTAGGCTTATCCGATTGACTTGAAATTTTAAACATAGGTCTAATATGTTATGAAACTTCGTAGAAAATTGTCGGAATACGTATACGACCTCCCGAAAGTACTGTAGCAAAATACGTGTATTTTGGAAAATGTATAATTTGTAAAAAGATGGTAAGTGAAAGTTACCATCTAGAAATGGTCCCCAATTGTATTGTATAGGACTCTTGTGTAGTAGAGTCAACTGAAATGGTTATTAACCTATTATCATTTGGTATATAAATGAATATATAGGTACGGGATAAATGGTTGTGGTGCACGTAAAAGCAAGAAACAACCGGGATTTAAATGCAGCTAGCATCCAGGTGAGTAATCTCACTGATATCATATGTGATATATGATGATTGAATTGTTACAGGTTGAAACAGCTTCGGGGGACGAAAACGACAAGTGTAAAAATATATGTAAAAGACAAGACCAGATAAGCCGTGAGTCATTGCGATGACAAGAACGGAGTTGTGAGTCAATACATATATATATATACACTATGATATGACAAGACCAGATAAGCCGTGAGTCTTTAATAGACAAGAACGGAGCTGTGAGTCAAACTTATATAGACAAGACCGGATAAGCCGTGAGTCTAGGCAACAGCGGGCTAACCCGTGAGCCAAGGCAACAGCGGGCTAACCCGTGAGCCATAATTGATCGTGAAACAAGCTATTAGCTGGTGCGGCCTGCGGGCTATGATTTATATATTGATAATGTTTTGGTGCAGCTTATATAGCTATGACACAGGGTGCGGCTTATATAGCCATGACATATGATGCAGTCCATTATGACTAAGAAACATGGGACAGAATTTGTTAGACATGATTATATATGCAAATAACTGACGTGACTTGATAATTACAGATTATTGTAATTCAGCCTGTAAGGCTACGGATTAGGATGTGAAATCCTAGGAGACATATGGTCAGCCAGTAAGGCTAGGAGTTTGGATTCGATATCCAGACAGATATATGATTATATCTTTATACATGTTATTTGCAGATACGATTACTCACTGAGCTTTGTAGCTCATACCGTTTGTTATATGTCCCTGCAGGTTAGCATAACCCTGGTAAGGGTAAGGATAAAGTCCGTGACTCAAGAAGTGGACTTGTAGATGCTGTCAGTAGCAGCCCGGCTTATATGGAGGTTACTATATTTGTATACTCCTTGATACACTTGTACCCGTTTTTATTAAAATATACCCCTTGGTTTATGGTTTTAAGTACTGAAACCTACGTTTTAAATGAAAATTTTTGAGGGGTGTTTTGTTTTAAAAGCCGGGTGTTACATGAAGAGCTAATTTTTGTGTCTACGGATATTAAGCATCTCCCGGATAGCATTTATATGTTGAATTATCTGAAATCTATCGAACTTATAGATTGTCAGTTTCTTGAGAGGTTACCTGAGGATCTTGACCGATTAGAATGTTTAGAGGAGCTAACTTTGTCATTTACAAATATTAAACATCTTCCAGAGAGTATCTGTATGTTGACACATCTGAAATCCCTCAAACTTGTGTTCTGTGAGCTTATTGAGAAGTTACCTGAGAATTTTGGCCGATTAGAATGTTTAGAGGAGCTAGATTTGTCATCTACAAAGATTAAACATCTTCCGGGTAGCATTTGTATGTTGAAAAGTCTGAAATCTCTCAAACTTGAAGGATGTTTGTTGCTTGAGAAGTTACCTGAGGATCTTGGCCGATTAGAACGTTTAAAATTGTTAGATATACGATTTACACCCATAAGTCATTTTCCACAGAGCATTGCTTTGTTGAAAGATCTGCTCATTTTGGGGGGGTTCGAGACGGAAATGGGTTTACCAGAGTCTCCTCTACTATTGTAAGAGGTACTTTCTCTGTTTTTTATAGATCATCGTACTCTGATTTGGTAAGGTGGTCTTTTTGTTGTTGTTCTTGATGTAATAATTTTTTATTTCAGCTAAAAAAATCAACAATTACGTTTGGAGGTCAGAGTCTCGACTCTGGCAAAGGTTGATACGATTGTTCTTGATACAGATTAGAAGAGATTAAAGCAGAATAAGGCAGAACAAATCAAGAGCTTATTCATAGTTTTCCATTTGGGGATGAATTCTCTTAGAGAGAACAGAGTACAAGTCAATAATGCCTCGCATGAAATCCAACCACTTTTCCACATCATCTCTACCACAGGTGCTTTTTTGATTAAGCTAGGCCCTGCTTTGACTTATTGACCGACTTTTTTAACATTTCTCTTATATGTGAAAAACAGGGAAGGTTTATGCTTATCTTTATGGAATATTTTTTGATTAAGCTAGGCCCTGCTGATAGAACTGAACGTGAAGCAAATCATGCATTTCTTTATGGAATATTTTTCTTTGGATCTAATCATGGGTACAAGGTACTAATGCTGTGTTAACTCTGTTTTTTTTCTGTTATTTGATATGGTTTATATGTATTTCAAAAAGCGGTTTGATCATACAATTGATTTCTATCAGGAAGCTGTGAATGCACTGAATAAGGAGGATCGGACACTACATACATGTGGTTCTTCTTCAACAATCTTGGCAAATGGGGTGAATATTTATTAATTGAACTTCATTGATCCCTAAATAGGCAATCTACTTATTATCTCAACATTTCCCAAGGATTTATATTAATAACTAATTGTTTCAGGATCTTGAGTTTGTACAATTTCATCCAAGTGATATATATGGTGTTGGGTGCCTCTTTACTAAAGGTCGGTGTATTTTTCTTCATTTTAATGAGTAAATTGAAAAGACTCTCATAACTTGGTTCATCTTAATTTCATTCTCTTCTCTTGATCTTTTCTAATAAAAAAATTAAATTCGATGGTTTTGCAGAAATAAGATGCTAAAAAATGGATAAAAACACTCTGGTAAATTTCACTCTTATCTGTCTCTCTTATATACAGGTACATATGCTTATATATATATATATATATATATATATATATATATATATATATATATATATATATATATATATATATATATATATATGAGGTTAAATGCATGAAATAGCAACATGCTTTCGTTTGTTTGTTTATTGTATTTGTACCATCCTGCTTTCATTTATTCCTGTTAAAACATTGTACTACAAAAAATCTACCCATCTATTGCAATGGCATTAAAATACAACGCAGTTTCAGGCTCTAATTGGGTGGATGTATTTTAAGTATACTGTTTTAATAAAAAAAAATTGAAACTTCAAAGTACAATCCTATAACTGGATAGAATTTTCAAAGTAATGTTCTAATAAGAAAAAATTTGAAAGTACAATGCTATACTTGGGTAGATTTTCAAATTGTATTTTTCTACTGAGAAATAGTTATAAGTGCACTCACTGCAATTCTATAATTGGGTAGTATTTTTTACTATAATGATGTAATAAGAAAAAAAGAATTGAGAGTACAATGCTATCAGTGGGTAAATTTGAAAGTATAATGTTCTAATAAGTATAAGTTGAAAGCACGTGGAATGCTATAGTTGGGTAGATTTTCAAAGTAAAAAGTCCTAATAATAAAAAAATGGAAAGTAAAATCCTATAATTGGATAGATTTTGAATTTATAATGTTCTAATAAGAAAGTCAAAATTGCAATGCTATAGTTGTGTGGATTTTCAAGGTATAATTTTCTAATAAGTAAAAACTAACAGTATAATGCTATAGTTGGGTAGATTTCAAAGTATTATGTTCTAATAAAGAAAATTGAAAGTACAATGCTATATTTAGGTAGATCTTTCAAAGGATAATATTCTAATAAGAAAATAATTGAAAGTACAAGGTCATACTTGAGTAGATTTTTAAAGTAAAGTGCCTTAAGAAGAAAAAAAGTTTACTGCTGTAGTCGAAAGAAATGAAAGTAGGTTGCTATGTTACATGGATAGATGAAAGTGAATTGCTATTTCTTGCTTTTAGTCTGATAAAAATTCATGTATGTATGTGCATTACTTTCTGGATATCATTACAATTTGGAAATGTTTCATCTTTTATCATCCAGAATATAATCAGTGTTGATCTTAAAATGTGCAGATACAGGGAGAACTAGAAGGTCTGACTACACTACAGGCTCGTGCATTGTGTAAACGAACATCGTCTCACAGGCATGGATTGAATCTGCTGTTTGCCTTGAAAGATTACAATTATCATGAATTATTTTAAACAGCAAAATTTTGACAATAAATCATTGCATTAACCATGTAATGGACAACCCTAAAGGTCTGCACATAAGTTGTCTTTGCAAGAAGTCATTATAGGTCTTGTTTGTAACATCGTTTTTGGATTCGAGCTTAATGCTTTGTATTATGAATTATCATTTAAAGCTTATTGCTCTGCTTTTCATGGATCAACCCAAACTTTGTGTGTTGTATTTGGTTATATGGCATCTCATTTGCTTGATGTGATGATGAATTGTTGGGAAATTGGGCTGGACAGCAATATTTTGACCCTGTATTGGCCAGACATCATTATGTTGAGTAGGAATCCAACTTTCAGGATGTTGAGACTCCGATTGGGAAGGAGAGATGAATCTGTGGATATTGTTGGGGAGTGAGTGGTGGAATGTAGGAGGCAAATGTCGGTCCTACAAACAAAGAATCGTCATCGGGTTCCCGGGTCTGGGCCTGAATCTGGATCTGATTCATGGATCTAAAACAGAGGAGCTATTAACGTGTTTCTCGACTTGAATCCTAGTAACAATCATGGTCTCAGGACGTGTCTACCAGATCACGGTACGATTTCATCCTGATATCCAATTTGTGTCCTGGATCGCACCGTGTACAGTTCCCTATTTCGTTTCCATTTTCTGCTGGATCGTGAACTGGATGGATAGGAACGAGAGGAAATGTTAGTTTAATCCCTTGGAAACGGAACCGACTTCTAGGAAGCCCAGTCCAGTTAATTCCATTAAATTTATTCAATGTTTTCTCATGGATTTACAATCATAAGGCTGATTTTATTGGTGGAAATCCCAACAAGCCTTTAAAAAGGCCCGGTCCAGTTAATTCGATTAATTTGTTTAATGTTTTCAAATGAATTTATTATCATAAGACCAAAGAGTGTGGATAACCCGCACACTATGGGTTCCAATGTGGATCAAAAAACTCGTGCGGGTACACTGTTGCTTTTGGGTTGTATAGTGTGGATTTTTCACAGTGCATGTATTCTCTAATGCATGGGCTTTTCAACTTGGTGAGGCTTTGCACTAGCCAACGACTAGTTTAACCGATATAAAAAGATTAATTAATTAGCCATCACTATATATACTTTTCATTTTACATATTAACCCATATCCAATATATCATTTTATTATACAAAATACTCTGAAAAATTAAATTTACAATGTCTTTGCAATCCTCGTCGTCATCCTCTTCGAGTTCATCCAAGGACACAAACCAGATGCTAGAGGTGTGAAGGGGTTTTCACTAATACAAAAATGCACATCAGATGAGGAGTTGTTCGCGTTGACGGATGATGAATCCGTGGAGTAAAATGACGACGATGAAGAAGAGATTTCACACAATAATCCCGATAGCAATTCGCATGACTCGGAGAACTGACGTTTGTAGTTTTTATTGTCGTTTGTAGTTTAATTATCATTTTTAAATTTTATTGTGGTTTGTCGTTTTTATTTTTCTAGATTAATGAATTGTTTTCCATTTTTTAATTTAATTTAATTAAGTTTTTTATTTAGTTTAATTTATTAATATTATTTATTTAATTAAAAAAATGAGAGGTTGGTGGGTTTACCATTCTAAGATTTAAGGCGATAATGAGTTAGAGCATCCACAATAGGAGTTTTTTTAAAGTTTTTTCACCCAAAAAGCTGTTTAAATTTGAAAAAACTATTGTAAGAGCTTTTTAAAACATAAGTTTTTTGCTCTATGGTCCTTGTTTCTCTCTTGTCTCCCATATTCTGCTTTTTCTGTCTGCTTGTATGGTTTGTTTTTTGCAGGTTGTTTGGTTTGTTCTTGTTTTGTTTCATGGTTCCAATTCCTGTTTTGGTTCCTAGTTTAGTTTTGTTGTCCATTGGGGCCTGTCCCAATGGTCTCTGTTGTGTCTTTGGTGGGGAGTCCCCATCCTTCTATTGTATTTATTCTTTTTATTAATAAATTTTGCCTGAGGTACCGTCCTCTTTAACAAAAAAAAACATAAGTTTTTTTCACAAAGCTTGTTAATAACAAACTGTTGAAGATGAGCCTTTTCAATATTTGGTAGGTCCCATAGTTTATTAACAGATAATAAGTAAACAACTAATAGAATGGTTTATTAAAAAGCTAATTGAAAAAGTTTTCCTATAATAGAGATTATATAAAGCTTTTACGATTAAGCTTTTCCATGAAAAAGCTTTACCTAAAAAGCTCATTATTGAAGATGCTTTTAGTGGAGAGGTTTTTGACGTGACATCTATGTGACTGTCAAAAAGTAACTCATGTTTAACTTTTTTTAATTTAATTTAGTTAACTTTTGGGATACCTCACGTTTTGATGCTGAATACATCAACGCCAGGGATTGATCGGGCGAGCTTCTCAGTGTTTTGGTGTCTAGGTTCCTTTAAGAAAAAAGTATTACACACACACACACACACACACATATATATATATATATATATATATATATATATATATATATATATATATATATATATATATATATATATATATATATATGAAACGGTGAGAAAAGCATTTTTATTAAAAAAAAAGCCACATCTAGCAAGGTACTAGAGAGGCAGAAAAACAATGAGTACAAGCAAAAAAGCAAGTGAAGCCTAGCCTAGCTGGGTGGATGCACCCGGGTTATATACCCATGTGGTAGGAGGTCTGGAGTTCGACTCCAACTAACCCCATGTGGGGGATTTTCCCTGGGCGGCGAATAAACAGGTGGAGGGGAAAGGCTTTGCATCTTAGGTAATCGCAAACCGCCCTGGATGCAAGGCTAAGTACCCTCAAGGTGTTAAAATTGCCGTTTCCAAAAAAAACAAGCAAAAAAAACACCACACCCACAAGACACCAATCAATAACTATCTTTTATACATAAGTAAGAGCGGAGCAGCACCGATGAATCCAATCCCAAACACCAAGGTTAGATCTATGAGTAAGCCACTGATAGGTTGTTGCAATGACCAAATCTGCCACCATCGTATGAGAGGAGTGTCTCTTATTGAATACTATATTGTTTCTCACCTTCCATATATTCCAAAGGAGACCATGAACAATAGCAATTAAAAGTTTCATTTTTAACACAATTTCCCCAAACCGCAGCATAATCAACAAAATCTGCAACAGTAGAGATAGAGGGAATCAAAATGTTGCACTACTTGAAAATCCATCTTGCCACCTTGATGGCGAATGAACACCGAACAATAACATGATATGTGGTTTCGATGTCTTTGTTACACATCGGGCAAATATCAGAAATGGAACTAAGCCCTCTAGAACGAAGAGCAGCAACAACAGGGATTCTACCTAAAACAACATGTCAAATGAAGCATATAACTCTCCCTGGAACCAGTTTGATTCAAGGAATATGTCGTCCCCTTGAAGCAATGTTTGTAGATTTGATAGCCCGCCTAAGACATTCAATAGAAAAGGAATTGTTAAAAGATAGGGAACAAGTCCATTTGTCGGGGGCCTGAGATAGTGACACGTTAGCAACAATTTGGTTCTACTACAATAACTCAGAAGACTCGGCCGGATCACGGAGGCCCTCAACCACCGAGCCTGGAAACCATCATTAAATAATTTCTCATAAATAAGTGAAGTTTTCGTTCTCCCAAGGGCGTATAGAGACGAGAATTTTTCCTCAAGAGAAGTCGCCCCTGACCAAACATCTTTCCAAAATAGCGTTTTCTCATCGGAACAAACACAATCAGGAGAAAATGTTACTAATTTTCAAACCTTGCTCTAACTCATTATCTACACCAATAATATTAGACCATATACCGGAAAGAGATTGTTTTGCAAGGAAAAGGAATGGCTTCCGGTATAGGTTGTGAATGCCTTTTACTACATTACACCAAAGAGAGCCTTTTATCGTTCAATAATCTCCGAATCCATTTTGTCAACAAACTTAGATTAAGAGCTTTAATAGAGTCGATACCTTGTTGGTGATTTTATATTACCAATGTTATTTAAGTATAATGGATTAACTCGTTGACCAAATACAATCTTGACAAACATCAAACAAGTAAGGGAGGTGCGGAGTGCACACTTGTTTGAGTTTGATCAAGGTTCAAAGTACACTGTCATTTAGGAGTGAAGCTAGGTGCGGGAGCAGCGCCCCTGGTAGCGAGATCTAAGGGGCGGCATCTCCTGGCAGGTTCCAAGGGGCAGAGCCCCTGGCTGTCGAAATGCATCAGAAATTCAGTTTTTCTAAAAATAGTCTGGTTCTGACCTTTGTGATCACACGACCCATGTGAGTGTCAAAGTAGATTGCAGTCAAGAAAATGACACGACCCATGTGCTTGTCAAAACAGATTGCAATCAATAAAATGACACAACCCGTGTGGAAAATTTTCAACAGCTCAGTGACAGTTTCTTGTCGGTTTTCAGACAAGTTGTATACAGTTTTGGTAATTTTTCCTTGGTACACGGAAATCATAAGAATCCTCATTCTCTGTTCTTGAACTTCTCTGAATTTTATCAATCAAGTGTTCGATTTGTACCATCGAAATACTTTGATTTGATAGACGACTTTCAAAGATTCCAAGCAATCCGTTAACCCCAATTTCTAACATACTTAACCCCCAACAGTCTTAGGGGCAGTTACGGTATCACAAGAGACCCATTGGATAGTTTTCTTATCCTGATTACCGCCCCAAAGGAACCTCCTACGTATTTTATCAACAGAGTTCACAACACAGAATGTTATAATTGGTTTGACCGATGGCATTAATGTGGATGTGACTATCATAAATATATATGCTCCACAGGATTAGTTAGGGTGCGAAATAGGTTTGCGGAAATCGGAATAAGTTGTTAAATCTTAAATCCGCTTTAAATGGGTTTTAGATACGTCGTGGTGTTTTTAATGAAGCTAGAGCTCAATATGATAGGTTGAATTTCACTTTCTGTGTGCAAAAATTTTCAATGAATTCATTAAAAAAAATTCGAATAGCTAATGGGTGGTCGGCATTACACTTACATGTCGAATTGTGGGGATAAACTCAATAAAATTGACCGTATTATTGTTTGTTCTTCTTTTTTGAATCGTTGGCTAGACGCGACTCTCACTGCTCTTCCGTAGGAGTTCTCGGACCATTGCCCGCTGTTTGTTAATACCATCAAAACGCATTTTGTATGGGAGTGGATCCGTATACAAGAATTTTTTGCCATACACAACAATATAATGTTTTTATGCATATGATACAACCTATTTAAAACATAAATGTGTGTATGGCAAAAGAGTGTTATGTACGGATCAACTCTCATTTTGTATAGTCCAAGTTTCCACCGACTATTTATTGTTAATAAATATTTGCTGTTAAAAAAAAAGTAAAAAAACTTTGAAATAAACTTCAATATAGTTTCCATCCTTTTGTCTTTAATTATAGATTTTACGAATGCAAATTTCTTCAAATCCTTCAACATTTGATCATATACTTTCTCTTATTTATTTCATCGTCTTTAATAAATCTTTTGCTAACGGGATTGGTTTTTTCATTTTTAATACATATATATTTAATTTAAAATAATATCAACGGTCATTCTTTATAGTCATTTGAACTTGCTTAAATTGGGATTCCGAGCTTAAATATGGATTTCAAAAGCACTTTAATGCGAAATGGGATGAATTAATAATATATTTATCTCATTAGAAAAATAAGTATTTCAATATATAAATAATAAATTGTTCAATTTGGATTTCCAGGCATTTTAATGCGAAATAGAATGAAATAGTATGCTTCTCACATTTAAAAATATATAAATTTGTTATATATACAAATATAAATTATTCAGTTTATCTTTTCGTAAATTCAAACATGTCTATCCTGTTTTTTCAAATGGAAATTAAGTAAAAACTAGTATTTGTCCCGTGCTCCGTACGGGTCCGGTAGGGATCTGACTAAAATTTACCAGTATGCAGAGGATCTCATTAATTTAAAGATGTAATTTGTTGGATTTTATCTTAAAGATATTCCTAATCAGTAATTTATTTACAAGGACCAAAACTATAATTTACTCAACAATTAATATTAAACCTACGGATAAACTGTAACGCCAAAACATGTTTATTATGTAATTATAATAAAAAAGGGCAAATTGGTCATTTTACCTTAAAAGGGTAATTTGGTCTTTTGGACGGAAAAGGATTTGTTTTGTAATAATATTTTGAGTTGTGGACTTAAAATGTTATAAAATCTGATTTTTGTCATAAATTGTGTATATTGTGGCAAAAGTTCTAAATATGCAACTCTAGGGACCAAACTGCAAATTCTGGAAGTATAAAAGGTTGGAAGCTTCTCCCATTTTGTGCAGAAATTTGGTGAGCTACGGGAGGGTTTCTTTGTACGGGAGTTGCAGAATTTTGGAGGGATCTTGAAGGTTTAAGGCTAAAAATCGGATTATAGCATTTGAAGTGAGGAATTGGAAGCTTTGGAGGTAAGTTTTCCAAGTTCTAGCTTGTTAGTTCTTGATGAGTTTTGTAGAACTCAAAACTGCATTTGCAGTTATGATTATGTGGTTAAGTTGATGTAATACTTCAATTAAGTCATGCTAATAAGGGCTTAATTTAAGAAAATGGAAGTAGATTGTTATTTTTGATGAATTTGAAGTTTTGGGGTTGTTAGAACTAAGAACCCTAATTCTTCATATGATTGATTGAGTGTGTTTTGGGGGTTAAAAACCTTGTTAAAATGTAAGGTTTTAGCCTAGGAATAAACCCCAAACGGTTAAGAACAACATCAAGAACTTATAAACCAAAACTGCAAGCTACAGTGCATAATTTACGACTTGCAGGAGACCTGCACTGGCGCTGGGCGCAGTGCACCCCTGGCCAGGCGCAGTGCGCCTCCAAGCAGGGAGTCAGAATCGCTAATTTCCGTTTGGCTTGTCCGTTTTTGTCACACCCCGATCCTTGGCGGAATCGATCAAGGCGTGATATATTGTTCAAAGTCTCATGACAACTATGTTATAATATGATTAGATTCAATTAAGTACTAAGTATGCAAACAAAATCCACAACATACAAATACAAATCCAAATACAACAACATTTATTACAGGAAATTTAAATAGTATTGTGGGTTTCTAAGGTACCCCCTACTTTTCATCAACTCCATTCTTCAAATCTGCATCATGGGTAAAAACAGGTCAACTACGAGAGTTGGTGAGTAATCTAGTTTTATTAAAGAAAATTGTGAGTTTGAATAATTTGAAATTTGTTTTCTTTTGAAGTTGGCAAACAAGTGTTATTGAGATAACAATTTATAAATCAAAAATTGATTAACAAATGATAACAACAACAATAAGTCCTCACCCTATATATACATATAAGTATATATATAGGATGGAGCATCTAATCATCATACACACTCAACCACGTGCAATCAATCACCTTAGCGTCCCAAGGCGGGGTGGTCAACCCAATAGCGCTATTATTGTCCATAACGTACCTCAAGAATACGGGCATAGTCATGGAGATTAGACTAAAAATGATAATGCACTACAAGTACATGTAGCGTAAACAAACAATAATTATACAAATAATGATTCAAGTATAAATGTCCCAACAATGTCTCAATTGTGATAAAATAATAAAATGAAGTTGAAAACATATTAGAACCACATGATACACCCCAAAAGTATTGAAAATTATAAAATATGGGGTAGATTACTCACATTAGTCCAATAAGGAATGCGCGAATTGTACGATAGACGGCTCGGGTCAAAACGACGTGGAACCTATTATAATTAATAGTTTTGGTTTAGGAATCGATAAATAGGAATATAGTATTAATAAAATAATTTAGACACATATTATTATATTAGATGAATTAACAATTATCCAAATTTTGTTTTGAATATTAATGTATTTATATGTTAAATGAATTTTAAATTGAATTAATTACTTTGCTTAATTAATTTATATTTTCACTTTAGGAAATATTTTAATAATTTCTTATTAAAATAATAACTAGTCAAATTATAAGTATTTACAGATTTTATATATTATAAACAATTATTTATATGAAATAATCATTAAAATGCTTTTTTACATGCTTAGATATTTAGGAAAATGGTTTTAAATACTAAACAGTAATGAAACATTCTGAAATTATCAGAAAATAATTATTTCATAAAATAGTAATTACTGTAAAATTGTCATATTTTTCTTAACTGCTTTAGTATTTATTTAGTATTTTAATGTTTAAACAACAACAAAATTCGAAACAAATAATGAATGATCCCTAAAAATTCTGGAAAACTAACCACAGTTTTCTAACATTATATTGAGCCTACTGTAAATATTCTGGATATTTTGGATTAAGGGAAGTATTTCTTATGTTTTTCATTATTAACTAATCAATAAAATCATAAATAATAGGAAAATACTAAGAGAAATTAATTAGACTTTTTATTTATGATTACCATGTTATATATGATATTCTGATAAGGTGTTATAATTTTTGGACATGTGTAGCTATTTATTATCAATTTAAACCATTAAATAAACATTAAATCAGTAAAAATACGAAAACATTCTTACAAAATTCTGTAAATTTATTCTCGGAGTCTTTAATATGTGAATAAGGTGCGAAAAATATAAAATCTAGTTTTTAACATACATAACTATATTTTGCAATTTATTTATCTACAACAAAATAAAATACAAAATAAGCATCAAACTGTAATATAAATGCATGAAACTTTATAAATCCACTTTACTCAATATATGGGTTGTTCCAAAATATTCCCAGAATTTATTGATTGCAAAAAGTATTTTATGTGAATTATTGCCTTATTTTAGTGCAATAATTATAGTAATTCAATAAAAATAAGTTATTTTCTGAAAATTTCCAGAACTTCTTATTTTATTGATGGGATCTTTAGAAAAATCATGTTTATGCATAAAATGAGTTTTAGATATTTTGGTGGATTTAATTTGTTTCATGTATGAATTTGGAACTTTTAACAACTTACCTTGATGAATGCTTCAATAGGGATGAAGATTTGAGTATGAGAGCTTGTTCTTGGCTGGAAAATTGGTATTTCTTAGATGAATTTCGAGATTGAGAGGGAGAGAAAGGATAGAGAGGGTTTGAGTGGTGATGAGAATAATGTGTGGGGAGAAAAATGAAAGAAAAGATGATGAGAGGTGTGAGTGGGAGACCATGGGAATAACTTTTGACTTTAGGTGGTCCTCATAATTTCCCACTAGTACAAGCATCTCTATGTAATACACTAATTAATATAAGAATTTTATAAAATTTAATGTAGAGTTTATAAAAATAGAGTTTTATAAAAAAAATAGGTTATTATTTGATTATAACAATCTACTTTGATTTGAAGTTTAATTATAGTATTCAAGTTTGACTCTTTTAATTTAATTAGAGTATCATACTTTGATTTGATTTTAATATGGTATCATAATTTAATTTGATTATAGTTATAACGTTTTACTATGCTATTTTGCTATTAACGTCAATTTATATCGTATTGTATATGTTTTGATCCTATTAGCGTCAAGTAAATCTTGAGTAGGGTTTATTAAATTTCCCAATTGGGTTGGGTTGACCCGAATCCATTTTAGGCGGATGTCACAGTCTCCCCTACTTTAGGAAATTTCGTCCCGAAATTTAAGAAGAGAGTACCTTAAGAGAAAAGTTGTGGGTATTTGGTACGCATTTGATCCTCACGCTCCCATGTATACTCAGGTCCACGTGCTGACTGCCACTTTACCTTGACCAGGGGAATGCGACTTCTTTTGAGTTGCTTTTCCATTCGGTCGGCAATTTCCAAGGGTTTCTCGATAAATTGCATTGTCTCGTCGATTTGGATATCCTCAAGAGGAACATGAAGGTTCTCGTCTGCTAAACACTTCTTGAGGTTGGCTATATGAAATACTGGGTGTACTTTATTAAGCTCTATTGGTAGATCCAACTCGTAGGCTACTGGTCCGATCCTTTCCAGGATTTTGAACGGGCCTACATAGCGTGGTGCCAATTTACCCTTGCGTCCAAATCGAACCACACCTTTCCATGGGGACACTTTTAACATGACCATGTCACCCACGGTAAATTCAAGCGGTTTGCGTCGCTTGTCGGCGTAACTCTTTTGTCGGCTACGAGCTGCGAGAAGGTTATTGCGAATCTGAGTGATTTTGTCGGTTGTTTCCTGGATAAGCTCAGGACCAACGATGGGAGAATCCACTGTTGCGCGAATCACGTGGGACTCGCCAATTTCATGCCAGCAAATAGGAGATCGGCATTTACGGCCATACAATGCTTCAAATGGTGGCATCTTGATGCTAGAATGATAACTGTTATTATAGGAGAATTCCACCAATGGTAAATGAGAGTCCCAGTTTCCTCCGAAATCTAAGACACACGCCCTCAACATATCTTCGAGTGTTTGAATTGTCCTCTCAGATTGACCATCGGTTTGAGGATGATAGGCGGTACTGAGATCGAGGCGAGTTCCCATGGCTGCTTGAAGTGATTGCCAAATCCGAGAGAGAAATCTCCCATCACGATCTGAAATGATGCTGAGAGGGATGCCATGCCGACTAACTATCTCGTCGATGTAAATTCGAGCAAGTTGTTCGACGTTGAAATCTTCACGGATGGGAAGGAAATGAGCGGATTTGGTCAAACGGTCAATGATTACCCAAATGCTGTCGTGTCCCTTGGTGGTACGGGGAAGTTTGGTTACGAAATCCATGGCGATCGCTTCCCATTTCCACTCGGGGATTACCGGTTGGACCAATAGTCCAGAGGGTCGTTGATGTTCTGCTTTGACTCTGGAACATGTAAGACATTTGGCCACGAATAAAGCAATATCTTTTTTCATTCCCGACCACCAATAATTGGTTCTCAAGCCATGATACATCTTGTCAGCGCCAGGATGAATGGAATATCGAGTTTTATGGATTTCTTCCATCAGGAATGTACGAAGATTGTCGCGATCTGGGATCCAGATGCGATCTTGATAATAGAAAATACCATCAGATTTACTTTCCAACTCCCCATCAATTCCCGTGGGCATGTCATTTTCGGTAATTGCCGAGTGTTGGGCTCCTCGAATTCGGTCACTGAGATTGGACAAGATAGGAGAACATATTAGATGAAATGCTTTGGCATGTTCTTTTCGGCTTAACGCGTCAGCTACGACGTTTGCCTTGCCCGGATGATAGCGTATTTCACACTCGTAATCATTTAGGAGTTCGACCCATCGTGTTTGTCTCATATTGAGTTCTTTTTGATTAAGAATATGTTGCAAGCTCTTGTGGTCGGTGAAAATTACGCATTTAGTGCCGTAAAGGTAATGCCTCCAAATTTTAAGAGCGAAAACCACGGCACCGAGCTCCAAATCATGAGTCGTATAATTCCTTTCATGAATTTTGAGTTGTCGCGATGCGTAAGCTATAACCTTTCCCCTTTGCATCAAAACACAACCTAGACCGAGATGGGAGGCATCGCAGTATACCACAAAATCTTCGGATCCTTCAGGAAGTGTAAGAATCGGAGCGTCACACAATCTTTGTTTAAGGGTTTGGAAAGCGTCTTCTTGCTTGGGTCCCCAATCAAATGGCGTACCCTTGCAAGTGAGAAAAGTAAGCGGTAAAGCGATCTTTGAGAAATTTGAAATGAAACGCCGGTAATAGCCAGCTAAACCGAGGAATGACCGAATTTCCTTGGGGTTACGTGGGGCTTTCCAATTCTTAACTGCTTCAACTTTTGCGGGATCGACTAAAATACCCTTGTCGCTTACAATATGACCGAGGAATTGTACCTCATTTAACCAAAACTCGCATTTCGAAAATTTGGCATAGAGCTGATTTCCTTGCAATGTTTGGAGAGTTAGACGAAGGTGTCTTTCATGGTCTGCCTTTGTCTTGGAGTAAATGAGGATGTCATCAATAAAGACGATAACAAAACGGTCGGGATAAGGTTTAAATACCCGATTCATCAAGTCCATGAATGCGGCAGGGGCATTCGTTAGGCCAAAAGGCATAACGGTGAACTCGTAATGGCCATAGCGGGTTCGGAAAGCGGTTTTGGGGATGTCTTCTTCCCGTACTCGAAGTTGGTGATAACCCGAGCGGAGGTCGATTTTTGAGAAACATGAAGCTCCTTGAAGCTGATCAAAAAGGTCGTCGATCCGAGGTAACGGATATCGGTTCTTGATGGTCAATTTATTTAACTCCCGATAATCGATACACATACGAAACGAACCATCTTTCTTTTTGATGAAGAGAACCGGGGCTCCCCAGGGTGAAGTACTAGGGCGGATAAATCCCTTATCGGTTAATTCTTGGAGCTGACTTGCCAATTCTTGCATCTCGGTTGGAGCCAACCGATATGGAGACTTGGCTATGGGAGCAGCCTCAGGAACGAGATCGATGCGGAACTCTAGCTCACGTACTGGAGGGAGTCCAGATACGTCATCGGGAAAGATGTCGGGAAAGTCTCGTACAATCGGAATATCTTCGATCTTCTTTTCTTTGACCTTTGTTTCCACCACATGGGCTAAGAAAGCCATGTATTCTTTACGTAGATACGATCGAGCTTGAGTACATGACATAAGACTAAGTTTTTTTGAACGAGTCTCGCCATAAATACGAAGACTTTGACCGTCGGCAAGAGGAATACGAATAAACTTCTCGTAACACACTATTTCAGCATGGTTTTGGGATAGCCAATCCATTCCCACGATGATGTCGAAGCTACCAAGTTCCATAGGAACTAAATTGACAGAAAATTTATGACCGCAAAAATCAAAAGTGCAATCTTGGATGACTGCATTGAGTGAAATGTTTTTTCCATTGGCGACTTCTACGGTAAAGTGTTCATCAAGTATCGTGCGAGGTGTGTGAAGTATGGGTTCAAATTCCAAGGACACAAAACTTTTGTCGGCACCTGAATCAAAAAGTACTGATGCGTAGCAGTCATTTATGAGAAACGTACCATTTACGACCTTGTTATCGGTCTGTGCTTGGGTTGCGGTAATGACAAATGCTCGGCCTTTGGGAGCTGGAACCTGCATTGTTGGATTTGCCTGGGCTTGAGTGTTAATGATATTGACAAGCCTAGGACACGCGTTTCTGAAATGGGTGGGGTCACCACAGTTGAAGCATGTTCCAGTTGGATACCGGGTTTGTGTTTGCTGATTTGAGGGTAGAGCGAATGGTCGCTGAGTTTTTGGTGCACGGCATGTGTCCGCCAAGTGGCCATAGCGACCACAAGTCGTACAAAGGCGACACGGGCTGGTGGACATATGGTGATAGTTACAATGGTTACAGAGGGGGTGAGGTCCGGTATACGGCTTTTTGTTTGGTTGGGTGACTTGGGTGATAGGAGCAGCAGGGGTAATAACAGCATGGTTGTGGTGATGGCTTTTCCGCTTCTTTTTGTCGTGTCGGTGTGAGGACTCGGACTTGACAATTAAGGGGGTCTCAGGGGTCGGCTTTTCAGTTGTCATCTTTGAACCCTTGCGTGGGAGGACACCATCGTTCATATTATCCTCGTTGAGTTGACCTGCTATTTCAATAGCGGATTCCAGAGTAGATGGCCTGCTGCTGGTCACCGAATCACGGATCTGGCGCGGTAACCCTTTGATGTAGCGACGTATTGCAGTTTTCGTAGGTTGAACCATGTGAGGTAGGAGTCTTGAAAGATCATAGAATCTATTAGTGTAGGCCGCGTTGTCTCCTCCCACCTGTTTCAGATTCCAGAATTTCTCCTCGAGAGTTTGCAATTCGCTGTCCGGACAGAACTTTTCTATCATGCGTTCCTTTAGTTTTGACCATGTCATTCCCAAGGCAACACCCTCTCCTTTTGCCCGTTTTTCTAGGTTCCACCATGAGAGAGCATGACCTTGGAGGCACCCTGTAGCGTGACGGACCATCAGGTCCTCAGGGCACTCGCTGTGGATGAAAGTACTCTCCATTTCTTCGATCCATGTGAGGAGTGCGGTGGCACCATCTATGCCTTTGAAGTAAGGCGGATTACAGCTACGAAAATGCTTAAACGAGCAACGATGAGTGGTTGCTGGAGCTTGCGGCTGAAGAGTTTGAAGATGGGTTGCAATTGTTGGGATGACATTCGCTACCTCCTTAGCGATAAGGGCGGCTAGCCTTCGGTTGCTGCGAGCAGCGTATGGGGGTCGTAATGCCATCTATGAGAAACACGCATATGGACTTGTGAGTTTTTTGTAAATTGATTATGGAAATTAAGTTTGTAGACATTGTTGGGTAAAATGATTGTAAAAAACTTGTTGGGCCATGGTTAGGAGTGTTGGGCACCTTTTGGGCTTTCCATGGGTACTAAATGTGAAGCATGTAGCAATTGCGTGGGCCCCCACAATACTAAGTTTTCACATGTTTTTCCCACTTCAAGGCCCATTAGGGAACTTAATAGTCCAATGAGTTGGCCATTTTGGAGTGTATCCTTTCGGATACGTTTGATAAGGTCGGGTATTTTGATGGCTCAAAAGTAATGTGAATAACGCGCTTTGGCCTATAGGTTTGGGAACTCTCGCCTTTGGTCCCCAGGTAAGCAAACTGGTCCCTCGGTTGATTGGGATGTATACGAATGCTTACCTAGTCAGGACTTTCAGGCTACCGGCACCTCCCCCTTCCAGTTACTACGCGTCCATTACTTTGATCCTACCCAACTAGAGTGGATGACTTTTAATTTCCTATGAGCTCTAAGGAATATATATGTATATAAAATCTTATTTTGAAACCATTTGAGTATGTGTGTGATTTTAAGAGAAAGAGGAGAAAGTTCACAAGTGTATGTACACATATAAGTGTCGGGAATAATACGTAAGCACATGAGGGAGCAATTAGCACACAAAGGTATTCCTAGGATTTTCTAAGTGCGAGTTGCATGCAGTTGTGTGTGAATTTTATAAACTAGCATACGAGAGGACCCTAGAGGCTATAGACTAGGTCAAGGCAATTAACCTAATTCACTATAGTCAAGGGCTCTGATACCAATCTGTCACACCCCGATCCTTGGCGGAATCGATCAAGGCGTGATATATTGTTCAAAGTCTCATGACAACTATGTTATAATATGATTAGATTCAATTAAGTACTAAGTATGCAAACAAAATCCACAACATACAAATACAAATCCAAATACAACAACATTTATTACAGGAAATTTAAATAGTATTGTGGGTTTCTAAGGTACCCCCTACTTTTCATCAACTCCATTCTTCAAATCTGCATCATGGGTAAAAACAGGTCAACTACGAGAGTTGGTGAGTAATCTAGTTTTATTAAAGAAAATTGTGAGTTTGAATAATTTGAAATTTGTTTTCTTTTGAAGTTGGCAAACAAGTGTTATTGAGATAACAATTTATAAATCAAAAATTGATTAACAAATGATAACAACAACAATAAGTCCTCACCCTATATATACATATAAGTATATATATAGGATGGAGCATCTAATCATCATACACACTCAACCACGTGCAATCAATCACCTTAGCGTCCCAAGGCGGGGTGGTCAACCCAATAGCGCTATTATTGTCCATAACGTACCTCAAGAATACGGGCATAGTCATGGAGATTAGACTAAAAATGATAATGCACTACAAGTACATGTAGCGTAAACAAACAATAATTATACAAATAATGATTCAAGTATAAATGTCCCAACAATGTCTCAATTGTGATAAAATAATAAAATGAAGTTGAAAACATATTAGAACCACATGATACACCCCAAAAGTATTGAAAATTATAAAATATGGGGTAGATTACTCACATTAGTCCAATAAGGAATGCGCGAATTGTACGATAGACGGCTCGGGTCAAAACGACGTGGAACCTATTATAATTAATAGTTTTGGTTTAGGAATCGATAAATAGGAATATAGTATTAATAAAATAATTTAGACACATATTATTATATTAGATGAATTAACAATTATCCAAATTTTGTTTTGAATATTAATGTATTTATATGTTAAATGAATTTTAAATTGAATTAATTACTTTGCTTAATTAATTTATATTTTCACTTTAGGAAATATTTTAATAATTTCTTATTAAAATAATAACTAGTCAAATTATAAGTATTTACAGATTTTATATATTATAAACAATTATTTATATGAAATAATCATTAAAATGCTTTTTTACATGCTTAGATATTTAGGAAAATGGTTTTAAATACTAAACAGTAATGAAACATTCTGAAATTATCAGAAAATAATTATTTCATAAAATAGTAATTACTGTAAAATTGTCATATTTTTCTTAACTGCTTTAGTATTTATTTAGTATTTTAATGTTTAAACAACAACAAAATTCGAAACAAATAATGAATGATCCCTAAAAATTCTGGAAAACTAACCACAGTTTTCTAACATTATATTGAGCCTACTGTAAATATTCTGGATATTTTGGATTAAGGGAAGTATTTCTTATGTTTTTCATTATTAACTAATCAATAAAATCATAAATAATAGGAAAATACTAAGAGAAATTAATTAGACTTTTTATTTATGATTACCATGTTATATATGATATTCTGATAAGGTGTTATAATTTTTGGACATGTGTAGCTATTTATTATCAATTTAAACCATTAAATAAACATTAAATCAGTAAAAATACGAAAACATTCTTACAAAATTCTGTAAATTTATTCTCGGAGTCTTTAATATGTGAATAAGGTGCGAAAAATATAAAATCTAGTTTTTAACATACATAACTATATTTTGCAATTTATTTATCTACAACAAAATAAAATACAAAATAAGCATCAAACTGTAATATAAATGCATGAAACTTTATAAATCCACTTTACTCAATATATGGGTTGTTCCAAAATATTCCCAGAATTTATTGATTGCAAAAAGTATTTTATGTGAATTATTGCCTTATTTTAGTGCAATAATTATAGTAATTCAATAAAAATAAGTTATTTTCTGAAAATTTCCAGAACTTCTTATTTTATTGATGGGATCTTTAGAAAAATCATGTTTATGCATAAAATGAGTTTTAGATATTTTGGTGGATTTAATTTGTTTCATGTATGAATTTGGAACTTTTAACAACTTACCTTGATGAATGCTTCAATAGGGATGAAGATTTGAGTATGAGAGCTTGTTCTTGGCTGGAAAATTGGTATTTCTTAGATGAATTTCGAGATTGAGAGGGAGAGAAAGGATAGAGAGGGTTTGAGTGGTGATGAGAATAATGTGTGGGGAGAAAAATGAAAGAAAAGATGATGAGAGGTGTGAGTGGGAGACCATGGGAATAACTTTTGACTTTAGGTGGTCCTCATAATTTCCCACTAGTACAAGCATCTCTATGTAATACACTAATTAATATAAGAATTTTATAAAATTTAATGTAGAGTTTATAAAAATAGAGTTTTATAAAAAAAATAGGTTATTATTTGATTATAACAATCTACTTTGATTTGAAGTTTAATTATAGTATTCAAGTTTGACTCTTTTAATTTAATTAGAGTATCATACTTTGATTTGATTTTAATATGGTATCATAATTTAATTTGATTATAGTTATAACGTTTTACTATGCTATTTTGCTATTAACGTCAATTTATATCGTATTGTATATGTTTTGATCCTATTAGCGTCAAGTAAATCTTGAGTAGGGTTTATTAAATTTCCCAATTGGGTTGGGTTGACCCGAATCCATTTTAGGCGGATGTCACAGTTTTATCTCAAACTTGAACCGTAGGCTCGTTATGGTCTGAAAAGTTTGGGAAAATTTTTATATTGAGTTTTCGACCTCTCGGGAGCACTGTAGATCGATTCAAATGCCTCAGTGAATAGTAAAATTCATAAAAAGTTAGTAAACGGAAAGTTTATTAACTAGGCATTGTTTATAATGATATTGTATTGAACTCTATTGTATTAGAGTTAATTGGAATGGTTATTAACCTATAATCATTTTGAAAATAAATGGAATTATAGGTACGGGACAAAACCCTACGGATTACATTGGAAAGCAAGGAACAACAAACGCTAGTTGTAGCAAACCTTCAGGTGAGTAATCTCACTGTTATCCGTTGTGATATATGGTATATGAGCAGCTGCAGATGAATATGATTTTGGGGGAAAAAAATGACAAATTACATGATTTGAAATATGACAAGACCAGATAAGCCGTGAGTCTACCATAGGCAAGAACGGAGCTGTGAGTCAATATATCTATGTAAACTGTGACGTGACAATACCAGATAAGCCGTGAGTCTATAATAGACAAGAACGGAGCTGTGAGTCAAACTTATATAGACAAGACCGGATAAGCTGTGAGTCATTGCGATGGCAAGAACGGAGTCGTGAGTCTAGGCAAAAGCGGGATAACCCGTGAGCCACATATGATTTTATATTGCATGATAATGCGTAATTGATTTTGTATAGAGAATTTTATTCTTATACATGTTATACTTGATTTGATTACTCATTGGGCTTTATAGCTCACGGTTTTATTTGATATGTCCCTGCAGGTGAGCGTGATCCCGCCAAGGGAAAAGATAAAGTCCGTGACTGAGGACTTAGTATTTGAAGTGACGACCCGGCTTGAAGAATGTATAATATTATGTATTGTACTTCGTGATACTCTTGTACTCGTATTATATTAACTAATACCCCTACTTATGGTTTGTTTGTAAAATATTTGGTTTGAAAAAAAAATGAAAATTTTTTGGGGTGTTTTGTTAATAAGTCGGGTGTTACAAGTTGGTATCAGAGCCGTGGTTTAAGTGAACTAGGTGTCTTAGACTAGATTCCTGGACTTAAACCTTGAGAGAAGAACAGATAAATGGACTGTTAGATATATATATATATATATATATATATATATATATATATATATATATATATATATATATATATATAAGTTTATTATTATATATGTAATCTAACGGTTTGCTGAAATTTTGAAGTATGAGAAATACACGAAGTAATCCCACTGGTGCGAATTCGCGTGGAACTGCAAGAAGTGGACCAGCTCGGTCACGCGGCTCTGTTGGGCGAAGAGCACCAGCACTGGAACCGGTGGGAGAAAATCCACCTGATATTCGGGCGATAGTGGAAGAAGTGGTTAGGCAAATGATGCCTACGTTAACGAATAACCCCAACCCGAGTGGAAATCCTAACCCGAGTGCCAATCCTAATCCTAGTGAAGAAGCTGCAAAAAGTGTTCATGACAAGCAGCCGGAAGATGAAAGCCAAGGAGAAAGTCGGGCCCGGGCAGTGAAAGAAACACAAGGAGGGGAAGCCTCTACAAAGAAAGTTGGGTGTACGTATAAAGCCTTCCTTGGTTGTAAACCAAAGGAATTTTCGGGGACAGATGATCCAGTTAAAGCTATGGAATGGATCATGCATATTGAGAAGGTGTTCCGAGTAAGCAAATGTGCGGATAATGATAAAGTAGAATTCGCCACGAACCAACTCACAAGCAGTGCACTACACTGGTGGCAAATTTATTACAAGTCTTTGAATCTTGATCCAACCGAATCAGTATCGTGGGAACAGTTCAAGAATAAGTTCAATGAAGAGTATTGTTCCGAAGTAGCGATAAAGCAATTAGAGGATGAATTCCTGCATCTGGAACAGGGTTCCCGATCTGTTCAGGAATATACTCTTAGCTTTCTGGAGAAATCTAGGTTTGCGGAACACCATATCTATACTGAAAAGAGAAAGATCGATAAGTATGTCTAGGGGTTGACGACCCGAATTAGAGAAATCGTGCAACCGCTGAAACTACCCACTTTCCGGCAAGTGGTGGATCGAGCCACAGAAAGAGAAACAGAATTGAAGCGACAAGAAGACGAAAAGAAAGTTTTGGAAACGAAACGAAAGGCGGAAGACCAAGGTTGGACGCCTCAGAAAAAGTCGCAACAATCCGGGTCTAGGGGAAAAGGCCAGAAAGATGAAGGAAAGTGGTGTGAAAATGCAGAAAAAGGCACACGGGTAGTTGTCGCAGTGATACTCGGTCAGTTAGCTGCCGAAATTGTGGAAGAACGGGTCATCTTACACGGGAGTGTCGGGCGGAAAGAAGATGCTACCAATGTGGAGCTACAGATCACATTCATTCGAACTGTCCCCAACTGAAATCTGGTGTCTACAGTGAAAGACCCAATAATGATCAAGTGGGAAAGAAAGAAGAGTCGAAGAACAGGGGACGACCGGTGGCCTCGCGAGCTTTCCAGATGACTGTGGAGGAAGCCCGTGAGAAGACAGATGTGGTTACAGGTATCTTTACTCTCAATACCATACCTGTATATGTTATATTTGATCCAGGGGCAACACACTGTTTTGTATCGGAGTCTTTGCTGTCCCGCCTGAATGTACCATTAACTCCTATGGATGAAAGCTTGGAAGTGGCTATAGCGGATGGTAGATATGTTTGGGTTTCCGAACACCTGGAAGGTTGTCAGCTTAAAATCTACGGGACCGTTTTCCCTATAGATTTGAAGCCGATGACTACCAATGAATTTGGTGTAATTGTGGGTATGGATTGGTTAGCAACGAATTATGCTAACATGGATTGCAGAAATAAAAACATCACAGTATTATCACCGGATGGGGAATGGATAAAGATTTAGGGTGAACGACCTCGGTTGAGAATGCCAGTTATCTCCTTTGCTCAAGCCCGAAGCTGTATCAGTAAAGGAGGGATGTCTTATTTGGCTTATGTATTGGTGGCTCAACCGATTAAAGTGGGGGGTAGCGAATGTGAATGTGGTAAATGAATTCCCAGATGTATTTCCAGATGAGCTTCCAGGGTTGCCACCAGATCGACAGGTTGAGTTCACGATTGAACTGATTCCGGGAGCTGCTCCTGTTGCCCGAGCTCCATACCGTTTAGCACCTTCAAAGATGGTGGAACTGCGAAAGCAACTGGAAGAATTGTTAGACAGGGGTTTCATCAGACCGAGTACATCGCCTTGGGGAGCCCCTATCCTGTTTGTTAAGAAGAAAGATGGGTCAATGCGCATGTGTATTGACTACCGGGAATTAAACAAGATCACAGTGAAGAACAAGTACCCGCTACCCAGAATAGATGACCTGTTTGACCAGCTACAGGGAGCATCTTATTTTTCTAAGATTGACCTGAGGTCGGGTTACCATCAGATGAAGATTCGAGAATCTGACATTCCGAAGACAGCTTTCCGAACGCGATACGGTCATTATGAGTTTTTGGCAGTGTTGTAAAAGTCGGCCTAGGCGGCCGCCTAGGCGGCGCCTAGGCGCTAGGCGGGCTAAAAGTGCCTACGTTTAGTACTATGCGGCTCACTTAGTCGGGCGTAGTCAACTTCGGTCAAAATCGGTCTAGGCGGAAAAGTCGGTCAAAGTCGGTCAACGGGCGGTCAAACGAAGTCAACAGATTGTGATGAAATTTTTCAAAATTACCCCTTTTTTTTAGACTACCCCTCTTTTTTTTTATTCCCCTCATTTTTTGTTTGACCTAATCATCTTTCTCCCTCGCATTTTCCACCCGACAACTTAGAAATCGATCTCCGGTTTTCCCCCTCCGTCTTCCATCTACGACTTCTGTTTTCCGACTCGAGTTTGCGCATCCAGACACGGTGTCCTTGAAGCTCCGACGGTCCGACCTAGTCTGTCAAAGCTCCGTCTGCGACCATGTCTGCGGTAAGGATTTCCATATTGTCGGATTATTGAGCTCCGTCTGATTTCCATATTGTCGGATTGTTATTTCTACTTGTCGGTTTATTTTTTGATCAAGTTGATTGTTATTTCTACTTGTCGGATTCAGATGTTATCGATGTCAATTTCAAATGTTATCGATTTCATTTTCAATTTCGGATTACAGATGCTATCGATTTCAATTTCAATTTCGGATTACAGATATTTGATTGTTGATTTTGGTTCTCGATTTTTACTGCCTAACAGATCGTTGATTGTTGATTTTGGTTCTCGATTTTCGGATTACAGATGTTCTCGATTTTTACTGCCTGTTAGGTGTTCAATTTCAATTTCGGATTACAGATGTTTCATTATTTGATCCAAGGTTTGATTCCAAGTTATTATACAAGTTTCATTATTTGATTACAGGTTTCATTATTTGATTATTTGATCCAAGGTTTGATTCCAAGTTATGAGTTGGTTTTTGTAGTTCATTGCTGATTGTAGTTCTTATGAGTTGGTTTTTGTACAGTCGACATGTAGTTCATTGCTGATTGTAGTTCTTATGAGTTGGTTTTTGTAGTTCATTGCTGATTGTATTAAAGTTGTTATGAAGCTACCTCGGCTTCAGGTTGCTCTTTTGATTTGATTATTATATGAAATGATTTTTAATTTTGTTTTGGTGAAATTTGTTCTGAATTGTGTTTTTTTTAATATGCAGAATTTGATTATGCAGCATGTGGACCATTCAGGTTGCTCCTGTGCAATTGTTGCTCTTGTATAGTTTGGGGGTTGAAGCAGATTATGCACTTTCTGGTGGCTCTGGACGATTTTAACCCTCGGTGAGCTGGTTTCATCTCTTATAGCAAAAGTACATTGGTATTGTTGTATCAATTTTATGGTTATTAACTTATTTTGTTAAGGTATATGTACTATTTATTATTTATTTTAAATAAATTTTATACCAATTAATACTCCCCGCCTAGGCGCCCGACTAGTCCTCGCCTAGACCGACTAGTCCTAGGCCCCAGTCGACCGCCCGCCTACCGCCTAGCGACTTCTACAACCTTGATTTTTGGTGATGCCTTTTGGGTTAACCAATGCTCCAGCCGTATTCATGGATCTTATGAACCGAGTGTGCCGTCCGTTCCTTAATACCTCGGTGATAGTGTTTATAGATGATATCTTGGTGTATTCGCGAAACCAAACTGAGCATGAAGTCCACCTGCGACAAGTGTTGGAGTTGCTTTGCCGGGAGAAGTTGTATGCGAAATTCTCCAAGTGCGAATTCTGGATAAGAGAAGTTCAATTTCTTGGCCATGTAATTAATGCTGAAGGGGTGAAAGTAGATCCAGCAAAAGTTGATGCCGTGATGAAGTGGGAACCGCCTCGAAGCCCAACAGAGGTACGAAGTTTTCTTGGTTTGGCAGGCTATTACAGAAGATTTGTCGAGAATTTCTCCTCGATAGCTGCTCCGTTGACCAAGAAAGGCGAGAAGTTCGCGTGGGCTGAAAAACAGCAAGAAGCATTCTAGAAGCTGAAACAATCTTTATGTGAAGCACTACCACAAAGCGGAGAAGAGTATGTGATCTATAACGATCCTTCTAGAGTCGGCCTTGGATGTGTGCTTATGCAGAAAGGTCGGGTCATAGCCTATGCATCCCGCCAATTAAAAGATGCCGAGAAGAAGTATCCAGTTCATGATCTGGAACTAGCTGCGGTGATCTTAGCATTGAAGCTGTGGAGGCATTATTTATACGGTGTAAAGTTTGTTATTTACACTGATCATAAGAGCTTGAAGTACCTCTTCGACCAGAAAGAGCTCAACATGAGACAGCAAAGGTGGATGGATCTACTGAAAGATTTTGATTGTGAAATTCTGTACCACCCTGGCAAGGCGAACGTGGTGGCAGATGCCCTAAGCCGAAAAGAAGCTCCTCTGAAAATTACATCCGCATGTATGGGTGTAGCAAGCCGGTTACCAGAATTGATTCGTTCAGCACAAGAAGAAGTGTGTAAGCCGGAGAATGTAAAAAGCGAAAGAATGGTTGGATATTTGAAGCATCTGGAAGAAAAAGCTCAGAAATTGAAGACCTTCAGAGGTCGAATATGGGTCCCAAAACAAGGAGAGGCGCGGAATTTTCTTCTAGAAGATGCACATTATAGCCGGTATGCAGTTCATCCGGGTAGTACCAAGATGTACCGGACGTTAAAACCATTGTATTGGTGGCCCGGAATGAAAAGAGATGTTGGAAGATATGTAGAAAGATGTTTGACGTGTCTGCAAGTTAAGTCAAACCATCAGAAACCATATGGAGAAATACAGCCATTGCCGGTTCCAGAGAAGAAGTGGGACCATATTACCATGGATTTTGTAACAAAGTTTCCGCGGACACCGCGAGGTTATGATTCTATATGGGTGATTGTTGATCGATTGACCAAATCGGCACAGTTTATACCATATAAAGGAAAGTACAGGGTAGATCAACTGGCGAAAATTTACATAGATGAGGTGATTTGTCGACATGGATTTCCAGCATCGATCGTGTCGGATCGAGATAGCAGGTTTACTTCCCGGTTTTGGCAGAGTCTTCAAAAGCAATTGGGTACAAAAGTACTTATGAGTACAGCATACCACCCGCAGACCGATGGTCAAAGTGAAAGAACTATTCAGACTTTAGAAGACATGCTGAGGACTTATGTCATAGACTTTGGTGGAAGTTGGGAAGATCACTTGCCTTTGGTAGAATTCGCGTACAATAACAGCTATCATTCCAGTATTCAGATGGCCCCGTATGAGGCATTGTATGGAGCACCGTGTCGTACTCCGACTTGCTGGACTGAAGTTGGGGAAAAGCCGTTGGCTGGACCCGAAATTGTAGCACAAACGGAAGAAAAGATCAAACTGATACGAGAAAATTTGAAGGTAGCTCAGAATCGACAGAAACAGTATGCGGACAAACGGGTGAAACCAATAGAATTCCAAGTAGGGGACATGGTAATGCTCAAAGTATCCCCTTGGAAAGGCCTAATTCGTTTTGGGGAGAAAGGAAAGCTGAGTCCTCGTTTTATTGGACCTTTCCGTATATCCCAAAGAGTTGGAGCCGTGGCGTATAGATTGGAGTTACCTGATGAACTTCAGGGTATACATGATGTATTTCATGTGTCCCATTTGAGGAAAACTTTGTTTGATAAGTCTCAACATGTACCTCTTGCTGAAATTGAGGTAGATGAAAAGTTGAGATATCTGGAACAACCCGAGAGGGTGTTAGACCGCAAGGTAAGACAACTGCGGAATAAGAAGATCAGCATGGTGAAAGTGCTTTGGCGTCATCACAAAGGTTCCGACATGACGTGGAAGACCGAAAGTGAAATGAAGGAGAAATACCCTCAACTTTTTGTATGATTTCGGGGACGAAATCTCTTAAAGGAGGGGAGAATTTGTAACGCCAAAACATGTTTATTATGTAATTATAATAAAAAAGGGCAAATTGGTCATTTTACCTTAAAAGGGTAATTTGGTCTTTTGGACGGAAAAGGATTTGTTTTGTAATAATATTTTGAGTTGTGGACTTAAAATGTTATAAAATCTGATTTTTGTCATAAATTGTGTATATTGTGGCAAAAGTTCTAAATATGCAACTCTAGGGACCAAACTGCAAATTCTGGAAGTATAAAAGGTTGGAAGCTTCTCCCATTTTGTGCAGAAATTTGGTGAGCTACGGGAGGGTTTCTTTGTACGGGAGTTGCAGAATTTTGGAGGGATCTTGAAGGTTTAAGGCTAAAAATCGGATTATAGCATTTGAAGTGAGGAATTGGAAGCTTTGGAGGTAAGTTTTCCAAGTTCTGGCTTGTTAGTTCTTGATGAGTTTTGTAGAACTCAAAACTGCATTTGCAGTTATGATTATGTGGTTAAGTTGATGTAATACTTCCATTAAGTCATGCTAATAAGGGCTTAATTTAAGAAAATGGAAGTAGATTGTTATTTTTGATGAATTTGAAGTTTTGGGGTTGTTAGAACTAAGAACCCTAATTCTTCATATGATTGATTGAGTGTGTTTTGGGGGTTAAAAACCTTGTTAAAATGTAAGGTTTTAGCCTAGGAATAAACCCCAAACGGTTAAGAACAACATCAAGAACTTATAAACCAAAACTGCAAGCTACAGTGCATAATTTACGACTTGCAGGAGACCTGCACTGGCGCTGGGCGCAGTGCACCCCTGGCCAGGCGCAGTGCGTCTCCAAGCAGGGAGTCAGAATCACTAATTTCCGTTTGGCTTGTCCGTTTTATCTCAAACTTGAACCGTAGGCTCGTTATGGTCTGAAAAGTTTGGGAAAATTTTTATATTGAGTTTTCGACCTCTCGGGAGCACTGTAGATCGATTCAAATGCCTCGGTGAATAGTAAAATTCGTAAAAAGTTAGTAAACGGAAAGTTTATTAACTAGGCATTGTTTATAATGATATTGTATTGAACTCTATTGTATTAGAGTTAATTGGAATGGTTATTAACCTATAATCATTTTGAAAATAAATGGAATTATAGGTACGGGACAAAACCCTACGGATTACATTGGAAAGCAAGGAACAACAAACGCTAGTTGTAGCAAACCTTCAGGTGAGTAATCTCACTGTTATCCGTTGTGATATATGGTATATGAGCAGCTGCAGATGAATATGATTTTGGGGGACAAAAATGACAAATTACATGATTTGAAATATGACAAGACCAGATAAGCCGTGAGTCTACCATAGGCAAGAACGGAGCTGTGAGTCAATATATCTATATAAACTGTGACGTGACAATACCAGATAAGCCGTGAGTCTATAATAGACAAGAACGGAGCTGTGAGTCAAACTTATATAGACAAGACCGGATAAGTTGTGAGTCATTGCGATGGCAAGAACGGAGCCGTGAGTCTAGGCAAAAGCGGGATAACCCGTGAGCCACATATGATTTTATATTGCATGATAATGCGTAATTGATTTTGTATAGAGAATTTTATTCGTATACATGTTATACTTGATTTGATTACTCATTGGGCTTTATAGCTCACGGTTTTATTTGATATGTCCCTGCAGGTGAGCGTGATCCCGCCAAGGGAAAAGATAAAGTCCGTGACTGAGGACTTAGTATTTGAAGTGACGACCCGGCTTGAAGAATGTATAATATTATGTATTGTACTTCGTGATACTCTTGTACTCGTATTATATTAACTAATACCCCCTACTTATGGTTTGTTTGTAAAATATTTGGTTTGAAAAAAAAATGAAAAATTTTTGGGGTGTTTTGTTAATAAGTCGGGTGTTACATAAACTTTTCATGAGAAGGTATTCAACATCTTAAAGTGTGAGTTTTATCCTTTCTGCTATTACACTCAATGCAATGGTCCTGTCTTCAGATGCTCGACTTCAAGCAAATAAAATGTATTATATTATAGCAACCTACTTTTAATTTTATTCAATTATAGCATTGTACTTTAGATAAGTTTTTTAAAAAACTACCCGATTGTAGCATTGTACTTCCAAAATTTTTCTAACAATGAAAACGGCTTTGTATTTGAATGACATTCATATAAATGGAAGTCTACTATCGTTCATTACTTATTGAGGCATTTTTCTTCAATATATCTACCCAATTATAACATTGAACTTCAAACTTCTCGTCTTATTATAACATTATATTTTGAAATATTTACCCTACTAATCTTATTACAGCATCTTACTTTAAATCTATTCTACTACACCATTGTACTTTCATATTTTTGGTTATTAAAGCAATGTAGTTATATTTTCAAACTTTTAGCCGAATATAGCAATGAAAATTGCTTTGTATTTGAAGCCTGAACGAAATTGCTATAACTGGGTAGATTTTTGGAAGTAGATTGCTGTAATAGGGAGAAATTAGATAAAACATATAAAGAACTTGGTAATAAATTAGAAAAGGCTGAGATTTACTTCTTGATAACGAACTGAATCTCATGAATTGAATGCTTCTAGAATATGGTACAGTCATTTCACTTTGGTCGCTAGAAGGGTTTTTATCTGAAAAAACTTCAATTTATAATAGTTCTTAAATAAACAGCCAAAGGGTAAAATGGGCATTTACTCCTATAACTGGTCAAACTTTTAGCCGAATATAGCAATGAAAATTGCTTTGTATTTAAAGTCTAAACGAATTTGCTATAACCGGCTAGATTTTTGGAAGTAGATTGCTGTAATAGGGAGAAATTAAATAAAACATATAAAGAACTTGGTAAGAAATTAGAAAAGGCTGAGATTTACTTCTTGATAACGAACTGAATCTCCTGAATTGAATGCTTCTAGAATATGGCAGATTCATTTCACTTTGGCCGCTAGAAGGATTTTTATCTGCAAAAACTTCAATTTATAATAGTTCTTATATAAACAGCCAAAGGGTAAAATGGTCATTTACTCCTATAACTGGTCAAACTTTTAGCCGAATATAGCAATGAAAATTGCTTTGTATTTGAAGTCTGAACGAAATTGCTATAACTGGGTAGATTTTTGGAAGTAGATTGCTGTAATAGGGAGAAATTAAATAAAACATATAAAGAACTCGGTAAGAAATTAGAAAAGGCTGAGATTTACTTCTTGATAACGAACTGAATCTCCTGAATTGAATGCTTCTATAATATGGTACAGTCATTTCACTTTGGTCGCTAGAAGGATTTTTATCTGCAAAAACTTCAATTTATAATAGTTCTTAAATAAACAGCCAAAGGGTAAAATGGTCATTTACTCCTATAACTGGTCAAACTTTTAGCCGAATATAGCAATGAAAATTGCTTTGTATTTGAAGTCTGAACGAAATTGCTATAACTGGGTAGATTTTTGGAAGTAGATTGTTGTAATAGGGAGAAATTAAATAAAACATATAAAGAACTCGGTAAGAAATTAGAAAAGGCTGAGATTTACTTCTTGATAACGAACTGAATCTCCTGAATTGAATGCTTCTAGAATATGGTACAGTCATTTCACTTTGGTCGCTAGAAGGCTTTTTATCTGTCATGCGACCCGGCGGCTATAAATACTCCATTCTCGCAAACTCTATTTCATTCGATATAAACAACTTAAAACAAAAAAATCATATCAATTTGCATCAAAACTGAAATAAGTTAGGGAAAATTAGATAAACCCAAAATCAATTATAAAATCAAAAAACCAAGAGCATATTGTCGTCTCTGTGTTTTGGAAAATAAAATCTATTGCCACCAAATATAAAAAAAGTATAAACCTTATGATCATCGCCATGATATTTCTAAGAGACGGAAGAGCGAATGTACATATGTACGAAAACGTAATTTACCTCGCTTTGTCTGCTAATAAACTACATACATCATGATGCTCAAAATGATATGCCTACCAAGCAACAACAAAAAGGATAAATGCCCGCAAAGGACACAAAAATATGTAAATCTTACTTTGCAATGCGACTCATAGTAAAATAAAGAGTAATTTCGTCCCAGACTATAGCAGAGTGTTGCAATCTCGGTCCAAAAGGTTTTTTCTTGCAATCATGGTCCTTTTTTGAGGTGCTTCTCAGTTTCGTATCGGCTGGATTATCTTAAATTCTCGGAAATTTATTAACTAAGAGAAAGTGGAATTCAAGAAAAGAAAATTGTTATGTATAAACAATTAGCATACCACAAATGAAATATATGTGTTTTTCGAGCCACGTACAATTTTTGTGCTTCAAGAAAGTGTCCTACGGTCCTATCTTTTGAAAAATTTCGATTCCAACTTCAGAAGCACTCTGCGAGTCAATGGTAAATTATTTTTGAACCTTTAAAAAAAATCACCCAATATTAGAAAGACTTAGGCAAAATTTATTTAATCACATATAAAGATAAGCACTTACAGGTCCACCTTGTAACCAAAGAACAGTATGCCATGGTATGTTTGCATCATGAGTTCTATGATGCTTTTCTAGTCCCACCAAAACATGAGCACCCTTGGCTTTAATTTTACTTTCTTTAATTCGACTCACGTGTACCACTGAGAAAATGAAATTACATTACTAAAATTTGATCTAAACAACAATAGCATTAAAGGGTAGTTTGGTTGAACATTTTATGAGATTATAAAAAAAGTGCTTAATAGTCGATAATACATAAAGGATTGTAGCAAATGATAAAGGATAGTCGCTATCAGCAAGATCTGTACTTGGTAAATCTGGGTTTCCAGCACTCACTATCCCACCAAAGATCTACACACCATAAGGAAAAAAGTAAGTTGCAATCATTATAGGCATATTTTGGAAGTTTCGGATATATTAGTAAAAAAGAAAAAGGAAAGGGGCTTCTTTGAAACATTCCAAATTAAAAGTACCTGTATACCGATTGAACAGTAAATGCACATGACAGAAAAGACAGTACCCATGTATGGCATCAAACTTGGTATCAAGGTTAAAAATGTAGCAACAAAGGCTCGGTACCTTTGTACATGCATCAACAACCTAATCAATCTGAACATCCTTGCAATTAGAAGATAACGAACCCTAGAAATAAATATAATGGAAAGATATATATAAGTTTGGTGCCAAAAACAAGGTTAAAAATGTAGCAACAAAGGCTCGGTACCTTTGTACATGCATCAACAACCTAATCAATCTGAACATCCTTGCAATTAGAAGATAACAAACCCTAGAAATAAATATAATGGAAAGATATATATAAGTTTGGTGCCAAAAACAAACTATTAATTAATGAAAATGTATTTACAGGCTTACCAGTTCCCATTTGAAATAAATATTAGCTCCTTTGGAGATACGAATGTTGCTGTTTCTCCAATAGCTGCAAAACCCCAAAAAATATATATACAACTAAATACTTATTTTGTATTTTTTTCCCTTTGAAAGAGGAATAATGTGTATATCGGTGTGGAATTTGATATGTACCTATGACCCATGTGGCAATGAAGTCAAATCGGTTTTGACCATCCTTCCAGTAGTTTTCAAATCCGTATGTATAAACTTTTAAAGCCATCTCGAGTACATATATCCACCCTGTATGGAAGAGAAGTCATCATTTTTTTTAGATTTCACAAAATAAACCTCTTTAACAGAACTATATATTAAAATATCATAGTAAAATTTATAAGGAGTTGTTTACCAAAGACAAACTCGACCTTCTGCCATAACTTTTGACCAGAGTTGTTTTGAATATCAAGCTGTCAAAAAAAGTGGATCAGTAAAGTAATTTATTCAATACACAACATGCTAATATTGCCATGTCAGCAAAAGATCAATGATTTAGGTCATACCGTTGTTTCAATAATAACAACAGCTACGTTCAAGAGGATGACAAAAGAAATCACATATCCATAACCACATGCACTCTGTTTTGTTAGAGTCTGTAAACACTTAATAACTTGCGAAATCTCCAGCATCAAAACGATTTAATTATTTCGTTGTAAAAAAATGGAATCATACATTGTTTTCTCTTTTATTTGATTTGAGAGTCCAATTAATTTTGAATACATGGATATGACTGTTCAGGTAAGCCCCACTAGACAAAGGTGACAATTAAAAACAACAGATGTTGACGAATCTCACTAGCAAAGATACATTCATCATCCAGCTCATATATTTCCAGATAAATCCTTATCTATAATAGGTCTGTACGTATATGTACACATTAGATTAATCGGAAAAAAGTACATATGTCCTTACTTGCATACATATAGTACTCTATATACCGTATAATTCACACTATTGAGATTATATATGTTTATAATGCACTGTAAAAGCCATTAATGCAATATCGATTGAAGGAAATTAAAAATCCAAAAGAAAAAAAAGACCGGAAGATTCATACCTGTTTAAAAAATTTGTCTTCATTTTCGGTGATGGTTGTGGGTGGTTGTCATGGTTGCCGTTCAGGGAAGGGGGTGCGCTTGTGGCAGTGGTGGCCCAATTGTGGCGGTGATAGCAGTGGTAAACGGTAGAGGCGGTGATTAGGTAAATAGAATTCAAAATTACCTCACAATAGTGAAATTGGAACAGAAATCTGACCATTGTGGTCGAAAAGAAAATTCCGGCCACCTTCCACAGACCCCTCCTCCTTCTAAAGAGGCACGAAGACGGTGGAGTTAAGAGAAAACCATCAATTAAAATAGGGGTAAACACCATATGACTTCGGGATGGATCATATGAGAAACTGAGAGAATTACAAAACGAAGATGAAGATGATGACAGAGAAATCGATTGTGGGTTTGGAGGAGATTTACACGGGTTGAGGGAGGAGGGCAGTTGTCGTGAAGAGAGGGAGCGGTGGAAGTGTGGGTGGCGGAATGTGATTCGTAAAAGGAAATGACCCGGTAAAATCCCCCTTAACACCCCCCTTACCCCTCAATCCTTCTAGAAAACCGACGGTTTTTAATATATAGGGTAATTGTCCAGGACACGAAAAAAACCCCACCCACAAAAAACGTTCACAAACATCCCAAAAAAATACGTGAATTAAATATATAGTATAATATAATTAGGAAGAGAACACCACTCTTAAAAAGAATACAAAATCAAATATATAGTTGTATGAATTGTTCGGAAGTGTATCTGTCTCTACACATGTGAAATAAAACACTTTTGAAGTACATAAGACAAAACACACGGAAAAATCAGAAAATCTTTTTTGACCAAACAGGGATATTCTTTCTCCACGAAATTGCCAAGTACCATTACTAAATCCTCTATCTTCTTTATACTGTGTTAGGGTTATTCAACTCATCTCACTCAAGTTCTTTTGCAATCGTTTCGCATAAACTTTTCCCAAGACAGATTCGATTTTATAGGATCCATCATTTCAATGGCGTCTTCTTCAACCTCATCCGTTCACAAGAGCTTTAAATATGATGTGTTTTTGAGTTTCAGGGGAGAAGACACTCGTACGAACTTCGTTGATCATCTTTATTATGCTCTGGAGAACAAAACCATTCGTACTTACAAGGACGATGAGAAAATCAGAAAAGGGAAAAACATCAGTGATGAGCTCATCGGATCCATTGAAAACTCAAAATTCTATATCATTGTTTTCTCCAAGAACTATGCCTCTTCCTCTTGGTGCTTGGATGAACTTGTCAAGATAATGGAGTGTCAGAAGACCATAGGGCATACCGCTTACCCCATCTTCTATGACGTGGAACCTTCGGAAGTCCGCAAACTAAGCGGGCCAGTGGCAGCAGCCTTTGCAAAACATGAAAATGATGAGTCTGCTGGGAAATGGAAAGAGGCTCTGAAAGAAGCAGCGGATCTGGCTGGGTGGGAGTTGAAGAAGACAGCTGATGGGTAATTTTTTCATCTTTTATCTGCAATATTCTTGTATTTTGTTTCTTTCTGATCTAGCGTATAAGCGGAAGGTAAAAGGCTCATACATGGCATCTTAGATTATCAAATTTTAACTAAGTTTCTAGTCTTGTCCAAAAGAATAAGCATGAAATATGATTACACAACTATGTTATTTTTCATAGGGTTAATGTCATTAAATAGTAACCAAGTTTCAGTTTTGTTCCACCTAGATGCCTCAAACTTTTTAAAAGAGGAAGTTTCATTATCGTTCCACTTAAATACCTAAAACATAAATATTGTTTCATTCCTATGAAAATAACATTGTTTCTGACCGGTTACCAATTTAGATGTAAAAAAGTAAGAAATATTTCTCCTTTTCTTTTAGAATGAGCTAGTATATGCAACTCATCAGAAACTTGTTATCCCCAACACCGAATCTTGCTGTCTTGGTTTGTCTTTGTGTCGGTGTCTTTGTGTTTGCGTCCTCATACGAAGTAACTCAACTTTTAACCCCTGCACATTTAGCTAAATTTTTTTAGAGGCCTTTGTTTCTCCTCTCGCCCCGGGCCCAAAAAAAGTTTGGATCGGCCCTGCTTCCATCTGACCACTGAATCATGTATAAAGTGCCTTCCGCCCCACCACTGTATCATGGTCAAGATACCTACCAAAATCCGATGATGTATCAAAAATAGAGATACGACCCGCTTTTTATCAGGCTTTCTCATCGTGGTTTAAATACTAGTTTCGTGCTCATTTTCATTTTAAACTGTTCTTAGTCCTTCTCACTTTCAAGATGGCAAAGTGAATAACATGTTTTATGCATCTTTGTATGATTATACTTCCATCATTTATTTACATAAATCACCTGAACCAGGGGAGCCAAAGGATGGGCTTTATGATGTCTCTTTTACTTTCCCATCAACAACGAGTTCTTTAGCTAGCTATACAAACTAATTAATATATTGTTTTCGTCTATTGTAGCCCGACACTTTAGGACCTTAATATTGGATCAAACCCTTTTCTAAAGTACTTATGTCAAACACTCAAACTTATATAATCCTAGATCTGCTTCCTAATATGATATCTTTTATGCATCAAAGCCTTTAGATGGACTGCTAGTCAAATTATGGTCAAATGTCGTCAGTTGTTCTATAATACCTCAAAAAGTGTGCTGTTGCTGTATCCTTGATATACTATAGGTTGTTTTTTGGTGCTTGTTAACGTGGACTAGACTACATTTCCGGAATCGACTGTATGTTAAATGTTATATGCTTTATGTTTCTTACTGTATAATCTTGAGTGAATGTACTAATTGTATTTCTACACAGATATGTATGTAGAAAATAAATTTCCCTATTAATTAATGAAATCATGTTACATAAGCTTCCATGCCATTGTCACGTCATTTTCAAATCAATAGCCATATAAGTCAAAAAAGTAAACATGTTACATTTTACTTTTTTAGTATGCATGTTACATTTTACTACTATGTAATGACATTATCCGTTTTTCATATAGGGTTGTATGTTATGGATCTGAAAGTAATTGGTCATGTGGGATTTTGAGTAGCTAACTGAATCTTCTTTAAATTACAGGCATGAAGCTAAATTCATCCGGATAATTGTTGAAAGGCTTTCACTAGAGCTACGTTCCATAACTTTCAACATTGATGAAAAATTAGTTGGAATGGAGTCCCGCATCAACGACATCATATCATCTTTAGGATCTGGTTTTGATGATGTCCGCATGATTGGAATCAAGGGGATGGGAGGTGGTGGGAAGACAACTTTGGCAAGAGCTCTTTTTGATCAAATATCCTTCCAGTTTGATGGTAAAAGCTTTGTCGAGAATGTCAGGGAAGTTTCAAATGCTTCTTTATCTGGTTTAAAGTCATTGCAAAATCAAGTCCTTTCAGACGTCTTGAATGATAAAGGCATCATGGTAAGTAGTGTTCATGACGGGAAACAAATGCTAAAGAGGGTGATGCCTGACAGGAAGGTTCTTGTTGTTTTAGATGATGTGGATCATATAGACCAGCTTGAGGCTTTAGCCGGTGAGCCTTGTTGGTTTAAGCCTGGAAGTAGAATTATCATCACAACAAGAGATGAGCAAGTGCTGGTGGCACACCGAGTGAAGTTGGTTCGTGACGTCAGTCTGTTATCTGATAAGGAAGCAATTTTCCTCTTCCATAGGTATGCATTTGGGAGAGAGATTCCAATTCAAGGGTACAAAGAGCTGTCCAAGCAAGTTGTACGTTATGCTGCTGGTCTTCCCTTAACCATCAAAGTTTTGGGTTCGTTTCTTTGTGGTAAAGATGAGCTTGAATGGATTGATGCTCTAGAAAGATTAAAGACGATTCCGTTAATGGAAACCTTGAAAAAGTTGGAATTAAGCTATATCGGTCTAGAGGAGGATTACAAGGAAATGTTCTTAGATATTGCATGCATACTAAAAGGTCGGCAGAAAGACGTGGTAATCAAAGCGCTTGAAAGTTGTGGATTTCATGCTAGAAATGGTTTACGAGTTCTTGAGCAAAAATCTCTCATAACTATTTCCAATTGTTATTATAATCTTGTGGGAATGCATGACCATATTGAAGAAATGGGAAGGAATATTGTTCGTCGCTTGCACCCTGATAAGCCTCACAAACATAGCCGATTGTGGATTAACGCCGAAATCGAAGAGATGTTGGCTAATGATTTGGTAAGTATCAACATTATTTGTGAGTTGTTAAAAATCAATATATCTGAATTTGTTATGAAAAAAGTTTCATGGTGACTTCTTTTGGATGGCAGGGTACTAAAGCGACAAGATGTATGCGATTCCATACTCAGAAATTCAATCAACATATTCTTATAAAAGGTTTAAGAAAGATGAAGGAACTTAGATTTCTTTCCGTGGTTCTCGGAGATTGTTTCAATAATTTGGAATTAAATATAGTCAGCCCAGAATTTCCAAATACTTTACGGTATCTGCAGTTCACCCATTACCCTTTCAGGCATTTACCTATAACATTTCAAGCAAATAATCTTGTTGCACTTGAGATGGTTGGCAGCAGAATCGTACAACTTTGGGAAGGGGTAGAAATAAAGGTACAATTATGGTCGATTGATCTTTTGCATAATTTATCATAATGATGTACACACATTGCTTTGTTATTACATCAATGTTCATCTTACTCTTTCTATTATGTTAGGTTCTTAACAAGCTCAGATACCTAGACCTCAGTTGTTCAAGGTTGAGTACTTTTGACCTTCAACATACTCCAAATCTCGAGACGTTGAATCTTGGAGGATGTTATGATTTGGTAGAACTTCACATGCCCATTAGGTGTTCAAAGCTTATAACCGTCAACCTCAGACGGTCAAGGTTGAGGATCCTTGACCTTCGGTTGGCTCCGAATCTTGAGACGTTGAATCTTGTTGAGTGTTGTGATTTGATAGAACTTCACATGCCCGGTAAATGTTTAAATCTCATATCCCTACTACTCACAAATTTAAAGTTGAGGACCCTTGACATTGGACTGACTCCGAATCTCAAGACATTGGATCTTGAACAATGTTATTGTCTGGAAGAACTTCACATGGCTGATGAATGTTCGAAGCTCGCCAACCTTGACATTAGTTATTCAAAGTTGAGGACCCTCGACCTTGGGATGACTCCAAATCTCGAGAGGTTAAATCTCAAAGAGTGTCATAAATTGGTAGAACTTCGCACTCCCATTGGATGTCTAGAAAAGCTTGATCATGTGGACTTAAGTGGTTGTTTGAGGTTCAAATCTTTTTCGTTAAGCATACATTATTATACTTCTTCTGGTGTGGATGAATCACTTGAGGTTGTTCCTTTAGCTGAGTTGCATCTGTTTGTAGAGTCCCTAGAAAGATGCCAACTTCACCCTGACAATAACTTGCCAAAGTTTTGGTTTGATTGTGTTTATAAAGAAGATCGACCCTTATTAACTAGAGATCTTGAGATGCTTATCTCTGTAGGTATGTGCGCTTGCACAAACCTTGAAACATTTTCAGGAAGCATTTGTGCTTTACGACATTTAAGAAAGCTTGAACTCAGTGGCAGTTTTCTAGAGGCGATCAAGGACCTTAACCAGATAGAATGTCCCCAGGAGCTAGTTTTGTCATCTACAAAGATAAACCATCTTCCACATAGCATTTGTATGCTGAAACATCTAAAATCCCTTAAACTTATAGATTGTCAGCTTCTTGAGAGCTTACCTGAGGATCTTGGCCAGTTAGAATGTTTAGAGAAGCTAACTTTGTCATCTACAACGATTAAGCATCTTCCCGATAGCATTTGTATGCTGAAACGTCTAAGATCTCTCAAACTTATATTTTGTTGGCTTCTTGACAAGTTACCCGAGGGTCTTGGCGAATTAGAACGTTTAAGCAAGCTAACTCTGTCATCTGCAAAGATTAAGCATCTACCGGCTAGCATTTGTATGTTGAAATGTTTAATTTCTCTCAAACTTGATCATTGTTTGTTGCTTGAAAAGTTACCTGCGGAACTTGGACGTTTAGAATATTTACAAGAGTTGCATGTACGAGGTACAAGCATAAGTGATCTTCCACAGAGCATTCTTTTGTTGAAACGTCTGCGTATTATTGGGTCAAGACAGCTTCTTGAGTCGTGTGGGATACAAACCTTACCCACAACAGGAGTCTCCTCTACCATGCCCCAGGATGATTTTGAGAAGCCCTGGTAGCCCGGAAAAGACAACTCAAAAAGAGCTAATGGAAAAGGTACTTCTGTGTATTTTTATTGATCATGTTACACCGGTTTCAGTTTTGAAATTGATATGATGATAATTAATTTTTCAGCCAAAATCAACAATTACAATTGAAATAAGTAATTGTTCTGTACATAGAGACAACATTAGTGTTGCATATATATGCATATACATATATGTCTCAATACCTGAAGGTCGGTGTAATTTTCTTCATTTTAACAAGAGATAATTTGAAGACTGTTCTAACCTGGTACATCTTTATTCCATTCTTCTCTCTTGGATCTTTACTCATAAATGTTAAATTCAGTGATTCTATAGAAAAGAGATGTTGAGAAATGTATGAAACATACTTTCGGGCAAACTTTTGTCTATCCGTCTCTCTTATATACGGGCACATATGACGTATATATGTATTCATTAAATGTATGAATTGACAACTTACTTTTGTTTGTTTGTTTATCACAGCATGCTACTTTCATTTCTTCCTATTACAACATTATACTCCAAAGAGCTACCCAATTTAGCAATGGCATTATATACAAAGCATTTTCAGTTCTAATTGGGTGCATGTATTTTAAGTATAATGTTCTAATAAGAAAATAATTGAAACTTTAAAGTACAATCCTATAATTGCCTAATGTGGTAGACTTATCAAAGTAATGTTCTAATAAGAAAAAAATGAAAGTACAATGCTATACTTGGGTAGATTTTCATAGTATATTTTTCTACTAAGAAATAGTTATAAGTGCACTCACTGTAATGCTATAGTTGGGTAGTATTTTTTTTTACTATAATGGAGGATGGCCAATAGGCCCACTTGTCAACAGGAAGAGACATGCTAACTAGATAGATTGCAAATCTAGGAGAACGGTTAAGTGTGACAATTGTCAAGAGTATGTGTATAACAAATGGTCATGTAAGAATCCGAGAAAGGAGGCTGAGTCGATACCAAAAAGGAAGAAAGGGAGGGTAATTGTGGAAAAGATGGAAAGTACTTCAAAAAGACCAAGAAAAACAAATAAGGCTGAAAAAGATTGTCAAACTAAAATTTTGGTTTCTAAGTGTGAAGAATGTCTATGTTTATACGAAAAAGCAATTCTTGATTTGAGGAAATCTGGACACAATGAACAAGAAATTGAGGAACTAATAGGAACATCGGATGCACAACAATTTGATGAATTAAGGGTATGTACTATAACAACTTTCTACCCTACATTGTTGTCGTATTCACTAAAGTAGCTTGTGTCATGTACCAGTCACATTGCACGAAAAAGAATTGAAGAAACAACAGTGGATGATGTGAATTTTGTACTGGAAACTATTGTACGAGGCTTTAAAGTTCAGAAAATTCCCAAAGTAAAAGAAAAATCACAAAGAATTACTCGGGAAAAGCTGAAGAAGAAAGTAGATGGACTTGGTTTAACTTATGAACCACTATGTTTGGGGGATGCGGTATTTTTGTACATTAGTGTTGATGTTTGATACTTATTGCGCCTTTTTGTAACTGCTAACGACGTCCAATTTCACACCTACGAATTATATAGAAACCGTTAATAAATGGCATTTAGCTACTTTACAAAGACATCCCATTTTGTGACTTTTGTAAATCATATTACCTTGACTGTTGATGAGGGTCATTTGCCTATTGGTACATTAAGGCCCTGTTTAATAGCCTCTTAATTGAAAAATTAAGAGGCAGTCTCTTAATTTTCAGATTAAGTGTGTTTGATAGCATCTGAATAACAGCCTCTTAATCTATCAGCAGCCTCTTAAAAATTAAGATATGAAACCATGTCTGAATAAAATTAAGAGGCACTCATAGTTATACCCGCCGCACCACAACCCACCCACATCCTACCCAATCCCCATACCACCCCACCTACCACCACCCTACTCACCCACCCCTAACCTACCACACTCCAACAATTCAGAGGTTCCAACCAAACAGCATGTTAAACGTTCGGATCTTAAAATTTCAGACCCTCTTAGAAACTCAGACCTTTTAAAAATTCAGATCTTAAAGTTTAAGATCTTACCAAACAGGGCCTAACTTTTGGCAGAAAACAAACTGTTTTCTGTAAAACTGTCACTTTCAATATGTCAAACTTGATTTTAATTGCTTTTAATCTGTGAACCTGTAACACTGGAAATTGGACCGAAAGTATGTTGTTATTTAGACAACATACTTTAAAAGTATATGCCTAAATAGCAACATACTTTGAAAAGGAAAAAACATGTAACAATGAAAATGGGACGGATTGTATTCTGACTTTGAGTGAATAGATTAACCATTTTCAAAGTATGTTGCTATTTAGACAACATACCTTGAAAAACCATTTTCAGAGTATTTTAAACAATATACTTTGAGATTATGTTTCAACAACCTGGGAAGGAGTTCAACAAGTCAGATGGAGAATACCATGGATTAAACACATAATAAATAACCAGATAGTAAGTATTAAAACACATAATAAATAACACATATTATGGATAAAATTTATATAGTAAGTATTAATTTCAATACAGTAAAAACCAAAAGTCTATTCCTACTTAAAATACACATAAACCTCACTGTCTAGATCTAAATTTGTTAAGACACTAAATAAACTTAAGCTTCCCTTTAGCTGTTGACTCTTTTGCATGTTGAAATTGACATAATGCCTTCTATGATCCGGTCAACCCCTGTGGTTAGTAGGAAGCGGTGTTGCCTGATTACGGTTGAAAAGCTGCCAAATTCGTTTCTTGTTATGTAATTTTTTCCCATGCAAATCAAGAACCGCCCATGACCATATTCACCATTACAACCCACACATATCCTACAAAACATGTTTAGATCAACTTTCCTTCTATACCTTGCAAAGGACAATCTTGAAAAAAAAGGTGTTTGAAAAAAATCTACATGTATGCAATGTTTTCATATGTTTTGTTTCAGTTTCAGTATACACGATCATAATATCTTTTGTAACAAGATTTAAACTTTATTCTTCTTTTTCTTGTACACTGGAACTTAATTCTAGTTAGAACAATTGGAAACCTATATGTTCAAGAATAAAAGGGCGACTTTTAGGCTTAGTAATTCATAGTTGATCTTAACTTCCAACAACCCAATCAAATATTAAAGTTCACCCACTAAAGCATTTAAGCATCCGAAAAGTGAATTAAAGTAAGAATCTTCTAGATATACTTTGTTAATTTTTACATCGGTGAGTAATTAAGGATGCTGGGGCAGGAAACAGTGACCAAGTCTTCATGAAGAAACTCAAAAAAACTAAAGAGGAATTAAGGAAATGGAGGATTAAATGTGTAGAAGAGGAAAAAGGAGAATTGAGCACGTTAAAGAAACAAATTGAAAATATGGAAATTGAAGCGGAAAAAAGACAATTATCGGAGGAAGAGAGAGATAAGTGGAAGGCCATGCAGTCGAAATTGGTAGAGATTGAAACGTACAAGAAGTTGGATTTGAAGCAGAAGTCTAGAATTAAATGGGATATCGATGGCGACGAAAATTCTAGATATGTTCACGCGATTATCAACGGTAACAAAAGGAAGTCTAGAATCAATGGCATATTGGAGAATGGGAATTGGATATACAAGCCAGAAGACATCAAAAGGAGCGTTCTTAATTTCTTCAAAGAAAAATTCAAATCACCACACATCAGGAGACCCAAACTAATTAGCAGTAAATTTAAGTAAATTTAAGAAGCTTACGGTTGATGATAGCAGCTCGTTGGAGGCAGGATTCTCCCCGGAGGAAGTGAGAGATGCGATGTGGTCATGTGCATTAGACAAAGCCCCAGGTCCAGATGGCTTTACTTTTAAATTCTTGAAGGAGTTCTGGGACAAAATTCAGCCCGATGTTATGAATGCTGTAAAATTTTTTGAAAGGGCCGGAGAAGTTAGTAGGGGGTGTAACGCCTCGTTTATTTCTTTGATACCAAAAATTAGGGACCCTTCTTCACTGAAGGATTACAGGACGATTAGTTTAATCGGATGTCTGGTTAAAATCATCTCAAAAATCGTGCGAACTGACTTAAAAAGGTGATTCACAAAGTGGTTAGCAGCGAACAGTCAGCTTACATTCGTGGTAGAAATATCCTTGAAGGTCCATTTATCATTAATGAGGTCTGCAACTAGGCTAAAAAATCCAAAACGAAATCAATTTTTTTCAAAGTGGATCTTGACAAAGCTTTTGATTCGGTCGATTGGTCATATCTGGATACCGTGTTGGATCAAATGGAGTTTGGGTCCAGGTGGAGGAATTGGATCCGTGGTTTGCTTAATTCAGGAAGAAGCTCAGTTTTAGTAAATGGTGCCCCAACAAAGGAATTTAACATCGAGAAGGGGTTCAGGGTGATCCACTATCTCCGTTTCTGTTTATCATAGCAATGGAAGGTCTTCATGTTATCATGGAATCAGCATGTGACAAACATATTTTTCATAGTCTCTGTCTTCCAAACAATGGACCTGCTCTATCACACTTAATGTATGCAGATGACGTAATGTTCATTGGAGAATGGTCCCCGGTCAATTTTTTGAATTTAAAGAGATTGTTGAGGTGCTTTTATCTGGTTTCAGGCCTTAAAGTAAACTTCAGCAAAAGCAAAGTGTATGGGATTGGGGTGAAAAATGTGGAGTTATCTCGGTTAGCAAATTTCTTGGGATGTAAGATAGCCGAGTTTCCGTTCGTATACCTTGGATTGCCGATCGGAGCATATATGAATTTAAAAAAAAATTGGAATCCTATAATTGACCGTTTCAAAGGCAAACTCAACTCTTGGAAGAGGAAAACTTTGTCATTCGGAGGAAGGCTCACGTTAGTTAATTCTGTCTTGGGCAGTCTACCTTTGTATTACTTCTCGATGTTTAAAGCCCCGAAAAAGGTGATTGACATCTTAGAAGGTATTAGAAGGAACTTTCTATGGAAAGGTTCAAAAGACAAAAGGTGTATTAACTGGGTGGCATGGAAGAAAGTAACAACCCCTAAGGTCATGGGTGGCTTGGGAGTAAGGGGCCTCAAGGAATTCAATATATGCCTTCTAGCAAAGTGGTGGTGGAAAATTAGACAAGAAGATGGATCTTTATGGTCAAAAATAATAAAGAGTATCCACCGGCTCACCGATTTTGATGACAGAAAACTCGCAAAGAAATTCTACAGCGGAACTTGGAAAAATGTCACTGAGATTGAAGACGAGTTCTTAGAGAATGGTATTAGTCTGAGAGATTTATTCAGAAGAAAGGTAGGTAAAGGAAACAAAACCAGATTTTGGAAAGACACATGGCTTACAGGCATTCCAATAAAAGAAAAATTCCCAAGGTTATACAGGCTGGAGGGGGACAAAAATTGCTTAGTCATGGATCGGGTGGTATTCGATGACACAACAAGACAGACTTGGAATTGGCAATGGAAAAAACTTAATTTATCAAACATGGAAAAGGCAGAATTTCTAGAACTAACCTCAATTCTAAGGTCCTTTGAATTCTGTTCACCAAATAGTGATTGCTGGGAGTGGATCATTGAACAAAATGGACAGTTCACTGTTAAATCCTTAAGGTGGGCACTTGAAGAATCCAAGAGGATCCCAATTCCTTGCACGCTGAAATGGAACTCTTGGGTGCCATGCAGGGTGAATTGTTTTGTTTGGAGGTTAGCACTCAACAGAATTCCTACTAAATGCAGCCTTTCGAATAGAGGAGTAAGACTTCCCGACGAAAAATGCTCATTCTGTGGGTTAGAGGAGGAGTCAATTGATCATTTGTTTGTTCTTTGTGATTTCTCTCAAAGGGTATGGAAAAGCTTATTCAATTGGTGCGGTCTTTCTTGGGCGAATCCAAATAATATAAAAGAGCTCACGGAAGGAATTCTTGTATTGTCTGCATCAATAAAACGGGAAAAGTTACTCTGAGCAATGATTCAGGCTATCTTTTGGTCTATTTGGAAAGCACGTAATGAATTGACTTTTAGACATAAAAGGAGAAATCCAAATGTCATTGTTGACGAAATTCTTGTGAATTTATTCAATTGGGTAAAGTTCAGGGGTAAGGTATCGACTCTGGAATGGTATTCCTGGTGCTGTAATCCTTTCAGCTCTGGTCTCTTCTCTTAAGGAGAGGTGGTGAGGTTGTGTGTTTGTAGTGTGAGAGAGATAAGGCGAGGTTGAGAGGCAGCTTCTTGTTGCATTTTGCAAGGAATGCAGGTTTCTATAAGAGGTGGGGTTGGATCGGGTTTTGGTGTTTTGGGGTATAGCTTCTTGCCTCAGATTTCAAATTCCACAGGTCGTTTTCTTTCTTGTTTCTTTGTTCTCATGGGTAGCTGTTAGGTTCTGAGGTGAGATAGTTATTCTTTCAAGTGGGTTTTCTCTTCGTGTGGTGTGTGGACAGTGGGGGGGGGGGGGGGTTAACTTGGTGTTGAGTTTTGGTGTGTGTTGTGTTTTGACCATGTGGTGCATCGGTTAAATTCTTTTCTCAGATGAGGTAATTCAAACAATGGGGGGTGGGGTGGGGGGGGGGGGGGTTTGGGATCGGGGACTTTGGTGTTCTTGGTGTATTGCATCTCGCTTCAGGCTTTTACAATATGTATTTAAATTCTTTTTCTTTTTTTTTCATATGGGTAGATGTTAGGTCCCTGATGCGAGATTGCTATCTTTTCTTATGTGTTCTTTCGTGTGGTAATTACCAAGGGAGTGGGGAGGGGGTTTATTTGGCGTGCGTTTTTTGGTGTGCGTTCTAGAGTGTGTTTCTCCAAGTACTTGAAAGTCAATCTTGTTTCCAGTAGTCTCTGTTTGGTCCTGTTCATAGGTTGTTCAGAAGAGAATCGCTCGATTTAGAGGCGGTTGTTTGAGTACGCAAGTTTGGGTTGAGTGGTTGCCTTTTGAAGAATTCAAATCAGTCCGGAGTCAACATATGGATTTTTTGGAGATGCAGTCCTAGAGCATCAAATGGTGTGTTCCCTTGATAGATGGAGCATGCCCTGTTCTTGAGGTGAAAGATTTGTTCTTAAGGTGATAGATTTTTGCTACGCATCCACCTTCAGTCACGTTTTATTAGTTAGGGGTAATTTGGGGAAATAAGCAAAATAAAGAGCACCTTTTAGTGGAGGGGTATTTTGGTATATGGTTTAAAATAGTTTGTTACAACAGAATGTTATAAGAAAGTAGCGGGAAGGATTGTGGATCATCTTTGGTGAGAAATTGGTAGTGATACCTTGGGAGAGGCTAGGCTCTCGAATCTCTAGCAATCGTTAGGTTTCCTTTGTAATCATTTGGGTATTCTTGAGTTGTTAATCAAATCAGTGAGTTACTTTGTTTTGCTTTTAGTTATTGATTTCAATTTCAAAGTCAGTTCATAGCAATTGGTATCAGAGCAATGACCCTAGGAACACTCGATCAAAGGTTGGATGTGGTAGAAGAAGGATTGAAAGAAGTGTATTCTTCGATGGCTGAATTGCAACAACAAATCAACACTCACTTGTCTTCATTGATTGAGCAAGTGACACAGATGGCTACGGATCGAAAGAAGTTGCACTCTACCTTGAGAGCTCTCCGTTCATCAAACTCAGAAGATTCTGACCAGAACAGCAGCTACACACTATCATCATCACCACCACCACCGTCCCCACCACCTTTAGGTCTCGAGAACAGGAGAGGAGTTGAAATTCCGAACATCAAAGACTCTAATCCGTGTGTTAGAAAGCTGGAGATGCCGTTTTTCAACGGTAAAAATTCTGATGCCTGGATCTTAGATATTGAACGATATTTTTGGTGCTACCGACTTGGAGAAAAAGACAAGTTAGAAGTAGCTGTAATGGCTCTCGAAGGTGACGCATCTCTATGGTATGATTGGGAGCACAGAAGAAGACCTATACGTGATTGGGAAGAGCTGAAAGGGCTGATTCATCATGACTTCAGATCCTCACAGCATTGCTCGACGAATTTTCAGGACAGAAAGAAGACGGAGCCGATTTTGCCGGTTTCTCATTTCGGAATGCAGTCACAGTACCCACAGAGCATTTCGGAGTTAACGGCTCCGTTAAATGACGGATTGGAAGAGGATACCCTAGGTCATTGCAGTAATGGGCTTATAAAAGAGATTTGGGCCGAAGTTAGTGTTTTGGGCTCACATAATTGGAATCAAGCAAAGGATTTAGCGGTGGAAATTAAAAAGAAAATTAGTTCAAGTCCAAGCAAACAGCATAACCCTAAAACAGTCCAATTTTCTACCCCAACGAATTTTCGGATGATACCGGTATCGAATACGACGAACAATGGTCAAAATCTTTCAGAACAAGAAATACTTCAGCAGGGCATTTTTGAAAAATCTGTGTGTAAGTCGAGTGGTGTCCTGAATGGAGCTCAGACTATAAAGGGGTTTAATTCTTCGTTGCACCATGGTAATCGAGTAGGTAGGTTTTCTTCAGGACATCAATTTCTGCACCCGTTAGCCTCAATTCGGTCTCATTCCTGGCATATGAGTGGCGTGGAGGGGCCCTGGTGGGAAATTAATAGGCAAATGCCAACTGGATGGATGGAGTCCAAGATTCAGCAACTGCATAATGATGATGGAAGACACGAAAAATATCTAATTGTCCCAATCTCAAGATTCGGTGACAACGTGAGTGAGAGGTCAACCAACCGTGACTGGCACAATGGACCAACTATTTTTAAAACTCTTAACCAGATCAACGAGCCCAAGAAACCACCAGACAAGCCATTCCGACTCCTACTTCAAGATGTTACCAAGATCGGAACCGTACCGGTCAGAGATACAAAACCCTGTATGGTCGTCACTTTCGGCCCCCCTCTGGTCTAACAACTGAAGTCAAAGCATACCATGAAGCTTTGTTTGAAGCTTTACTAGGTGAGAATATTGGATTCAATATGAAGAATTTTGCTGTAAAAGATCTCAAAGGTGGATATGTTGTTCCGAATTCTAAGGAAGAACCGGCAAAAGATGCGGTAGAAGTTACTTCTCAAATGATTATGATAAACCATCCGGGTCTGCTTGGAACAGAACTAGCGGATCACTTAACCCCACATGATAAGGATCTTATTTTACAAGTGAATACGGAAATAGCAGAACTCAACGAAAATCTCAAAACTGGGCGGGAGGTGCTTGCGGAAATAAGAGAGAAAGACACTTCAGTTATTGACCCGGGTCAGGTGAGTGGAATGAAGCCATTCAACTAAGCTTTGTTTTGGACAAACTCATTGGTGTAAGCTATAAGGTCAAAGATGGCAGATGTAGTGTAATTTTGATAACTGATCCTCCAAAAATTATCCCCGAGTACTGTGGAATTAAGCACTTTTCAATTAGGGACTCTTTTTCACCACTCAAACATGACAAGTGGAGAATACAATGTTGTACGGTCGCATGAAAAAGAACACAATATTTCAGGGGATAAATTCCAGATAGTTTATGGTCAAAGGTTTGAAAGGAACACAATTTCAAACCAAATTGAGATTTATAGAGCTTTGGGAGTCATGCATTCCAGTCACTACATTAATTATTTCCAGGTTCTAAAGGGTGTCTTGGTTGATTCAAGTCCTAAAATTCCAACCCATGTCAAAAATAAAGATGCAGAGTTGAATAAGTTGCATACAGGAAGGAGTGTCATTAGAGGTGCAAGGGAGCAAGTGGGTGGGATATATGTGGTGATTTTCGTGGTGACTGTATATCATTGTAAGGCGAAGGGCAAGAAGACCAGGTCACCTGGAAAATTTTGGATGCTATGCACCATTTTTTATCCACCTTGAGGACAAGGTGAATCTTTTGGGGGTGGGGTATTGCTACGCATCCACCTTCAGTCACGTTTTATTAGTTAGGGGTAATTTGGGGAAATAAGCAAAATAAAGAGCACCTTTTAGTGGAGGGGTATTTTGGTATATGGTTTAAAATAGTTTGTTACAACAGAATGTTATAAGAAAGTAGCGGGAAGGATTGTGGATCATCTTTGGTGAGAAATTGGTAGTGATACCTTGGGAGAGGCTAGGCTCTCGAATCTCTAGCAATCGTTAGGTTTCCTTTGTAATCATTTGGGTATTCTTGAGTTGTTAATCAAATCAGTGAGTTACTTTGTTTTGCTTTTAGTTATTGATTTCAATTTCAAAGTCAGTTCATAGCAATTTTGACTAGATCCCGGTGGTTTTTTGGAGTTGTTATTGTGCGATATCCCATCTTGGTCATTCCGGTGTAGTCTTGCTCTTTCTGATTGAAGTTAGGGTGGGTGGGTGTTGATTATGGACGAATATGCCCCTGTATTTAAAGAGTTTTGGGAATATCACATATCTTGTGGCTTTTAGACGTATATACCCCTGATATTCAAATAGCTCACAGAAGATTCAAATGAATTTTTGCTGCTTGGTTATGATTGACATTCGGACGGATATACCCCTGGGCTGATTCGGTTCTGCTGAAAGTGGAGTGAAGGCGGTGCAATTGCAGTTTTCTAATTGGAATAGCTTATTACTCTCACTTGTCTTGTTAATAATTGATCTTTGTAATCTAAACCTATAAATTTGGTGATTGTCCTTTTGTTTCCTCCAGCTTCCCGCTGGAGTTTTATTTTGTGGTTATAAAATCCCTTTGCTGTTCAAAAAAAAAAAAAGATAATATTTCCGGGTGGGGAAGTCTGACATTAAGTAATTCAAATAATCTGTAGAAACCAATGACTCTGATGAATCCACATAGCATCAAAGGAACTAAATTCACTTGAGATCATAATCATCGAAAGATGCTCCCACATTTTCCGAAAACTCACCACCTACTCAAAATAATATCAATAACATAAAAGGGAAGATGAATAAACATAATCCGACTTTAAGCAAGGTTCTCGCGAAAAAAGAGAAAATCAGATAAAGAACAAGAAAGTTATTGGGGCACCTTAAAACCTGAACCAACAATGTCGTTCTCATCATCACCAAGATGGACTAAGTTCTCATCATTGTTGATTTGCTTATATGTTGTATCCCCTTCTTCCATAATTTGCTCGAAGATGTCATATCCTTCTTCTACATTCGAAAAACACCTAAACAGTGCAGGAGAAAAACCCTAAACAACCGAGAGACACTTTCTAAATTGATACATGCATATATTTTCTTAGTTACCGATCTTGTAGATTGAAGCGGTTTTTGTCCGTTGGGTTTTGGGGATAGGTTTGTATTGCGTAATGTTAACGAAGGAGAAGGACGTGAGAGTACGTAGCCGGTTTCCCTAATGAAATGGCAAGGAGCTCACGTCACGTAGCCGGTTTCCCTAATGAAATAACAAGGGGCAGATTTAACTTTAATAAAAAGGTCTAAAACAGAAAAAAGACAAAACATACGGTTATTTTTTGAATTGAACCCTAAAATATAGGCTAAAATTGTAATACAAAATGAACAAATGAGATACTGTTAAAGCCGAAGAACACTATGAATGAACTAATTGGCAAAATTATAAGAAATAAAATTAGGTTTGTAAAAAATGAAATGATAATTTTTGTTTCTAACTTTATTACTAACCACTTGAAAAGATGACAAATGTAAAGTTTAATAAAATTAATAATATTTTAATCCACTTGTCATCATTTCAAATGGTTAGGAATAAAGTTAGGAACAAAAATTAGGAACCAATACAATTTCTCAAATGAAATTTAGAATAAAATAACAAATAAGATAAATTGAGAAGCTGGAAAATCTTTTTTATGTAATCGATAGTATCAATTCAGTGGACAACGCCTTTTAATACAAAAAAGAATCTTTTTTTGACCAAACAGGGATTTGCTACTTTTCTTTCTCCACGAAATTCCGAAGTCCAAGCACTCAATCCTCTGTCTTCTTAATATACATCTTTCTGCAATCGTTTCGCATAAACTTTTCCAAAGACAGATTTGATTGTATAGGATCCTTCACTGATGGTATGTTAACTCTGTTTTTTTTCCTTGATTTGATATGGTTTATATATATATGTCAAAAAGTGATTTGATCATATAATTGATTCCTATCAGAAGCTGTGAAGGTGTAAATGCACTGAATAAGGAGGATTGGACACTACATAGATGTGGTTCTTCTTCAACAATCTTGGAAAATGGGGTATATATTTATTAATTGAACTTCATTGATCCTAAATAGGCAATCTACTTATTATCTCATCATTTCCCAAGGATTTATGTTAATAACTAAACATTTCAGGAAATATGTATAATGCTATACTTGGGTATTTTCAAAGTATATTTTTCTACTAAGAAATATGTATAAGTGCACTCACTGCAATGCTATAGTTTGGTAGTATTTTTTACTATAACGATCTAATAAGAAAAAAGGAATTGAGAGTATAACGCTATAATTGGGTAGATTTTCAAAGTATCATGTTCTTATAAAGAAAATTGAAAGTAGAATGCTATAATTAAGTAGAGCTTTCAAAGAATAATGTTCTAATAAGAAAAATACTGAAAGTACAAGGTCATACTTGAGTAGATTTTTTAAAGTAAAGTGCCTTAATAAGAAAAAAAGTTTTAAAGTTTATTTTTGTGGTTGAAAGACGTGAAAGTAAGGTGCTATTTTACATGAATAAATAAAAGTACATTGCTATTTCTTGCTTTTAGTCTGATATAAATGTATGTATGTATGTGCATTACTTTCTAGATATCATTACAATTTGGAAATGGTTCATCTTTTATCATCCAGAATATAATATGTGTTCATCTTAAAATGTGCAGATACTGGGAGAACTAGAAGGTCTGACTCACCAACATTGTTTCACAGGCATGGTTCGGATCTCAGTACAAGGTTACCATTTTGAAAATAAAGCATTCATTGATGGGCGACCCTAAAGGCCTGCACATAAGTTGTCTTTGCAAGAAGTCGTCATAGGTCTTGTTTGTAACATCGTTTTTGGTCTTCGAGCTTAATGCTTTGTATTATGAATTATTATTTAAGCTTATTGCTCTGATTATCATGGATCAACCCAAACTGTATCCTGATTAACAATAAGTTGTAGTTTTTAAAGAAGAATCATCTCGTATGTGTGTTAATTGCAACCTTTGTTGTATTGTGAAAACGGTTTTGGTAATAATTACAACTTATGGGTCTCAGGGTAAAAGCTGCTATATAATTTGTAGAAAATCATATGTTCGTTGTTATTATGGGTAAAGAAAAGTTAGAGTACGTTACCTAATATTCATAAAAATAGGTGAAGTTAGTTGTTATTTGTCGCAATTTGCCTAAATCATAAGGAAAATAATTTTTTCCTCCAAAAAAAATTGTAAGCGGTTAACATTTTTTTGTATGAAAATACTTTTATTTAAAATAATCATTTACTATAAGTATTTTGTTAAATCATTATGTTGATTAGGAATCCAACTTTGTGTGTTGTATTTGGTTATATGGCATCTCATTTGCTTGATGTGATGATGAATTGTTGGGAAATTGGGCTGGACAGCAATATTTTGACCCTGTATTGGCCAGACTTTCAGGATGTTGAGACTCCGATTGTGAAGAGAGATGGAATGGATCGAGGAGGCATATGTCGGTCCCACAAACAAAGAATCATCATCGGGTCTGAATCTGGATCTGATTCATGGATCTAAAATAGAGGAGCTATTGACGGGTTTCTCGATTTGAATCGTGGTCTCAGGACGTCTGTATCAGATCGCTGTACGATTTCGTCTCGATAGCCAATTTGCATCCTGGGTCGCATTGTGTACAGTTCCCTATTTCGTTTCCATTTTTTCTGGATCGCGAACTTGATGGATAGGAACGAGTAGAGGTGCACATTTACCGGTTAAAACCGGTTTCGGTTAAAATGAGAACCGGTTTTTGATATAACCGGTTATGGCTTGACCGGTTTCGGGTAAAACCGGACCGGTTTAGGCCGGTTTTTTTGGTTTGGAATGTATAACCGGTATACGGTTAAAACCGGTTTTTATAAAACCGGTTCCGGTTAAACCGGTAAAAAAACCGATTTTAATGAATTAAATCTTTAAAAATACAAAAAAAATACTAAAAAATACTATAAAAATACATAAAAATTTATATTGTCTTTGGTTATGATATACAATAAGAAACAACAATTTTTGAACTTGAATAACATTGATTGAAATTGAAATCAAAAAAACAAACATAAACGTCAATAATAATAATAGTAGGAATTATAGTCTTCAACTTTGTCGTCTTCAAATCTTCAAGCTTTTAATCCGAAAATTCTTCAATCTCACCCTCATCAACTTCGGTCGTTGGAGGTGATATCCCCATTGCAACTTCTTCTTCGTGGATATACTCTTCCACCGGTGGTAAAAGCGGCCCTTCGAGCGAAACGCAATGTTGTATCCTTTCGACGCCATCCAAGTAGTCCTTCAAGCAAACGCATACTTCCATCGATTCGGCCGTGAGTTTGGACCTTCTTTCCGTGATGACCCTGCCACTAAAAGAAAAAGCGGATTCCGAAGCTACCGTGGAAGCTTGGACGGTTAGTAAATCGCGGGCCATGGCGGCTAGAATCGGGAATTGCACTTCCTTTTCTTTCCACCAAGCCAAAATGTCAAATTTTGAAATTCTTCGACGGTAAAGTGGGCTAAAAAGTTTGTGGCCATATAATTGCCCAATTCGCTACTTGGGGCGGAAGTACGTTGGCGTTTTGTGGCATCCTCTATCAAAGTGTTATAAAGATTTATGTTAACGTTTCTTCCCGATGAAGATGAACCGGCCATACCTCTACGAATATGATCAACTATTACATTAGTTGGTTGACCATATTTGGTAGCGTACATTTCAAATAATTTTTTGAAAGAGTCATTGAATTTAAAAACTTGATTTTGAACGAAATTTGGTTCGAGTTCACTTAATCCCAAGTTTTCATAAATTTGCCCCATTAAAACGTTTACACCACCCACATTTATAGTCGGGTTTAGGGCGGCGGCACATGTGAAGACTAAAGGCAATTCCCGAAAATATTTTAAAATTTTGCTTTTCATAGCAATAACCATATTTTGAAACAATGTGATCGAAGAATACTCGAAATTTGCCATTTTTTCCGTCATAAGAAAAATTTGATTTAAAACCAACGGACTCGTGGGATAGTAAACGCCCGACAACAAAGTTGTTGCCTCCTTGAAAATTTGTAGAAAATGTGTTAGTTCTTGAAGCAAATTCCAATCCGATTCGGGGATTGAAACCGATCGACGTTTTTCAACAAGTATTTCGTTAAACGCATTAAGTGTGAGTTTTTGACGTAAAATGCTTTCAAACATAAAACAAGTTGAGTTCCATCTAGTGGGTGTGTCAAAGTTAGGGCCTAAACATGGTTCGTTACATTGTGCACAAAAAAACCGGTAATTTGCTTGTCGTTGGTTACTTGTGCCATAAATTGTGGTTAAAAGATTTTTAAATTTCGTACGTAAATCATCACAAACTTGAAGCCCGGCTTGCACACTTATATTTATAATATGTGCAATACATCGGGTATGAAAAAAGTCGCCATCTAAAATTGGTTTTAGTCTTAATTTCATTCGATTGATGGCGTTTGTGTTGTTTGACGCGTTATCGAGGGACATAGAAAAGACTTTATCGTCTATTTTATATTCCGCCATAACGTCCAATAATATTTTTAATAAGTTTGCACGGTATGTGGATAACCAAATAATTTAAAATCTATTGTCCGTTTCATCATTAGCCAACTATCGGGATGAAACCAATGAGCGGTAACGGCTAAATAGGAATTTGCATTTCCGTGGGGGGCGGTCCAAACGTCACAAGTTAGCGAAATCGAATTTTTGTAGTTTGCAAATCCTACAATTATTTCGGATTTCGCTTTGGCCCAAAGTGCAATAGCATCACGTCGAAGAGTAGTACGACTTACAGCGGAGTATCGAGGTTGAAGTTTCGTTTTGATGATTTCCGTAAGCCGCGGGTTGTCGAAGTGGTCGAATGGAAGTGCTTCTTGGATGACAAACTTGGCAAAGGCTTCTCTTACGGCATCGTTGTCGTACACAAATAAAGTGCCGTCCGATCCAATTGTAGTTTGCGACGGATCGGTACTAGTTTGTTGGAGCGCTTTGCAACCGCTACTTATATGTGCCCTCAACGTTGAGTTGCTCGTTGACGAATAAAACCTCCCACATTTCTTGCACCGAGCTTTTTTCGCACCATCTCTCATAACACAATAATCGAAATTCGACCAAACATCGGCGGATCGCGTTGTGGTTTTGATTTCCACTACATCATCGTTGGTATAGTTTCGTGTTATTCCCGAAGTACCAACGGAAGCGGAACCGGTAGCGGAACATGACGAAGCCATCTTGAAATTGTTAGAAAATAGGTCGGGAATGCGAAAAACGTCGAGATTTGTGAGCGTTTTTTGCGGGGTGTTGAAACCAAATGAACCAACATCTATTTATACTAACAAATGAGGGGTAAAATGGGTATTTTGGACATTTTAACGGCTCCTAACGGCTATAAACCGAGCACAAGAATCCAAAAAACCAAAAAAATCCCGTTTTTTAACGGCTACAAAAAAAACCCGGAAAAAACCGGTTTTTTTTCCGGTTAAAAAACCGGTTAACAAAACCCGGTTAAAAAACCGGTGAAAAAAACCGGTTCGCGCTGTTTCTCTTAACCGGCTCCTAACCGGCGGTTCGGTTTTAACTGGACCGGTTTTTATATAACCGGTTATGAGGAAAACCGGTTCGGGTATGGATTTCGGTTTTTAAAAAAACCGGTCACGATGTGCACCTCTACGAACGAGAGGAAATGCTACCTTGGAAACCGAACCGACTTCTAGGAAGGCCAGTCCAGTTAATTCGATTAAATTTATTCAAGGTTTTCACATGGATTTACAATCGCTGAATTTATTGGTGGAAATCCCAACAGGCCTTTAAAAAGGCCTAGTTTTTTTTTTGAACAGCAATAAATTTTATTAGATGCTCAAGCAAGGAGCTTGAAGCAAGGAGGAATTACAACAAAATGGGACTAACATTCCATCTGTCCCAATCAATGTTACAAGCCCCTTTATCTCTACTTTTAAGCCATTGAAACGAAAGGGTCTTAATAAGACCGACAACAACATTACAGTTAGACACAAGACCATTAAAAACGAGTTGGTTCCTACACCACCAAAGCTTCCAAATGATTGTAGCAAAAATACATCCAAGTCTTTTCCCCATTGTCGGTCTACCTTTTTCTATATCCATGATGCTCCGTAAGATCTCCTCCATGGACCCCAAGCTCACCGGCAACTCCACGCACCAAACACTGATTTGGGCTAAAACGTCTTTAGCAAAGGAGCAGCAAAAGAACAGATGATCCTCCGATTCCTCACTTCTATGACAAAAAGGGCATCGAACATTCGCCAGATTAATCCCCCTTAAGTTGAGATTGACTTTTGTGGGGAGACGACACAAACGGGCTCTCCACAAAAGAATGTTGACTTTATTCGGCAAGCTGCTATTCCAATATGTGTGAAACGGAGAGTCTACCAGCAGAAACTCATCTAGAAGCCGGCGACAGGAAGAAACCGTGAAACAACCGTCATCTTCAAGACCCTATTCCCATCCTTCATCCGAGATAAAGAATAAACTCCTTAAGTCAATGTTACCCATCTTGATGCTCCTGTTAAGACCAGCAATGCAACCCCACACGCTTTTACAATTCTGAGATATTCTGTTATCCCCAAGGTTCCCATTCGAGCCGTGAATGGCACAAATAGTCTTCTTCCAAAGGGCGTCCCCGTCATGTCTAAAACGCCCCACCACTTAACAAGAAGAGCATAATTTAGGGAATGAAGGCTACCAATATTCAACCCCCCTTTCTCTTTGGAGTTTATGATTTTATCCCAAGCTACCTAAGAGATTTTTCTATTGTTTGACACACCACCCCAAAAAAATTACATCTAATGCTTTCAAGCTTCTTTAGAATTTTAACCGGGGCTTTATATAAGGAGAACATGTAAGTACTAAGACTACCAAGCACTGCCTTGCATAAAATAAGTCTTCCCCCGAAGGATAAGAGACGAGCTTTCCAAGAAGACAATTTATTTTGGAATTTTTCAACAACCCCTTTCCAAATATTCGCCCTATTGATACCACCCCCAACCGGCATGCCAAGGTAATGCATCGGGAGAGATCCTTCCTTGCAGCCAAATATTCGCCCTATTGATACCACCCCAACCGGCATGCCAAGGTAATTCGATTAAATTTATTCAATGTTTTTACAAGGAATTATTATCATAAGATCAAAGGGTGCGGGTGTGAATTGTCACACCCCGATCCTTGGCGGAATCGATCAAGGCGTGATATATTGTTCAAAGTCTCATGACAACTATGTTATAATATGATTAGATTCAAGTAAGTACTAAGTATGCAAACAAGATCCACAACATACATATACAAATCAAATACAATAACATTTATTACATCAAATTTAAATAGTCTTGTGGGTTTCTAAGGTACACCCTACTTTTCATCAACTTCATTCTTCAAATCTGCATCATGGGTAAAAACAGGTCAACTACGAGAGTTGGTGAGTAATCTAGTTTTATTAAAGAAAATTGTGAGTTTGAATAATTTGAAATTTGTTTTCTTTTGAAGTTGGCAAGCAACTGTTATTGAGATAACAGTTTATAAATCAAAAATTGATTAACAAATGATAACAACAACAATAAGTCCTCACCCTATATATATACATATATATGTATATATAGGATGGAGCATCTAATCATCATACACACACAACCACGTGTGATCAATCACCTTAGCGTCCCAAGGCGGGGTGGTCAACCCAATAGCGCTATTATTGTCCATAACGTACCTCAAGAATATGGGCATAGTCATGGAGATTAGACTAAAATGATAATGCACTACAAGTACATGTAGCGTAAACAAACAATAATTATACAAATAATGATTCAAGTATAAATGACCCAACAATGTCTCAATTGTGATAAAATAATAAAATGAAGTTGAAAACATATTAGAACCACATGATACACCCCAAAAGTATTGAAAATTATAAAATATGGGGTAGATTACTCACATTAGTTCAAACGGAATACGCGTGTTGTACGATAGACGGCTCGGGTCAAAACGACGTGGAACCTATTATAATTAATAGTTTTGGTTTAGGAACTACTAAACGGGAATGGAGTATTAATAAAAATAATTATACACATATTCTTATATTAGATGAATTAACAATAATCAAATTTTGTTTTGAATATTAATGTATTCATAGGTTAGATGAATTTTAAATTGAATTAATTACTTTGCTTAATTAATTTATATTTTCACTTTAGGCAAGATTTTAATAATTTCTTATTAAAATAATAACTTGTCAAATTATAAGTATTTACAGATTTTATATATTATAAACAATTATTTATATGAAATAATCATTAAAAAGGCATTTTTACATGCTTAGATATTTAGGAAAATGGTTTTAAATACTAAACAGTAATTAAACATTCTGAAATTATCAGAAAATAATTATTTCATAAAATAGTAATTACTGTAAAATTTGCATATTTTTCTTAACTGCTTTATTATTTATTTAATATTTTAATAATTAAACCACAACAAAATCCGGGAAAAATAATAAATCATTCCCAAAACTTCTGGAAAATTAACCATTGTTTTCTAACATTATATTGAGCCTACTGTAAATATTTTGGATATTTTTGACTATGGGGAGTATTTATTATGTTTTTCAATATTAACTAATCAATAAAATCATAAATAATAGGAAAATATTAAGAGAAATTCATTAGACCTTTTATTTATGATTAACATGGTATATATGATATTCTGATAAGGTTTTATAATTTTTGGACATGTGTAGCTATTTATTATCAATTTAAACCATTAAATAATCATTAAATCAGGAAAAATAAGCAAACATGCTTACAAAAATCTGTAAATTTTGTCATAGAGTCTTTAAAATGTTAATAAGGTGCGAAAAATATAAAATCTAGTTTTTAACATACATAACTATATTTTGCAATTTATTTATCTACAACAAAATAAAATACAAAATAAGCATCAAACAGTAATATAAATGCATGAAACTTTATAAATCCACTTTACGTAATATATGGGTTGTTCCAAAATTTTCCCAGAATTTATTGAGTGCAAAACGTATTTTATGTGAATTATTGCCTTATTATATTGCAATAATTATAGTAATTCAATAAAAATAAGTTATTTTCTGAACATTTCCAGAACTTCTTATTTTATTTATGGGATTCTGAGAAAAATCAGGTTTATGCATAAAATGAGTTTTAGATAGTTTGGTGGATTTAATTTGTTTCATGTATGAATTTGGAACTTTTAACAACATACCTTGATGAATGCTTCAAGAGGGATGGAGATTTGAGTATGAGGGATTGTTCTTGGCTGGAAAATTGATATTTCTTGGAAGAATTTCGAGATTGAGAGTGAGAGAAAGAATAGAGAGGGTTTGAGTGGTGATGAGAATAATGTGTTGGGAGAAAAATGAAAGGAAAGATGATGGGAGGTGTAAGTGGGAGACAATGGGAATAACCTTTTACTTTTGGTGGTCTTCATAATTCCCCACTAACACAAGCATCTTAAGAGTTTTATAAAATTTAATGTAGTGTTTATAAAAATAGAGTTTTATAAAAAAAATAGGTTATTATTTGATTATAACAATCTACTTTGATTTGAAGTTTAATTATAGCATTCAAGTTTGATTATTTTAATTTAATTAGAGCATCATACTTTGATTTGATTTTAATATGGTATTATAATTTAATTTGATTATAGTTATAACGTTATACTATGCTATATTGCTATTAACGTCAATTTATATTGTAGTGTAAGGATTTTGATCCTATTAGCATCAAGTAATCTTGAGTAGGGTTTATTAAATTTCCAATTGGGTTGGGTTGACCCGAATCCATTTTAGGCGGATGTCACAGTCTCCCCTACTTTAGGAAATTTCGTCCCGAAATTTAAGAAGAGAGTACCTTAAGAGAAAAGTTGCGGGTATTTGGTACGCATTTGATCCTCACGCTCCCATGTATACTCGGGTCCACGTGCTGACTGCCACCTAACCTTGACTAGGGGAATGCGACTTCTTTTGAGTTGCTTTTCCTTTCGGTCTACAATTTCCAAGGGTTTCTCGATAAATTGCATTGTCTCGTCGATTTGGATATCCTCGAGAGGAACATGAAGGTTCTCGTCAGCTAAACACTTCTTGAGGTTGGCTATATGAAATACTGGGTGAACTTTATTAAGCTCTATTGGTAGATCCAACTCGTAGGCTACTGGTCCGATCATTTTCAGGATTTTGAACGGGCTTACATAGCGTGGTGCCAATTTACCCTTGCGTCCAAATCGAACCACACCTTTCCATGGGGACACTTTTAACATGACCATGTCACCCACGGTAAATTCAAGCGGTTTGCGTCGCTTGTCGGCGTAACTCTTTTGTCGGCTACAAGCTGTGAGAAGGTTATTGCGAATCTGAGTGATTTTGTCGGTTGTTTCCTGGATAAGCTCAGGACCAACGATTGGAGAATCCACTATTGCGCGAATTACGTGGGACTTGCCAATTTCATGCCAGCAAATAGGAGATCGGCATTTACGGCCATACAATGCCTCAAATGGTGGCATCCCGATGCTAGAATGATAACTGTTATTATAGGAGAATTCCACCAACGGTAAATGAGAGTCCCAGTTTCCTCCGAAATCTAAGACACACGCCCTCAACATATCTTCGAGTGTTTGAATTGTCCTCTCAGATTGACCATCGGTCTGAGGATGATAGGCGGTACCGAGATCGAGGCGGGTTCCCATGGCTTCTTGAAGTGATTGCCAGAACCGAGAGAGAAATCTCCCATCACGATCTGAAATGATGCTGAGAGGGATGCCATGCCGACTAACTATCTCGTCGATGTAAATTTGAGCAAGTTGTTCGACCTTGAAATGTTCACGGGATGGGAAGGAAGTGAGCAGATTTAGTCAAACGGTCAACGATTACCCAAATGCTGTCATGTCCCTTTGTGGTACGGGGAAGTTTGGTTACGAAATCCATGGTGATCGCTTCCCATTTCCACTCGGGGATTACCGGTTGGACCAATAGTCCAGAGGGTCGTTGATGTTCTGCTTTGACCCTGGAACATGTAAGACATTTGGCTACGAATAAAGCAATATCCTTTTTCATTCCCGACCACCAATAATTGGTTCTCAAGCCATGATACATCTTGTCAGCGCCCGGATGAATGGAATATCGAGTTTTATGGATTTCTTCCATCAGGAATGTACGAAGATTGTCGCGATTTGGGATCCAGATGCGATCTTGATAATAGAAAATACCATCAGATTTAGATTCCAACTCCCCATCAATTCCCGTGGGCATGTCATTTTCGGTAATTGCCGAGTGTTGGGTTCCTCGAATTCGGTCGCTGAGATTGGACAAGATAGGAGAACATATTAAATGAAATGCTTTGGCATGTTCTTTTCGTCTTAACACGTCGGCTACGACGTTCGCCTTGCCCGGATGATAGCGTATTTCACACTCATAATCATTTAGGAGTTCGACCCATCGTGTTTGCCTCATATTGAGTTCCTTTTGATTAAGAATATGTTGCAAGCTCTTATGGTCGGTGAAAATTACGCATTTAGTGCCGTAAAGGAAATGCCTCCAAATTTTAAGAGCGAAAACCACGGCACCGAGCTCCAAATCATGAGTCGTATAATTCCTTTCGTGGATTTTTGAGTTGTCGCGATGCGTAAGCTACAACCTTTACCCTTTGCATCAAAACACAACCTAGACCGAGATTGGAGGCATCGCAATATACCACGAAATCTTCGGATCCTTCAGGGAGTGTAAGAATCGGAGAGTCACACAACCTTTGTTTAAGGGTTTGGAAAGCGTCTTCCTGCTTGGGTCCCCAATCAAATGGCGTACCCTTGCAAGTGAGAGAAGTAAGCGGTAAAGCGATCTTTGAGAAATTTGAAATGAAACGCCGGTAATAGCCGGCTAAACCGAGGAAGGACCGAATTTCCTTGGGGGTACGTGGGGCTTTCCAATTATTGACTGCTTCAACTTTTGCGGGATCAACTAAAATACCCTTGTCACTTACAATATGACCGAGGAATTGTACCTCCTTTAACCAAAACTCGCATTTCGAAAATTTGGCATAAAGCTGATTTCCTTGCAATGTTTGGAGAGTTAGACGAAGGTGTCTTTCATGGTCTGCCTTTGTCTTGGAGTAAATGAGGATGTCATCAATAAAGACGATAACAAAACGGTCGAGATAAGGTTTAAATACCCGATTCATCAAGTCCATGAATGCGGCAGGGGCATTCGTTAGGCCAAAAGGCATAACGGTGAACTCGTAATGACCATAGTGGGTTCGGAAAGTAGTTTTGGGGATGTCTTCTTCCCGTACTCGAAGTTGGTGATAACCCGAGCGGAGGTCGATTTTTGAGAAGCATGAAGCTCCTTGAAGTTGATCAAAAAGGTCGTCGATCCGAGGTAACGGATATCGATTCTTGATGGTCAATTTATTTAACTCCCGATAATCGATACACATACGAAACGAACCATCTTTCTTTTTGATGAAGAGAACCGGGGCTCCCCAAGGTGAAGTACTAGGGCGGATAAATCCCTTATCGGTTAATTCTTGGAGCTGACTTGCCAATTCTTGCATCTTGGTTGGAGCCAACAGATATGGAGACTTGGCTATGGGAGCAGCCTCAGGAACGAGATCGATGCGGAACTCTAGCTCACGTACTGGAGGGAGTCCAGATACGTCATCGGGAAAGATGTCGGGAAAGTCTCATACAATCGGAATATCTTCGATCTTCTTTTTTTTTCGACCTTTGTTTCCACCACATGGGCTAAGAAAGCCATGTATTCTTTACGTAGATATGATCGAGCTTGAGTACATGACATAAGACTAAGCTTTTTTGAACGAGTCTCGCCATAAATACGAAGACTTTGACCGTCGGCAAGAGGAATACGAATAAACTTCTCGTAACATACTATTTCAGCATGGTTTTGGGATAGCCAATCCATTCCCACGATGATGTCGAAGCTACCAAGTTCCATAGGAACTAAATTGACGGAAAATTTATGATCGCAAAAATCGAAAGTGCAATCTTGGATGACTGCATTGAGTGAAATGTATTTTCCATTAGCGACTTCTACGGTAAAGTTTTCATCAATAATCGTGCGAGGTGTGTGAAGTATGGGTTCAAATTCCAAAGACACAAAACTTTTATCGGCACCTGAATCAAAAAGTACTGACACGTAGCAGTCATTTATGAGAAACGTACCATTTACGACCTTGTTATCGGTCTGTGCTTGGGTTGCGGTAATGACAAATGCTCGGCCTTTGGGAGCTGGAACATGCATTGTTGGATTTGCCTGTGCTTGAGTGTTAATGATATTGACAAGCCTAGGACACGCGTTTCTGAAATGGGTGGGGTCACCACAGTTGAAGCATGTTCCAGTTGGATACCGGGTTTGTGTTTGCTGATTTGAGGGTAGAGCGAATGGTCGTTGAGTTTTTGGTGCACGACATGTGTCCGCCAAGTGGCCATAGCGACCACAAGTCGTATAAAGGCGACACGGGCTGGTGGTCATATGGTGATAGTTACAGTGGTTACAGAGGGGGTGAGGTCCGGTATACGGCTTTTTGTTTGGTTGGGTGACTTGGGTGATAGGAGCAGCAGGGGTAATAACAGCATGGTTGTGGTGATGGCTTTTCCGCTTCTTTTTGTCGTGTCGGTGTGAGGACTCGGACTTGACAATTAGGGGGGTCTCAGGGGTCGGCTTTTCAGTTGTCATCTTTGAACCCTTGCGTGGGAGGACACCATCGTTCATATTATCCTCGTTGAGTTGACCTGCTATTTCAATAGCGGATTCCAGAGTAGATGGCCTGCTGCTGGTCACCGAATCACGGATCTGGCGCGGTAACCCTTTGATGTAGCGGCGTATTGCAGTTTTCATAGGTTGAACCATGTGAGGTAGGAGTCTTGAAAGATCATAGAATCTATTAGTGTAGGTCGCGTTGTCTCCTCCCACCTGTTTCAGATTCCAGAATTCCTCCTCGAGAGTTTGCAATTCGCTGTCCGGGCAGAACTTCTCTATCATGCGTTCCTTTAGTTTTGACCAGGTCATTCCCAAGGCAACACCGTCTCCTTTTGCCCGTTTTTCTAGGTTCCACCATGAGAGAGCATGACCTTGGAGGCACCCTGTAGCGTGACGTACCATCAGGTCCTCAGGGCACTCGCTGTGGATGAAAGTACTCTCCATTTCTTCGATCCATGTGAGGAGTGCGGTGGCACCATCGTTGCCTTTGAAGTAAGGCGGATTATAGCTACGAAAGTGCTTAAACGAGCAACGATGAATGGTTGCTGGAGCTTGCGGCTGAAGAGTTTGAAGATGGGTTGCAATTGTTGGGATGACATTTGCTACCTCCTTAGCGATAAGGGCGGCTAGCCTTCGGTTGTTACGAGCAGCATATGGGGGTCGTAATGCCATCTATGAGAAACACGCATATGGACTTGTGAGTTATTTGTAAATTGATTATGGAAATTAAGTTTGTAGACATTGTTGGGTAAAAGGATTGTAAAACATTTGTTGGGCCATGGTTAGGAGTGTTGGGCACCTTTTGGGCTTTCCATGGGTACTAAATGTGAAGCATGTAGCAATTGCGTGGGCCCCCACAATACTAAGTTTTTACATGTTTTTCCCACTTCAAGGCCCATTAGGGAACTTTATAGTCCAATGAGTTGGCCATTTTGGAGTGTATCCTTTCGGATACGTTTGATAAGGTCGGGTATTTTGATGGCTCAAAAGTAATGTGAGTGACGCGCTTTGGCCTATAGGTTTGGGAACTCTCGCCTTTGGTCCCCAGGTAAGCAAACCGGTCCCTCGGTTGATTGGGATGTATACGAATGCTTACCTAGTCAGGACTTTCGGGCTACCGGCACCTCCCCCTTCCAGTTACTACGCGTCCATTACTTTGATCCTACCCAACTAGAGTGGATGACTTTTAATTTCCTATGAGCTCTAAGGAATATATATGTATATAAATTTTTATTTTGAAACCATTTGAGTATGTATGTGATTTTAAGAGAAAGAGGAGAAAATTCACAAGTGTATGCACACATATAAGTGTCGGGAATAATACCTAAGCACATAAGGGAGCAATTAGCACACAAAGGTATTCCTAGGATTTTCTAAGTGCGAATTGCATGCAGTTGTGTGTGCATTTTATAAACTAGCATACGAGAGGACCCTAGAGGCTATAGACTAGGTCAAGGCAATTAACCTAATTCCCTATAGTCAAGGGCTCTGATACCGATCTGTCACACCCCGATCCTTGGCGGAATCGATCAAGGCGTGATATATTGTTCAAAGTCTCATGACAACTATGTTATAATATGATTAGATTCAATTAAGTACTAAGTATGCAAACAAGATCCACAACATACAAATACAAATCAAATACAATAACATTTATTACATCAAATTTAAATAGTCTTTTGGGTTTCTAAGGTACACCCTACTTTTCATCAACTTCATTCTTCAAATCTGCATCATGGGTAAAAACAGGTCAACTACGAGAGTTGGTGAGTAATCTAGTTTTATTAAAGAAAATTGTGAGTTTGAATAATTTGAAATTTGTTTTCTTTTGAAGTTGGCAAGCAACTGTTATTGAGATAACAGTTTATAAATCAAAAATTGATTAACAAATGATAACAACAACAATAAGTCCTCACCCTATATATATACATATATATGTATATATAGGATGGAGCATCTAATCATCATACACACACAACCACGTGCGATCAATCACCTTAGTGTCCCAAGGCGGGGTGGTCAACCCAATAGCGCTATTATTGTCCATAACGTACCTCAAGAATATGGGCATAGTCATGAAGATTAGACTAAAATGATAATGCACTACAAGTACATGTAGCGTAAACAAACAATAATTATACAAATAATGATTCAAGTATAAATGTCCCAACAATGTCTCAATTGTGATAAAATAATAAAATGAAGTTGAAAACATATTAGAACCACATGATACACCCCAAAAGTATTGAAAATTATAAAATATGGGGTAGATTACTCACATTAGTCCAAACGGAATACGCGTGTTGTACGATAGACGGCTCGGGTCAAAACGACGTGGAACCTATTATAATTAATAGTTTTGGTTTAGGAACTACTAAACGGGAATGGAGTATTAATAAAAATAATTATACACATATTCTTATATTAGATGAATTAACAATAATCAAATTTTGTTTTGAATATTAATGTATTCATAGGTTAGATGAATTTTAAATTGAATTAATTACTTTGCTTAATTAATTTATATTTTCACTTTAGGCAAGATTTTAATAATTTCTTATTAAAATAATAACTTGTCAAATTATAAGTATATACAGATTTTATATATTATAAACAATTATTTATATGAAATAATCATTAAAAAGGCATTTTTACATGCTTAGATATTTAGGAAAATGGTTTTAAATACTAAACTGTAATTAAACATTCTGAAATTATCAGAAAATAATTATTTCATAAAATAGTAATTACTGTAAAATTTGCATATTTTTCTTAACTGCTTTATTATTTATTTAATATTTTAATAATTAAACCACAACAAAATCCGGGAAAAATAATAAATCATTCCCAAAACTTCTGGAAAATTAACCATTGTTTTCTAACATTATATTGAGCCTACTGTAAATATTTTGGATATTTTTGACTATGGGGAGTATTTATTATGTTTTTCAATATTAACTAATCAATAAAATCATAAATAATAGGAAAATATTAAGAGAAATTCATTAGACCTTTTATTTATGATTAACATGGTATATATGATATTCTGATAAGGTTTTATAATTTTTGGACATGTGTAGCTATTTATTATCAATTTAAACCATTAAATAATCATTAAATCAGGAAAAATAAGCAAACATGCTTACAAAAATCTGTAAATTTTGTCATAGAGTCTTTAAAATGTTAATAAGGTGCGAAAAATATAAAATCTAGTTTTTAACATACATAACTATATTTTGCAATTTATTTATCTACAACAAAATAAAATACAAAATAAGCTTCAAACAGTAATATAAATGCATGAAACTTTATAAATCCACTTTACGTAATATATGGGTTGTTCCAAAATTTTCCCATAATTTATTGAGTGCAAAACGTATTTTATGTGAATTATTGCCTTATTATATTGCAATAATTATAGTAATTCAATAAAAATAAGTTATTTTCTGAACATTTCCAGAACTTCTTATTTTATTTATGGGATTCTGAGAAAAATCAGGTTTATGCATAAAATGAGTTTTAGATAGTTTGGTGGATTTAATTTGTTTCATGTATGAATTTGGAACTTTTAACAACATACCTTGATGAATGCTTCAAGAGGGATGGAGATTTGAGTATGAGGGATTGTTCTTGGCTGGAAAATTGATATTTCTTGGAAGAATTTCGAGATTGAGAGTGAGAGAAAGAATAGAGAGGGTTTGAGTGGTGATGAGAATAATGTGTTGGGAGAAAAATGAAAGGAAAGATGATGGGAGGTGTAAGTGGGAGACAATGGGAATAACCTTTTACTTTTGGTGGTCTTCATAATTCCCCACTAACACAAGCATCTTAAGAGTTTTATAAAATTTAATGTAGTGTTTATAAAAATAGAGTTTTATAAAAAAATAGGTTATTATTTGATTATAACAATCTACTTTGATTTGAAGTTTAATTATAGCATTCAAGTTTGATTATTTTAATTTAATTAGAGCATCATACTTTGATTTGATTTTAATATGGTATTATAATTTAATTTGATTATAGTTATAACGTTATACTATGCTATATTGCTATTAATGTCAATTTATATCGTAGTGTAAGGATTTTGATCCTATTAGCATCAAGTAATCTTGAGTAGGGTTTATTAAATTTCCAATTGGGTTGGGTTGACCCGAATCCATTTTAGGCGGATGTCACATAAATCAAAAGAATTGTACGGGTATATTGTCTCTCTTGGGTTGTTTAGTGTGGGTTTTTTACAGCTGCAGGTATTCTTTCACAGTTTCATGCACGAGTTTTTGAACTGGGAGGAAGCGATTCGTACACAACAACTTTTATCCATACACAATAATTCATGCTTTAGGGATGTTGTATATTATGCATAAAAACTGTTAAATTGTTGTGTATTGAGAAAAATTGTTGTGTACGAATCATTTTCCTTTTGAATTGGTGAGGGTTTCCACTAGCCAATGCTAGTTTAACGGATATAAACAATATTTAATTTTTCACAATTACACATATCTTTTTACACATTAACTCACACCCAATATATCATTCTATTATATAAAATACTTTGAAAATTTTGTAATATCTTCGCAATCGTCATCGTCATCTCTTCGAGTTCATCCTACACAAATCAGATGCTAGAGGTGTGAATGAGTTTTCAACACTATATAAAAGCATATCAAATGAGGAGTTGTTCGTGTCAACGGATGACCAATCCGTGGAGTACAATGACGACGACGAGGAAGAAATTTCAAATAATAATTTCGACAGCAATTCATACGACTCGGAGGAGTGCCAGTTGCAGTTTTTATTGTCTTTTTTTTTAAATGTTAATGTCATCTGTTATTTTTATTTTCTAAACTAATAAATTATTTTTCTTTTTTCAATTAATTGTTTAATTTAATTTAACTAATTTTGTTATTTATATTAATTTATATATATTATTTGTTTAATTAAAAAAGTGAGAGGTTGGTAAGGTTTACAATTTCTAAGATTTAAGGGGTAAGAGGTTACCGGGGGTTTCTGACGTGGAGCCTAGGTGACAGTCAAAATGTAAATGGTGGGGGGGGGGGGGGGTTATAATCGCACACCCTTTGGTCGAAACCTCATTTTATTGAATGAAATCTTAACATGCTTCTAGAAATGTCGTCTGGTTAATTGGATTAGTTTTATCTAACAACTAAGCAAATTCTCGCACGTTGCGCTGGAACAAAATTATGTAGTTAGAATAATAATATATGTGTTCTGTTAGAAAATATCTAATGCATTGTCATCAACTATGAAATAACAATTATATAAATAAATAATTAGTTTTTATCATAATAAATAAACAATAAGAAATTTTCATCAGATAATGGTTAAAATAAGAAAAGAAAACCATAGTATAGTTGAAATCTTTATTTTGGAATTTTTTTGATTTATTGGTAATGAACTAATATAAGTAAAAAAGTTACAAAGAAATATTGTTTAAATATTATGACTTTTCAACTTTCTACAAAAACTTTAACCAACTACAACCGAAAAGACCTAAGTAAAAAATCGATTAATTGCATTAAATTGTTTCATTTAATTTTACAAATCTTAAATATTTTTCTAAGACCAACAAACACTTATGCCAAAATTTAAAGTTGGTTAGTTATATTGAAAAATTTATGTTAATGTTAAAACTCCTTAAATTTGATAAAGTTATTAAACTATTTTAACTCAACAAGCTTTTTTAATTTATGTTACTCCCAATTAATATTTATAATACTTATTATTATTATTCTTTACCATTATGTCATAGTAGATGAGAAAAACGATAATTTGATTTACAAAATAATAAGAGTTGTTATGAAAGAATATACATTAACATCAAAGATTATGAAGTTGACTTGATTTAATATTTCAAATTTAACAGCTCATCAATTGAAATAACTAAAATATTGTGTTAATATACATTAACATTAAATATTAATGAACAACCTTAAATGAGTAAAAAAATTGTTAACTCTAACAAATTATTATTTAATATTTTACATGAAAAACCTATGTGAGTAGCAAAAAAATATTTATCCAATTAGTTTTATTAATCTTCATATTTTTAAATCATTGATAATGTATATCATTTAATTGATGGCTTTATGGAGCATTCTAATTTATATTAAACGTCGTTATAATCCTAAATAAATCAATATATTACTTTTTTCTTTATTCAAAACTACATCCGTCATAAAAAACGCATGCGTTTGTTTAGTTAAAACATTCATAAAGTTACTAGCATCTTTTGTTTTCCAATAAGGAATATCATTAAAACATTGTATTTTCTTCATTTCTTGATTGTCGAATAAATATACAAATCTTTTGATTATATATATATATATATATATATATATATATATATATATATATATATATATATATATATATATATATATATATATATATATATATATATATATATATATATATATATATATATGTGTGTGTGTGTGTGTGTGTGTATGTGTGTGTGTGTGTATGATTTTAGATATCGTAATATAACGAATAATACATAGAATAAAAATAAATACTACCACTTTTAATAAAATGAGACAATCGAGATATCTATTATAACATATTTTCTCGAAAAACACATAAAACACTATTATATCATACACAAAATTCATAGAAACAATATCATGACTTTACATATCAAATGAATAACAAAAAGTATTAAAAGTTAGTAACAAACAACATCGAAACATCTATTATGACATTTATTTTAATAAATCACATCAAACCCTCCAAAATTATAAAAAATTGTAGAAACATTTTTATGATTTTATATATTAAAATCTTACGAATACAAATACTATGGAAAAATAAAATACTATAATTTTTAAGAACAAAAAGTACCAAAATAAATTATAATATTTGCATTAAAAAATAAATGAAGCACACCTACCTCATATAAAGAATGTAAAAACAATTTCAAGAAAAAAAATTAAAAACAATTTCAACAATATATAAAATCAACATACATTTGGTATATTTTCTCATTTATTCAACTCTTCATATTTAATCACAAACATTGAAAGACATGAATATTTTTATAACAAAGTCTACTCATATGGCAACAACATGTATAAATAAAAGGAATACAAAAAGTTTCTAGTAAATGCTATTAATTTAGGAAATATGAAGAGTCATTTAGGTTTCAAATCATTATGGTATGAGATATATAATATATCTAATCATATTAGTTTGGAAGGCTCTATTAGAGTATAGTATATATATATATATATATATATATATATATATATATATATATATATATATATATATATATATATATATATATATATATATATATATATATATATATATATATATATATATATATATATATATATATATATATATATATATATATATATATATATATATATATATATATATATATATATATATATATATATATATATATATATATATATATATATATATATATATATATATATATATATATATATATATATACACACACATACACTCACACATACATACACACAGAAAGACAAAAATATTAATAGTCTTTTATCAAAAACATTTTACGCGGTTGTAGAGTTTGTGATTCAAATATTGCAATGTAGATTATTCTTGAAATAATTGCTATATTAGTAGTTTTTTCTCACAAAAATCATTCTTGTGGTTGAAAAGTTTTAGATTCAAATATGAGTTTGTGATTCAAATATAAAGTTGAACAAATAAGTTTTTCGCATCAACCATATTTGTAATGTGAATTTTTCTTTAGATTATAGTGCTTGAAATAGGAAGTAAAACTAAACGAACGGGAAAAATGTAACAAAATGAGAATTTGATGATTTTTTCTATGAACTAAATCTATCATTCTTTTTTTGATTTATATATTTTTCTAAATTGTTTATACAAACCTTCTGTATGGTTTAGGAGTGTTTGACATGTTTTTTTGAAAAGAAATATTATAATAGATTTTTCATTGTTTTTATGTTATTAAGAGTTTTAGTAATTATTATTTCATATTATTTATTATTCATTAGGCTGTGTGTGTATATATATGTAATCACAATCTAACAAATAATAAATAACATAAATTAATAGTTACTATAATTTTGAATAACATAAATACAATGAAACATTTATTTTTCAAAAACACATTAAAAACTCCTAAATTGTATAAAATTTTTGTAGAAACAATTTCAAATATATATTGAAATCAATAAAAGAATAGTATATTTATTTCATCGAAAATTATCAAAATAGGTAGAAACAATTCCAAAGATATATAGAAATCAACAAAAGAATAATATATTTAGTTCATCGAAAATTATCAATTTCTCATTTTTTTCGTCGTTTAGTTTAACTTCTCATTTCAAACACTTTAACCCAAAGTAAAATATAGATTGGACTTACTATTGATGCGACTAACTCATTTCTTCAACTCTTCATATTTGAATCGGAAACTCTTCAACGACATGAATAGTTTTTGAGTGAAAATACTACTAATATAGCTATTTTCCACAAAAAAATATACATCTATAACATTGTAAAGTTTCATCACTTTAAAATAATCAAGACAAATTCGAAAATTAATCTACAACATGGTGGAATTCTCACAAGTTTATAACTATATATAGCAAAAACGATAATAAGCCTATGCCGTTGTTGCGATCTCATGCATATACTCTAGATAACAATAACAAAAATTGAAGAGAAGCAAGTTGAAGTAATCAAGTGTGGAATAGTTCTTATATAGGCACAATATTTTAAATGAGCAAAAACAATCAATTAGCATAAGATGAGGAGTTGTGAGTTACAAATAAATATTTAAGTAGTATAAGATGAAAAGTTGTGAGTTTCAAATGAATATGGTGCAACTATTTAGTTTATCTTGATCCACAATGATTTGAATGACCTCTATTATAAGAGTTACTAGGCGTATTCTCGTGCGTTGCGCATGAGTAAATTAATATACTAAAAATATATTGACCGATCAAATATAAACATAAACACTTTAGATTTAATCAAAACATGCAAAACTAAAAATAAATCAATCATGTGACATATATATCAATAATAATTTTTCATCAAAATAGCGAACAAAAAAACATAATCACCTCTGTGTAGGCAATTATCATGGATGGTCCTACATTAAAAATACATGTAAAAATACATGGAAATATATTTACATAAATTATCTCAAAATTTTAAATAAAACACATAGTAATAATATCATACATTAATTAACAAATTAAGTATTTTATGTTAATAATTCAAAAATTCTATCATTAAGATGATAATATTTTACATCTAGGTAAATTAGTTAATGTTGGAAGTTGAATAGTTAGGAGTTTCATAGCAATATGTGAAAGTAAAAATGCTTCGATAAATATAAGAAAGAATTATAAATCGTTCATCGCAACCGGTATTTTGTATCAATAATAAAGTTTTTAACTAAAAGTCGAACAAAATAATATAAGTCAAGTGTATATCGACAATCCAATATTAAAAAAATAGGATATCTACATTGACATGAACTATAATACATACATTATGTTTGGTTCATTTTTGTTAAATCTTAGTAACTAAAAGTTTTATGATGCTTTACTACTAAAGTGTTTTTCTTGTATTTATGTAACTTTTTTGAACACTTTGAATGTTTAACTTCTTACATAACAATAATGTCACAACTTTTATATAATTCTCTTTGTCAAATAATGCTAATCTTAAAAAAGATTCTACAAACCAAATGACCACTAAATACTTTATCAAATAACATAAGCCCACTTATTCAAACAATATAAAACTATTTATTGGGTGAATTTGGATTAGAAAATACTATATATATATATATATATATATATATATATATATATATATATATAGTATTTTCTTATCCAAATTCACCCAATAAATAGTTTTATATTGTTTGAATAAGTGGGCTTATGTACATGCAAATCAACCATTGACTCTTGAATCATTGAAAATTACCAATTACAATGAATAATCAATCTAATATATATCTTTGTATCGTTATGTTGCGGTAGAACTATTATGCACTTTGTTTCTTGTCTTGCTTTGACATCTTCACATTTCTCCTTCCTAATATAATATAAACATATATACCTTCAAATACGTGCTCTCAACCATGCTGTTTTTCTTTTCTTCCGACTTGTAATTTGTTATAGGATCTTCATGTTTCTCCTTCGTAATACAATATAAGTATATGCAACTTCAAGGTATGTATGTGTTCTCAAAACATCTTTTCTTCCATCTCATTCTCCAAGCTAGAATCAAATTTATATGTGAATTATATGTAACACTTATATTAATTAGGTGTGTTAAGTAACAATAAGTATCATAGGTTATAAGACTCTTGAGTTGTATGTGTTTAATTACTTGAAAGTTGTAAAGCCTTGTAGGTTTCAAATGAATATAATTCAAGATATTGGCCTATCTTGAACCACATTCATTTGAATGGCCTTTATTATAAGATTTACTAGCCGAATCCCCGCACGTTGCGCAGGAACAAAATTATGTAGTTAGAATAATAATACATATGTTTTGTTAAAAAATATCTAAGTCATTGTTATCTGGGATGTACTAACAATTGTATATAAGAAACAAAAAGTTGATGTATCACTAATGAATTATCATATATCAAGACATTTGTTCTAAAAAAAATCAAAAAGTAAAGAAATAATTAGTTTAATAATATAATAATAAATAAACAATAAGAAATTTCAGGATAATAGTTAAAATAAAAAAAGAAATCATAGTATAGCTGGAATCAGTATTGTGGAAGTTTTTAGACTTATTGGTAATGAACTAACATATTTTTATTGTCAACACTTAAACAACTAAATACCAATGTTTAACTAAAATAAAATGCCTTAATTAATATGATAATATCATTATAATATTTAACTTTGTCATAATATTTACAATTACAAACTAATGATAATGTTTGTATTGATTTAATAAACATACTAAAAACATGTTTTTACGTACATTTAATTCTAAAAATTACATATACAATAAAATTAAAATCATGTTTCATCATCTATTTTAAACAATTAAAAACTAATATTTATTTAAAATGAATCACCATGATTCAATTGATAATATCATTATAATATATAGTTTATCATAATATGTTGATTATAAACTAACGTTAACATTATTATTAAAAAGAACATGAAAAGTCATAAGAGTTTTAAATAAATGTGATTGAAGTAAAAATACCTCTATTAATAATTATAATATGTAGGTAATTGTAAAATGTACTTATATATTAGCAAACTTCATTTATTAGAAGATAATTATAATATACGATGAAGTAAGTATTTTATAAAAACTATTCAATTTAATCAAATTTAAGTATATTATATGTATGATTTACTAAGTATTTTGTAAAATCATTCATTTTGATCAAATTAAATTATTAAATTATATTTTTATTATAAATGCAAGAACAATTATTTATTGATCTACTTTCTTTATTTTTTTTCAATAATCTCTTCAAGTATTCATGTGTTTTTTTATAAATCACAAAAATAGCACATGAGTAAAATAATATTATTTTTAACACTCTCATTAACGGTTTACACTGATGAAATTTAGACACATGTTTATCAAAAATATCTCTTCTTATTACATTTATTTAACCATGGAAGCCATATATACAACAATTACTTCTAATACGTAAAGTTAAAAATGAAATAAACAATTAAAATAGGATTATCTCAAAATACAAATAAACACGACATCATTGTACTAAAAATTATAATAGAATCATGAACGACCAAACATGATGACAATATAATATTAATATTTTTTCACGCACACTTGATAACAAAATCTGAAAAATGTGAAACAAAAGTATGAGTACTAAAAATAGAAGTGAAGCATGATTTGAATATTTTAGTGTTCTTTTATATGTAGAGCCTATTAAGTAACCCATCAATAAATTCAATTATACTATTGATTTATCATAAGTTTAGCATTGTTAGTCACACATTCATCAACAACTTCTCTTCTTATTACATTTATTTAACCATGAAATTTATGTATATAACAATTATTTTTAATAAGTAAAGTTGAAAATGAAACAAACAATTAAAATACAATTCTCTCAAAATACATATAAACACGATATTATTGTGCTAAAAACTAAAATAGAAACATAAAAAAACAAAAACATAAATGTATGAATAGAAAGGTTCTCTTTTTTTAGAGAAACATGACAACATAGTATCAATCATAAAAGTAGCAATCATAATATCAATCATGACAACCATAATGTGCAAAACAACATGACAACATAATACCAATCATAAGAATATGAATAGAAATGTTCTCTAAAAATTTAGAAAAACGAACTACATACAAATAAAATACATAAAAAAATAAACCCATATAACTTTACATATTTGCACCTTATATTTCTTTTTCATGCACTCTACATAACAAAATCTAAAAAAAAAAGAGAAACGAATGTGTGAGTAACCAAAAAAAAAAGAGAATCAAGTATGATTTGAATATTTAGATGATCTTATATAAGCACAAACTAACTTTTTCAGTTCTTCATATTTGAATAACAAATCTCTTCAAACACATGTATATTTTTTGTGAGCAAAACTTACTTATATACTACTAATAATAGTTATAATGTGTATGAATGAGGAAAATAAAAAGTCATTACTAATTAATAATCATAACTTAAAAACTATTGAGTTGTAAATATTAAGTACATATAAATTAGAAAACTCTTGAGTTGTAGTGGAAGTTTCAAATGAATGTGGTGTTAGTATATGAGTTATCTTGAATCACATCATTTCAATAGCCTCTATTATAAGAGTTATATAGATAGATATATAGATATAGATATAGATATAGATATAGATAAAGATAAAGATATAGATTTCACATTGATATCATCACGTGTGTTAGAGTTAATTACAAATTTGGTTCTTGTAGTTTGCTGAAAATTATCATTTTGATCCAAAAGGTTTTGGACTATGCATTACTTGTTCAAAATAATAATTTTATCACGGTTTTAATCCAAAAACATTTTGAAAATACTTAAAATACCTAAACTTTCTATTTTGTTTTTAAAATTTCCTTTTATTACATCAATTTAAAAAAAGCAAAAAAAAGTCACTCGAACCCCACCAATCCTCTCTCTCTCTCTGTCTCTCTCTCTCTCATCTTTATGGCAATATATAGCAGAACAAATCACCATCGCCTACAAACACCGCCGTCCATTGTCAAAAACTTGACCTCAACTTCAGCAAACCGAGTAAAGCCAGAAGAAACTCGTGGGTAAGCGTGTCCGACCAATATAGAAGTGGCGTTGGAGCATCACTGTAAAAATGACTCTTTCTCTTTTCTTCTATCAGGGCCGCCGGAAAAACGACCCACCCTCCTAGCTGGTAACCTCTCTCTCTCCCTCGACTAAACACACACAAGAAATCGATCAAGGGATTTGAAAAGTAAACTTTGAAGATCTTAATATTTGCAGGTTCTGAAGTTGCAGCAATGCTTTCCTTCGTATGAGGCACACTGGTCGCTGATTTCTTCTCGAAACAAACCTGCAACGATGATCACATTAATAGGGTAATACTTGAAGTCTGAAAATGGAGCCACCGACCAAAATTGGGGAATATGACATAGATGTCAGGATATGATGTTTTCGTCGCTTGAATTGTAGATCCAAGATCTTGAAGAACCATTTCTAGAAAATCGCATAAATCCCTACCATCTCCGCCGCAGTAGCCACTGCAACACAATCACCTCACCAACAATCCCGAGCGCCTTGCTTAATTTATTACCCACTTTCTAAACAAACCTCGACTTAGGTGTGACAATTGTCAATTTGGTCAACAAAAGTCAACCTAAGTCAACCGAAGCGTACGTTAGGTCAATATTTTGTATTGTTTATAACCTTTACAATGTATTATTGGATATTATAATACGACATATGCTAATTTAAATTAGTTATCGGGTAAACGCTGTAAATACGGATAATAAACTACCGTAGCGTAAAATTCGATAACCATACAAATATTATTTTGGTATTAATAATATTCATAAAACGATGTATTCGGGAATACGAATCCATAGACATATAGAACGTCGAAAATGGAGTTCGTATGTGAAAGTTGCAACAGCTAAACGCTGGAAACAATAAACATATACAGGGTTTGGACCCTAAAATACAACACGTGGTGCCTTAAACATCAAAAATGAGTTAACGAATCACATATTATAGAGCGTAATATTGTCTAGTATTTAACTTCATAGCCAAATTTACATTTCGGGAAAATGCCAAATATAGCGTATTCGGAAGAATATCGCGCTTAAACGCGTATATCTTCGCCTAAGGAGTTATGAATCAATCTAAATAGATGTTTACTAATATTTTTATACATAATATTGATTTATATAATTATATATTTGAGAACGTATAAAAATACGCAAAACGTTTTACCGCGTTTTATAAAAATACCTAATTTGAGACTTGCAATCTTCAGTTGACTCTAAGTCAGCTAATTCCAAAATCCTATCCTTTGGATCTTTGGGTGATTCATTTCTTGCCACATGTGCTTTATAAAGAACTTAATCATCATCTGACTCTAAGTCAAATGATTCCAAAGTCCTGTTCAACTGGATCTTTGGTTGATTCATTTCTTGACACATTAAGAAGTCAACTCATCAAGTGACTCTAATTCAGGTGATTCCAAGGTCCTGTCCAACTGGACCTTTGGTTTAATTGATTCTTATAATATTTATCTTAACAATCACAAGGGATACAATTCTTAAAATCCAAACACTTTGGATGCATTCAATATTCAAGTTATCATCAATCATGCATTCAACAGAATCATACAACATTTCAAGGATAATTTCAAACAACAGATGTTAAAAGAAATTAAACGACAATTTTATTAAAAACAAAATCCTTGAACAATGTACTATTTGATAGACAATGTCATACGCATTTGAAAAGCTAATAACAATATTTCAATATCTAACTAAACTTCAAAACTGCATAAGTTGGAAATCCAATCCAAATGTGCTCCATGCGCCGGAGTCCCGTACCTTTCTGATTCCCTGTATACAAACCAAAATGTGACTATCACATTATGCATCAAGGAATTATGGAACAAGAGTTTTTGAGGTTTTTAGATATACCTGAGCTTTCAAAAGTTTTTGATCTTGGAGCGTCTTCCAATCTTTCCGCGACTGTATCCGATTCTGTGGATTCCCAGTTCAAGACTTGTCCAGACGATCTAGATCGTTTCTTGCTGCGTCTTTTCACTGGACTTGATCCAGAAGTAGCTGAACCATTGGAGCTATGGCTATCCAAGAGTGACTCGTATAAAGTCAATAGTGGACGCATTTCCATAATAGTCTTTTTCCGGTCTTCCTTTCTGTACGTCTGAATGAACAGATCATACTTACCCGTCAACGAAGCGAGTAGAAAGTTTACACTTATCTCTTGACTCATGGAATAACCAAGTTTGTACAATTCGCCTATGTAAGCTTCAATCTGAAGAACATACGAATCAATGCTACTTCCTTCCTTTAACTTGCACTCTGCAAGTCTTTTGAAGATCCTAGCTCGTTCCTCTTCAACCGGTTTTTGGAACTTTTCCTCAACCAATTACATTAACTCATATGGCCCCAAGGATTCAAAATCCTTGCGGAACTCGGGGTCAATGGTCAATAGCATGAGGTCATGAATCCTTTTGGATTCATCATAAGAACCTTTTATGATGGCTTGTTCCGGTGGAACCGGGATTGGATACTCGGTGAGATGTAGCTTGCCAACAATGACGAGAATCCGTCTCCAATTGCGAAGCCATTCCTTACAGTTAAGGCCAGTCAGCCTTTCCATATTTAGCAGGTGCTTTCTGATGCTCTCAGAAATGGGTGAAGGAGGAGAGGGAGGAGAATAGACACTTGATTCAGACATCTACAATAAACAGAATTTATTAGTTCAATTAATCTTTTTAAATAATTACCCAATATATATTTATTAAGGCTAGGACCCAAAATGCCCCGACTATGATGTGAAGAGGGATGCCGTAATCACAACATAATGGTCATTAAGGTAGATAATACACTTATCAATTTCATCTTATGAAATTCTTAGATCTGTTGAGACACATTGAACTATTTAATGGCATGTTTAGTCTCGGATGTGCCCCACTGTTTGTGACTGGGATGCTGAGGATCATAAACCGGGTGTGAATAACCATGCAAATTCGCTCGGTACTCTCGAAGTCAATTGCCATCTCTAATTAACGTGCCGGTTAACCACACACGCTCCGTTAATAATGACAAAATCGAGAAACCCATTGCAAGTCTTTGTGAACCCCTATTGGTGTGCCGGTTAACCACACACGCTCCACCAATGTTTCACAAATTGCAATGTGCAATTTCATGGATTAGCACCAATTCACATTTTAAACCTAAAGTAACTAGATTGGGATTTGTTTAAAGTTCTAGTACTTTCAATTATAGCATTATACTTTTAAGAGGCTTTAGCGGTTCTATCAAACCCGTTCGGCTAACGACACTCCACTGACCAGGAGAGCGGTGGATACCCATTAGACTGCCATTTTATAGGCAGTCGCCTTATACCCTCTTTATAGGGCAGTTTTGTGAATGAGGCCTACTAGCGGTAAGACTAATCAATTTTCTTATATATATATATATATATATATATATATATATATATATATATATATATATATATATATAAACTTTTAATCATAAATATATAAGATATATTTTAATCTTATTAAAATATTTTAGAATTAACTTAATTATAATTTTCGCAAATTTTAAATAATTTTTTGAAAATTTTTAAATTAATTCTTTAAGCTGATTTAATTGATCTTTTAATTAACAATTAATTAAACTAATTAAATCTAAGATAGATTTTATAAATTAATCAAATTAATTTTCTATCTAGGGCCCCTATAGGATCGAAAATTACAAGCCAGGTAAAAGGAGTTCTAGTTATTTAATTAATCCAATTACCAAAAATAACAACATACTTTTAAAAGGCAAGTAAATCAAACAAATAAGGGGGACCATGGGGCTTGGCGGCTAGGGTTAGGAAACCCTAGCCTTGGCAACAAAATTTGGCCTCATCCAAGAGGTGTTCAACGCAAAAACACCCCAAGGCAAGAATCATACATGCAGTTTATATCAAACATAAGAAAACAAGCCTATGCTCTGATACCACTGAAGGGTTTTCTAGCAAACAATGAACAAATAAATCTTATGGTTCACATGCAACCCTAGAAAGATCTATGTTTTCTTCTATGAAGATAATAAACTAAAGCCTAAAGGAAACGATTATTTCTAAAGATCAAAACTGAAAAAAACCAACCTTTTGATCTTATGATCCTTGAAGCTAGCAGCAAAACAATCCTACCTCAAATGAAGTCACACCCAAAGCAATGGAGAAGACAATCCAGCAGAGTAATCTTGGTTCAAGTTGGCGTAGGTTTTAGGGTGGCCAGGTACCTCCTTTTATAGCCTCCAAGGGTTACAGCTGAAACCCTAAGGAGCCTCCAAATGGGCAAGCCTGCTGACTAAATGGACCGAGCCTTTTCTAAACCCTAATAGGGTTTCGCCAACCATGGAGAATCCTTCCATGGTGGTGCCACTTTTGGCCCCTGTCCACTGGCCAGTTATTTATTCAACTATTAAATAAATACAAACCAGTCCCTGCACTTTTAATTAATTAATTTAATCACTAAATTAAATCCAATTAATTCTAGATTAAATCTTAATTAATTATTATAGTTTCTGATTAATATATTAACACTTAAATATATTAATAAATCATTTAATTAGTTCTATTGATTTATTAAACAATTAATAAATCAACCTTTTACTCTACTGAACTCTATCCTAACCTCCAGCTATGAGGGCAACCCAAATGGACTTTGCTTCAATTAACAAGATAAATATAAATATAAAGTCATGGCTTAGACACCTAATCCAACAAAAACTACATTTATTCAAGATATAAATATAAGTATGGTTTTACTTATACATAAGAGTTTTATGGAAATTAAAACTACATTTATTCAAGATATAAATATAAGTATGGTTTTACTTATACATAAGAGTTTTATGGAAATTAAAACTACATTTATTCAAGATATAAATATAAGTATGGTTTTACTCATACATACGAGTTTTATAAAAATTAAAACTACATTTATTCAAGATAGAAATATAAGTATGATTTTACTTATACAAACGGGTTTTATGGAATTAAAACTTTATTTTTGACAAGATACAAATAAGTACGATTTTACTTTCAAGGGTTTTTTGGTTTTAAAACTACAATAACATTAAAGAAAATATTTTTTTTCTTGGTATATACATTATTGGCTTTCACAAAGGAATTACTAAGTTTCTCATTACAAAAATCTTATGAACTCACCAACGTAATGTTGACACTTGCAAAATTACTTGTATTCTCAGGTATCAATTAGTACGATACGACTAATCTTTTGGCCCCTCGCTAGGGCTTAATAATTTAAAACATTTATTTTCAAATATAACTTCATTAATTCAAAAAGAAGTTTCATCATCGCGGAAATTCGGTCCCAAAAACATCAAAAGTTGTTTAACAATGTATAGCGAGGAGGTATCATAATTCAAGTACAAAAAACAAGGTTTAAATGGCCACACATCCCGTGGTCTTCTAAAATTCCCGCCTCGCCTTAATCTCTTAACCTTAACCTGAGTACACATCAAAACAGTTAGGCAATGGAAATGCCTAGTGAGTTACCCGAGGCTATCTCATTATGAGTGGAAAGGATAACCTTAACACCCGAGACAACCTCCAAAAACATCTCTTACACTTATATAGATTTAAGATAAAACTTCGTAAGGTTATCTCATAATAGAAAGTCATGATATGCATGTGCAATGCAACTATCCCCACCCATGTCCATCTCATACAGTCCATCTCACCTCAATGGCACCCACCTAAGTTCACAAGCAAACGCACGGAGCATAATACTTGATTCCCGTATGGGTTGAAACTAAGACTAGTGGCCATTACACTAGCCTCATGAGGGGTAGCAACTCCCTCATGCAAATTCCCTAATGTCGGGAACTACTCCTCACCCTCTTTGTTTTAGAGAAGGGTCAAACTCATATAAACTCCTCACCCTCTTTGTTTTAGAGAAGGGTCAAACTCGTCATCAAGGCATCTCACGGTCAAACCCCATCCTACGTGTAATGTAATGCACAAATAGGATGTCCAAATGTTTCTCAACACCTCTTTGTATAATTTATAAGATTTACATTGAAAAGACTCAGTTTGATGTTATGCACACATAAGGTTTATGCAACATTTAACACATAGAAGTATGCATGATAGTTGTAATAAAACATCAAGTAAAAAGGGGGATGTGTACTCCCGGTAACTCACCTCTCTTACGTCCCAAAGTAGTATGTTACTCTTTGCTTTACTTCGATTACTCCTCTCCTACAAGAAATAATATTCGACATTACAAATAACTCTAGACTAGTTAAACTTCACTAATTAAGAGTAAAATCTTAGTTAAACATGTCCTAAGAGTTAACTTGATCATTAGACTCAACATCCAAACCCTTAAAGGTCAAAATCCAACTATTCTGGACTGTACAGGTTGACACGGGTCGTGTCCTTTGACACGGGTCGTGTGGACTTAAATCCGAGAGCTCAGACCCACTCACACGGGTCGTGTGACCTTGCACGGGTCGTGTAGAACTGCAGGAACCCAACCCGTGGCCTCCAGACCCCCCACACGGGTCGTGTGGCCCTGCACGGGTCGTGTAGACCTGCTGCAATCCCGATTTTTGGTCATTTTCACTCCTTTTCATCCAATTCAAATCCAACACTTCTCCAAACTCATAACCATTGAAATAACATGATTCTAATACGAAATAATACATCATTACCCCTTTTAAACCATCCAATATCATCCCCATTGAATCAACTCCATGTTCATATCAAGTTTACTTCATGAGCTTAGATCCAAGGAGTATCCAATTCCACCCAATCTAATGACCAATCAATAATGAAATCCTTCCTCCAATAACTTGGGAATCATTAGGAATCTACTTAAGCTTTTCATAGAACATTTGGAAGATAAGAGTTGATCCAATCAACAAGGTTTTACCCTATGATGAGTTTTTCCCCAAAAACTAGGGTTTCAAATAGACCAACAAGCATCCCAATTGTTCTCCAAGCATATAATAACCAAATTATAGAAGAATAGTCACTTGAATTCGTGATTTACATCCTTGGGATCATGGATTCCATCTCCCCCAACATAGAACTCGAATTTAGACTCAATCTACCCCAATGGTGGGTTTTTCAACATGGAGATTAGATTTCTTACCTTAGATCTTCAAGAGATTGATGCAATTCACTAAGATCTTGCTGGAAATGAACTTCTCCCTTTGAATCCCTCTTGAAATCGTCCCTTGCTCTTTCTCTTCTCTCAAAATCGTGTAAATGGGAAGAGAGATGGGTTTTTCCCAACTTAAACCTCAAAATTTTCCTTTATTTGCAATTAAGTCCTTCCAGCACCACAACTCTTTAATATTTGCTATAAAGCCCCTCCCCACCACTACTTAAGTTCTAGTTTTGCATAAGAGTCCCCTTCTAGAACTTCCTATGATAGATTCCTTAATTACCCATAATTAATTACTCTAAATTAATTATTTCTTCAAGATAAGTTAATTAATTTATTTGTTACATTATGACTATTATGATTATCAAATATTTTTATTATTACTATTATTCAATAAATTATTTACCCTAGATAGAGGATGTTACAATTACCTTCCCCTTAAGAAGATTCCGTCCTCGGAATCTCGGCTTCTCCAAAAAGATGTGGATATCTCTCCCGCATTTCTTCTTCCGTTTCCCACGTGAGATTTGCTCCCGACGAATGTTTCCATTTGACAAGAACCAGCTCGATCATCTTTTTCCTTAGCTTTTTAACTTTTCTATCCAAAATCTCCTCCGGTTCTTCTATGAGTCTTTTGTTTTCATCCACCCGAATTTCCTCTAAAGGTAGGATGTCGACCTTATCCCCAAGCCACTTCCTAAGATAACACACGTGGAAAACATTGTGAATTCCATACAACTCCGGTGGCAACTCAAGTCTATAAGCTTGTTTCCCAATCTTCTCCAACACATTCAACGGTCCAATGTACCTCGGATTAAGCTTTCCTCTTTTCCCAAAACGTATTATACCCCTCCAAGGCGACACCTTGAGTAAAACTTGCTCTCCCACTTGAAATGTCATGGGTCGATTCTTCAAATTGGCATAACTCTTCTGTCTACTTTGGGCCGCCTTCATCCGTTTCCTAATCACCTCCACTTTTTCCGCGATTTCTTGAATCAACCTAGGCCCCACCAACACCTTTTCTCCCGCTTGTAACCAACATGAAGGTGATCTACACTTTCTTCCATACAAAGCTTCATACGGAGCCATCTTTATGGATGAATGGTAACTATTGTTGTAAGAAAACTCAATCAAAGGAAGATGTCTATCCCAACTTCCCCCAAAATCCAACACACACGCACGTAGCATATCTTCAAGCGTTTGAATCGTCCTCTCACTTTGCCCATCGGTTTGAGGATGATAAGCCGTACTCAAACATAACTTGGTTCCCAATACCTCTTGCATGCTTTTCCAAAAATGTGATGTAAACCGACTGTCCCGATCCGACACAATTGATAATGGCACTCCGTGCCTCCGAATGACTTCATCCCTATATAGTTCCGCAAACTTATCAACAGGCCATGTTTCTCTCGCCGCAAGAAATAATGCACTTTTAGTCAACCGGTCCACAATGACCGAAATCATATCATGACCACTTCTTGTTCGCGGTAATTTGGTAACAAAATCCATAGTGATCTTTTCCCACTTCCATTCCGGGACCTCCAATGGCTCGAGATCCCCATAAGGTCTTTGATGCTCGGTTTTCACTAAGGAACACGTTAAACACTTGTTGACATACTTTGCAATATCCACTTTCATGGTCGGCCACCAATACAGAGGCTTCAGATCCATATACATTTTTGTACACCCGGGATGAATGGAATATTTGGTCTTATGGGCCTCATCAAGAATTAGTTCTCTTTTCCTACCGTACAATGGTACCCAAACACGCCCTTGAAATGTTTTCAACCCATGAGAATTTTCTTCAAAGGTCACTGACTTGCCAAGCCTTTCTTCTTTTATATTACCCTCTTCATGCGCCTTCTCTTGTACACCCTTCAACATATCGACCAATGTGGATACCACCTCAATTCTCAATGCTTTAACCCTCCTTTTCTCACTAATTTCTTTTCTACTCAACGCATCCACCACAATGTTCGCTTTACCCGGATGATAAAGGATTTCACAATCATAATCCTTGAACACTTCAATCCACCGCCTTTGCCTCGCGTTTAAGTCCTTTTGATTAAATAAATATTGCAAACTTTGATGATCCATGAAGAGTTTGCATTGAGTACCATAAAGGTAATGCCTCCAAATTTTCAATGCATGAATCACCGCCGCCAACTCCTTATCATGAGTGGGATAATTCAACTCGTGCTCCTTTAATTGACGTGACGCATACGCGATAACCTTTCCTCTCTGAGTAAGAACACATCCTATGCCCAAACCCGACGCGTCACTATAAACCGCAAAATCTTCGGTGCCCTCCGGAAGGGACAAAATAGGAGCTTCACACAACTTCTTTTTCAACAACTCGAATGCCTCTTCTTGTTTATCGGTCTATACAAACTTCTCTTTCTTCTTGGTCAACGAAGTTAACGGACATGCAATCTTGGAAAACCCTTCTATAAAACGTCTATAATATCCTGCCAATCCAAGAAAGCTCCTTATTTCGGTTGGATTCTTCGGTTTCTCCCAATTCATTACCGCTTCAATCTTTGCCGGGTCCACTTTAATTCCATCTTTATTCACTACGTGCCCAAGAAATTGGACTTCCCCGATCCAAAACTCACACTTTGAAAACTTTGCATACAACTTCTCTCTTTTTTAGAGTTTCAAGTACCATCTTCAAATGTTCTTTATGCTCTGCCTCTGACTTTGAGTAAATGAGGATGTCATCAATAAACACAATCACAAACTTGTCAAGGAACGGTTTACACACCCGATTCATGAGATCCATGAAAGCTGCGGGTGCATTAGTTAGCCCGAAAGGCATTACAAGAAACTTAAAATGCCCATATCTTGTTCGAAAGGCCGTCTTCTCTACGTCTTTATCTTTTACCTTCAATTGATGATAACCCGACCGAAGATCAATTTTTGAAAAGTAACCCGCACCTTGTAATTGGTCGAATAAATCATCAATACGAGGTAGAGGATACCGGTTCTTGATTGTCACCTTGTTGAGGTCCCGGTAGTCAATACACATTCTCATGGAGCCATCATTTTTCTTCACAAATAAGATTGGAGCTCCCCAAGGGGAAGAGCTAGGCCTAATGAAGCCCTTATCAAGAAGCTCTTGCAATTGGGTCATCAACTCTTTTAATTCCGCGGGCGCTAAACGATACGGAGCTTTAGCTAAAGGCGCAGTTCCGGGTACCAAGTCGATACGAAATTCCACTTGACGATCCGGTGGCAAACCGGGTAGATCATCGGGAAAAACCTCGGGATAATCTCGTACTACTTCAATATCTTCCAAAGTCTTCTTTTCCTTTACGGTGTCTACCACATACGCTAAGTAAGCTTGACAACCCTTCCTCAAACATCTTCTTGCTTTCATCACGTTGATCACACTAGTGGGTACTCTTCTTTTGTCTCCATAAATAAGAATGGGTTCGCCTTTTGGTGTCTTCACTCTCACCATCTTCTTTCCACATAAAATTTCAGCATCATACTTTGCAAGCCAATCCATTCCGAGTACAACATCAAATCCACCAACATCCAAAAGTATGAGATCGACCCAATATTCCGCCCCACTACACTCCACCTTTACATGCGATATCTCTTTACTCACAATTTTGCTTGCACCACCCGCTACATCTATCACTAGCTCATACTCAAGTTTATGCAAAGGTAATTGTAGTCTTTTTGCAAAATTAGGTGACACATGGGAATAAGTAGCTCCCGAATCAAAAAGCATAGAAGCGGGTAGAGAGTTAACAAGAAATATACCTGACACCACATTTGCCTTCTCCCTAGCTTCCTCTTCGGTCATTTGAAAAGCCCTTCCTCGAGTTCGAGGTTCTTCGTTTCTCCCACCTCCACTACCTTCCTTCCTCTTTGTGGTGCACTCGTTCGCCTTGTGCCCGAAATCCCCACATTGGTAGCACTTGAAACCCTTAGGACACGCGTTTGAGAAATGTCCTTTCTCACCACACTTGAAACATGTACCATCTTCCTTGGCTTTGGATATGGCTTCACCACTCTTTCCTCTACCATCAAATTTCAGTTTCTTTTGTTCGGTTGCTCCTTTTCCACGTGAGTCGTGGCTTTCCTTCCTCTTGTTTGCAAATTGGGGTCTCTCCTTGTCTCGTTCTTCTAATGTCTTCTCAATCTTTCTTGCCTTTCTCATGGCAACTTCAAGAGTAGCAGCTTCAAAGTTAAGTCGGTAGTTCCAAGGCAAACCTCCCACATATTGATCCACTTTCGTGGCCTCATCCGGGGCCAATCTTCTAGCAAAGCTCAAAAGTTTCCTGAATTTAGCATTGTACTCCGTGATTGTCATTTTGTCTTTCTTCAAGTCAAGGAATTTTCTTTCAAGATCACGGATCTCTTCTTTAGTACAAAACCTCTCCTTCATCTTTTCCAAGAATACATCCCAAGTTAAGCTTTCCAACACATGCAACTCCATCATTTCTTTAGTCTCCAACCACCACTCAAGAGCCGTTTCCTTGAGAGTAGTGATTGCGAAGTTCACGCGTTGATCATCACCGCATTGACAAGCATAAAAGGCCATTTCGATCTCAATTACCCAATTATGGAGTACAACCGGGTCTAGAGTCCCATTGTAAGTAGGTGGCTTGCAAGAGTTGAAGTCCTTGAAACTACACCTTTTCCTTGGTGTTACCATGTCTTGGGACACAGTGTTACTAGGTGGTCCATGTTGCATACTATCGTACGAACTACTTGTATCATGCCCACCCGAAGCGGTGTTATCCCCAAACAAATTCTTCACTTCGTCTCTCAATCGCACTTCTTAATCCTCCATTAACTCTTTCATCTTATCAATCATCTTCACTTCTTGCTTGGTCATTAAATCAAGCATCATCTTCTCAATGCTTGCAAGGGAAATGGGTTGTGATTGAGCCTCATCACCTGCCCCACTTCCTTGAACTTCACCCGACGGAACCATGCTACGAGTGTTCACCATTCTGAGAAAGATAAACATTAATCTTGTGGTGCATATTTAGTTAACTAATACATAACCCTCACTCATGAGCACCTTAAGTTTAAGTCTAAGTACTAATCCTAGTACCTAATTCACTTAAACCAATGCTCTGATACCAAATTGTGACACCCCTCGCTAGGGTTTAATAATTTAAAACATTTATTTTCAAATATAACTTCATTAATTCAAAAAGAAGTTTCATCATCGCGGAAATTCGGTCCCAAAAACATCAAAAGTTGTTTAACAATGTATAGCGAGGAGGTATCATAATTCAAGTACAAAAAACAAGGTTTAAATGGCCACACATCCCGTGGTCTTCTAAAATTCCCGCCTCGCCTTAATCTCTTAACCTTAACCTGAGTACACATCAAAACAGTTAGGCAATGGAAATGCCTAGTGAGTTACCCGAGGCTATCTCATTATGAGTGGAAAGGATAACCTTAACACCCGAGACAACCTCCAAAAACATCTCTTACACTTATATAGATTTAAGATAAAACTTCGTAAGGTTATCTCATAATAAAAAGTCATGATATGCATGTGCAATGCAACTATCCCCACCCATGTCCATCTCATACAGTCCATCTCACCTCAATGGCACCCACCTAAGTTCACAAGCAAACGCACGGAGCATAATACTTGATTCCCGTATGGGTTGAAACTAAGACTAGTGGCCATTACACTAGCCTCATGAGGGGTAGCAACTCCCTCATGCAAATTCCCTAATGTCGGGAACTACTCCTCACCCTCTTTGTTTTAGAGAAGGGTCAAACTCATATAAACTCCTCACCCTCTTTGTTTTAGAGAAGGGTCAAACTCATCATCAAGGCATCTCACGGTCAAACCCCATCCTACGTGTAATGTAATGCACAAATAGGATGTCCAAATGTTTCTCAACACCTCTCTGTATAATTTATAAGATTTACATTGAAAAGACTCAGTTTGATGTTATGCACACATAAGGTTTATGCAACATTTAACACATAGAAGTATGCATGATAGTTGTAATAAAACATCAAGTAAAAAGGGGGATGTGTACTCCCGGTAACTCACCTCTCTTACGTCCCAAAGTAGTATGTTACTCTTTGCTTTACTTCGATTACTCCTCTCCTACAAGAAATAATATTCGACATTACAAATAACTCTAGACTAGTTAAACTTCACTAATTAAGAGTAAAATCTTAGTTAAACATGTCCTAAGAGTTAACTTGATCATTAGACTCAACATCCCAACCCTTAAAGGTCAAAATCCAACTATTCTGGACTGTACTGGTTGACACGGGTCGTGTCCTTTGACACGGGTCGTGTGGACTTAAATCCGAGAGCTCATACCCACTCACACGGGTCGTGTGACCTTGCACGGGTCGTGTAGAACTGCAGGAACCCAACCCGTGGCCTCCAGACCCCCCACACGGGTCGTGTGGCCCTGCACGGGTCGTGTAGACCTGCTGCAATCCCGATTTTTGGTCATTTTCACTCCTTTTCATCCAATTCAAATCCAACACTTCTCCAAACTCATAACCATTGAAATAACACGATTCTAATACGAAATAATACATCATTACCCCTTTTAAACCATCCAATATCATCCCCATTGAATCAACTCCATGTTCATATCAAGTTTACTTCATGAGCTTAGATCCAAGGAGTATCCAATTCCACCCAATCTAATGACCAATCAATAATGAAATCCTTCCTTCAATAACTTGGGAATCATTAGGAATCTACTTAAGCTTTTCATAGAACATTTGGAAGATAAGAGTTGATCCAATCAACAAGGTTTTACCCTATGATGAGTTTTTCCCCAAAAACTAGGGTTTCAAATAGACCAACAAGCATCCCAATTGTTCTCCAAGCATATAATAACCAAATTGTAGAAGAATAGTCACTTGAATTCGTGATTTACATCCTTGGGATCATGGATTCCATCTCCCCCAACATAGAACTCGAATTTAGACTCAATCTACCCCAATGGTGGGGTTTTTCAACATGGAGATTAGATTTCTTACCTTAGATCTTCAAGAGATTGATGCAATTCACTAAGATCTTGCTGGAAATGAACTTCTCCCTTTGAATCCCTCTTGAAATCGTCCTTTGCTCTTTCTCTTCTCTCAAAATCATGTAAATGGGAAGAGAGATGGGGTTTTCCCAACTTAAACCTCAAGATTTTCCTTTATTTGCAATTAAGTCCTTCCAGCACCACAACTCTTTAATATTTGCTATAAAGCCCCTCCCCACCACTACTTAAGTTCTAGTTTTGCATAGGAGTCCCCTTCTAAAACTTCCTATGATAGATTCCTTAATTACCCATAATTAATTACTCTAAATTAATTATTTCTTCAAGATAAGTTAATTAATTTATTTGTTATATTATGACTATTATGATTATCAAATATTTTTTTTATTACTATTATTCAATAAATTATTTACCCTAGATAGAGGATGTTACAGATAGGACACGAAGACGTCTCTTTTTAATTATTTTGTTATCATATTGTAATTGGGTTGAAACAATACCGTTAGAACAATGTAACTTTCCAATTATAATATATGATGGTTGTTTATCTACTTATGTTTCAATGTATGCAATGGTTGTGATACTATGTTCCGTTCCGTCCTCAGAAGATTCCGCCATCGTGGTTTGGGGTGTGACAGATTGGTATCAGAGCAATTGTCTATAGCGAAATAAGTATATTCTTCCATGTAAAAAATACAACTATAGATATAAGGACTTATACCTCTGGCTAAATATTATAACTTACGATAATACTTTTAGAATATAATAATATTCATATAAAAGTATACGTATACAAACAAAGATAGTATCATAATACAACAATCTAAGAACATTAGAGTTTAAGTTGAATATTATGATTAGACTTAGTATAATATGTTATCAAACCATGGGGAGACGTAGCCTGATCAACTACGTTTGACTAGGTTTGACCAACATATAACTAAGTGTGAGCATAATGGGCAATGAAGTAAAAACTCGAGAATCCTACGACACTTAGTAACCACGTCAACACTTAACCTAAATGCTTTGATAGTATTAGTTATTATTAAGAGACACTATTGATAATTCTAAGTCGACACTAATATCAATATTATCTCGATACCTGTTTATCGTCTACGCAGTATTGACAATACAGGAGCTTCGCGTTAAGGGACAGTTGAGCGCCATGGGTAGTCATGACTTGAAAACCATTTTTGAGTATTCCTGATATGACTCATGAGGAGACACTGAAGTTTAACCTATAGTTGACCAATACGTTTGACTTTCCTTTCGCGCTATGATTTTAGCCTTAATATTGTTTCCATATTGAGCTTAAGACTTAATCTAGGATATCTCTTGATTCTAGACCTTCTCTTTTGGGGATGCTTACCCGACCATCTTTACTTTGGATAACGTAATGCACAAACCGCTTCCCCATTATGTCAAAAATTTCTAAGTTTTAGTTCAAGGTCTTCAGAGACACGAACGATACTCTCAAGTATACCATCATCTTACACTTTCCAAAGTATTCACATGTTTCTGGAACAATGTTCGACCCTACACTTTTCATTCCTGGTTCAACTTCGCACTTCGTCGACACATAGAAATTTCCTATAACTTTGAGTTATCCTTCGACCCATATCGTTTCATACATCCGTTTGAGTCCCTATGGCATTACTGACATTCTTATTGTTATCAAGAATTAGATCCCCTTATGCCACATGTCAAACCTATAGCTTAACCGCTGGCTCTATAAAATGTACGGAACTGCATTCACACCATGAAACGTTGTACAAACAATTTGCCAGGTCCTCCATTTTGAGGAGAGAAAAGTTTTAAATGTTATGATTCCCTATCCTCCAAATGATTGCTATCCTAGAATCACTAAGTTGAGAATGTACTCACTCTCGATGATTAATACTTTTACGCCTTCCTTCAAGGTAGCATTCTACCTTTACGATTTCAAATGAGTTCCTAACTCCTAAACTCATTTTTTTAATGTTTCGACTCCATGAAAATTTACATTTGGCTTGACTTAAACAGTTTGATAATTTATCAAAATAAAAATCAAAATAGTTCTATATGAGTCCCTCATTGACGACTTAGACTTTATCATAAGGAATTTCTTCATTCTCTTACTACCTCGTTTGGTTACCACGTGAGTATCTTCATTCACTTAGACTTGTAACACATTTTGATAACAGTGAAGTTACTTATCGTTCTAAACCCTTCTAACATCACCTAGATCATGTGGTTTAATTTATCATGAACTTTCACCGCGTCCATTAGAGACAATGACTCCCTAAACATATTCATCGAATATGGTTCTATTGTGGTGAGAGTACTCGCAACAGAAATTGTGGCTCCAAAAACCCTCAATCATTTCATAATTTGTTTTGTGGACAACACTTGAATAGTCTTTACATTTGATATATATCAAAACTATGCTGCATATCCTTAGTACGTACCTTTAGGGAAATTTATCGAAATAGTATTCCGAGAATCTCCCAAAGTGCATCAAATGCCATTTTCATCATACTAGTGCCTGCAGAGAGATGACTTGCTATGATTGCAAGTAGAAGGGACATACAACCCGCTTCTGCAAGATTCCGACACAGGGAACCAATCAAGCGTCCAACTCGGGTGTGAGTTTGTAACACCACGATACTTTTGTTAAGTATTAATATGTTAATCATAGTGTATTTATGATTTAATATGGTGTTCTAAGTATTAGAAAATTAATACTAGAAAAAGGGTAATTTGGTCATTTTACCATAAAAGGATAATTTGGTCATTTTACCATAAAAGGGTAATTTGGACATTTGACCAAGTGAAGGACCAATTATGTAAAAATATTGTTTACTTGTGGTAAAAATATAAGGAATGAAAGTTAGATGTGACAAAAAGTGATAAAAGTGCCAAAAGTTCAAGAAAATGAACTTAGGGACTAAATTTGTAAAATTTGGAGGTATAAATAGGAGAGTTGACTCTCCATTTGTGGCTGATCAGTTGAGAAGCTACGGGAAGGATTTTTGAGAACAATCTTTTGGAAATCCACAAGAGCTGAAGCGTGAATTCGGAGCACGTGTTTGGAATTGATGATTCCTAAGTTAAACAAGGTTAGTAGTTGATTTCTAATCAAGTTTTTGAAGTGTTCTTGGTGGGTTTTCTTGGGATGAACTGGAAACTGAATTCCAGTTATAATCCAAGTGGTTTTATATGATTATAAGTAGCAAACATGCTTGTGATGTAAGAACACACATTAAATTGAAAGTATGTTGCTATTTTTGAAGATTGACAATTTTGATCAAGAACCCTAGATTGTGATTTCTTGTGATTAACTTGGTTTTAATGGTTAATAATAACTTCTAGATGTTATTCTAGTTGAACTAAATCAGTAGAAGTGATTATAACTTAACAATTTCAGTTTTTGGACCAAAATTGTGAAAAATGGGAATTATTGGAAATGGATTTGAATTACCGTTTCCATGGTTTAAAACTTGAGGTAAATGAGGGTTTTTGGTCCTGGAACAAACCCCTACTGATTAAGTCAAGAATTAAGGACTTAACAAGAGAAAATGGGATGTTATACCATTAAATCGGAGTTTTCTGGATCTGCCAGCAGCAGGCGCGACACGCCCCTCACCTGGGCGCGATGCGCCATCGCGGCAGAAACCCCCTGTGAAGATTTGAGCAATTTTCAAATTTGATTTTGATGCTAGGCTTATCCGATTGACCTGAAATTTTAAACATAGGTCTAAAATGGTATGAAACTTCATGGAAAATTATTAAAATGAGAATACGACCTCCCGAAGGTACTGTAGTAGAATACGCGTATTTCGGGAAGTGTATTAAATTTTTATAATGATGGTTGTTGCTCGAAAATGATTGGAAATGGTCCCCAATTGTATTATATTGGACTCTTGTGTAGTAGAGTCAACTGAAATGGTGATTAACCTATGATCATTTGGTATATAAATGAATATATAGGTATGGGACAAATGGTTGTGGAGTATGCAAAGGCAAGAAACAACCGGAATTAAATGCAGCAAGTATCTAGGTGAGTAATCTCACTTATATCACATATGATATGTGTTGATTGGACTGTTACAGATTGGAACAGCTTTGGGGGACGAAAATGATAATCTAAAGATATGGTGAAAAGGAAATATCGGATAAGCCGTGAGTCAATGAAATGACAAGAACGGAGCCGTGAGCCATAAATGATTATGAAATGAAATGTTATTAAATGGTGCGGCCACTTATGGCTATGATATTGGATGTTATATCCAACCGGTGCAGCCTATATGGCTATGATATTGGATGTTATATCCAACCGGTGTGGCCTATATGGCTATGATATTGGATGTTAAATCCAACTGGTGCAGCCTAAATGGCTATGATATTGCTATATGGAAATGGTGCGGCCTTATGGCTATGATATTGGATGCATATCCAACTGGTGCGGCCTATTGGGCTATGAAATAAATGTTGAAACTGTTTGGTGCAGCTTTAACGGCCATGAAATACGGTGCAGTCAACTGTGACTAAGAAATATGGGACAGAAATAATTGAGAATTTATATGTTTATTTTCTCTTGTATACATGTGGATTTATGTAGCTAACAGATTTGATTTGATCAATATGTAAATAACAGGTTAGATATGATAATTATCCTTGAAATTAAATGGTGCGATCTTAGGACCATGATTTTGGGTTGTTGAACCTAAACTGGTGCGGCCTATGGGCTATGATCTAAACAAGGAAACTGTTGGTGCGCCCTTAGGGCTATGATATGTGGTGCGGTCAATGATTTGTGGGACAAAAACTGTTTTGAGAGTTTAATTGTTATTATTCTCTTATATATGTGTGACGTTATTTGCAGATATGATTACTCACTGAGCTTTATAGCTCACGTTATCTGTTAAATGTCCCTGCAGGTTAGCATGATCCTGATAAGGGAAAAGATAGAGTCCGTGACTAAAGAAGTGGGACTTTTAGATGCTGTCAGTAGCAGCCCGGCTTCAAAGGAGATTACGGTATTTTATACTCTCCTTGATACACTTGTACCCATTTTTAATAAAATATACCCCTTTTGTTATGGTTTTATGTATTGAAACCTTTGTTTTAAATGAAAATTTTTCAGGGGTGTTTTTGTTTTAAAAGCCGGGTGTTACAAGTTGGTATCAGAGCCGTGGTTTAAGTGAACTAGGTGTCTATAGAGTAGATTCCTGGACTTAAACCTTGAGATAGTAGACATGATGTATAGTTAGGTGTATATAAGTTGTTATTATACCAATATAACCTAACTGTTGCTGACTTCTAACGTATAAGAAGTATGAGCAGCGAATCCTATTTGGAGGAATTTAGGGCGTGGAGTTTTAAGAAGTAGAACAGCCCTTTCTTAAGGCTCCATTGAATGAGTGGCAAAGAGACAAGAAGTATAAAATCCACATGACAAGCAATAGTAGCTGATGTGGTCAGAAAAAAATTGTTGCTCACCCTGACTGATATTCAAGGTGAAAGAAAAGTAGTTGAAACTACGCGAAAAGCAGAAAATGATTAGTGGACGCTTCAGGAGAAGTTATCATGAACTGGGTCCAACCTTAAAGTGAAGGGACCAAAACAGAGCAACTATGTAGTGTGAGAAGTGCAGAAAAAGCACTAAGAAATTTGTAGAGTTGAGACTCTGCCGTTGAAATGCTGAAATTGTAGAAAACAGGAGCATATTGCTCGAGCCTGTTGGATGGTACGGAAGTGTTTCCAGCGCGGTGCTATAGATCACTTTCCTATGAAATGTTCACATGTTAAATGTGGAGTAGCGGGTGAGGAACTCAGGAAAGAACGGGGAGAAAAGAAAGAAGAAACGAACTGTCAAAAAGGACCAGTGGTACCATGAGCATTCCAGCAGACTGCGGAAGAAGCTCGTGAGGAAACTGATATGGTCTTAGATATATTTGTTTCGGATATACTCCCCGTATGTGTTATATCTGATCCATGAAGCTATGCTTTGGGTTGGTGACTTTGATGTATTGTCTAAATATTTCATCAACGGTTATGGATGAAATTTTGGAAGTAACTATAGCAGTTAGCAAATATGTTCAAGATATTGAACACCTCGAAGGTTGTCTGCCTAGGATTTACGGGACCATCTTTCCCTATAAATCTGAAGCCGATGATTACCAATGAATTTGAAGAAATTGTACATATGAATTGGTTAGCAATGAATGATGCTAACATGAACTGTGGAAATATAAACATTATGGTTCAAAAATCAGAAATGAAATGGAGCAAAATCCACGGTAAATGACCGTTGTTGAGAACACCGGTTATTTTCCTTTGCTTAAACTCGGAGAAGGGTTAGTATGAAAGGTTTTCTGCAATCCATGAACTAAATAACCTAAGTTCACATGCAACCTATAAGGATCTATGTTTTCTTCTAATTGAACATATAACAAAAAAAACCTAGAGGCCAGAAAAAGAAACTAAAGATTAAAACAGAAAAACCAACCTTTATTTCTTGGAAGCTGAGCAGCAAAATTATCCTGCCTCAAATGAAAGTCACACCCAAGCTAGAGGAGAGGAGATCGAAAATTCCAGAGGTTCTTCAGGTCAAAAGTGGCGCAGGAATTAGGGTTCCAGGGAGCCCTATTTATAGTTGCAGGATAACCAGTTGATAAGCCTTAAGGATAAACCTATTTGAATTCAAATAAGATAAACCTTTTATCTTATATTCAAAACCCTAATTATCCTTTATATATATATATATATTAATTTCGAAATATATATATATCCATATATATTTTCGAAATCCAACTAGTCACTGACACACTGCCACTTACTCAACTATTGAATAATTACAGTTTCAGTCCCTGCACCTTTAATTAATCAATTAATCCCCAAATTAAATCCAATTAATTCTGGATTAATTCCTAATTAATTAATATAGTTTCTAATTAATATATTATCACTTTAATATATTAATAAACCATATATTTAATTCCTGTTGATTTATTAATCCCATAAATCATCCTGTCTCTCTACCGAATTTTCTACCAAAACTCCAGCCATGAGGGCAACCCAAATGGACTGTGCTTCTATTAATTAGGTAAATACTAATTATTAGTCATGGCTTAGACACCTAATCCAACAGTCTCCCACTTGGATAAGTCTATGACTATAATTACCAATTTAGCCTCTAATTAACCAGCACTTGTAGCTTCCTAGAAACCAATGCCAAACTCTGATCTAATCAGTCCTGTCCATAGATAAGTGATCAGATGATCCTCCGTCCAACAAGATATTTTTCAGACTCAAGACATGGATAAAATCAATCTGGTCTGATTCACTGTTCCTCGATTTCCGATTTGCATATGACTCTTAGACTACCAATTTAGTCCCGGTTGGCCAACCATTTTAGTCAACTTCAAAATCATCGAGAGGCCTACAGATATCTGTTCCCCGTTAGGGTCAAGGGACGAATAAACTTTGACTCATATACTTATGTCTTTTACCAAACAAATTACTCACAACAACACGTTTTATAACACCGAGTTACCGATGCGTTTTCGTATTATCAATGAATAACCGTCTAGTAAATCATAACTCATATGTCTTAGCTTAAAGATCAAAAGATATTATCGTCTCAATATTGCTCGTGATGTAATCCATGAAGCAATCCATTGAGCGCGGGTTTATCCAATACTCAAATCTCCATTTCCAAGTACTCACGAATGGTTCAGCAATCCAATTGCAATGTCTAACTCCTTAGACAATCTATTACCAATTCATGACAGTCTTACTTCACACTTACTCCCTTAAAGTGTAATCGACTGTGGATATTTGAATAATCCAATTATTCAGGAAGTAAAACATGCAAAAATGAAACACAATGATAAAGTATTGACAAGAGTAGTAAACCATAATAAATCTCTATTATTAAATCACAAGAGTCAAATACAATACATTGTTACAAGTTTCGAAACCTATCTAATTACAAAAACTTATATCATCTCTTAATCCGATGCTCCTAGCATGCTGATTATGCTTAATCCTACTCAGAGCCTTTGTCAAGGGATCTGCAGGATTATCTTCCGATGATACCCTCTTTACAAGGAGGTGACCTTCTTCTACCCTATGTCTGATGTAGTGGTACTTTCTGTCGATATGCCTGGACTTTCCATGGTCTCGCGGTTCCTTTGTCAAGGCAACTGCACCTTCGTTATCGCAGAACAGTTCCAAGGGCTCCTGAATACTCGGGACTACTCCAAGGTCACCGATAAAGTTCTTCAGCCAAGCCGCTTCCTTTGACGCTTCACTTGCTGCTATGTACTCTGATTCGCACGTAGAATCAGCCACTGTTTCTTGCTTGGAACTTTTCCAAGTAACTGCTCCACCATTCAAAAGGAATACCCAGACCGACCACTGTCTCTATCCGTCTGAAAGCTGGCATCTGTATATCCTTCAACTCTCAAGGTATCACTGCCACCGAGGACTAACACCATGTTCTTTGTCCTTCGCAGATACTTGAGTATATTTTTCACAGCTATCCAATGCGCCCTTCCAGGGTTACCCTGGTACCGACTGACCATGCTCAAGGCAAAAGCCACGTCAGGGCGAGTACACGTCATAGCGTACATGATCGATCCCACAGCCGAAGCATATGGTACTCGACTCATCTCAGCTATTTCCTCGTCTGTACTCGGACTTTGAGTCTTACTCAGCTTCGCATTACTTTGGATAGGTAGCTCTCCCTTCTTGGAATTTTCCATACTAAACCTCTTTAGTACCTTTTCCAAGTATGTACCCTGGCTAAGTCCAATTAGTCTTTTCTTCCTATCTCTCAATATTCTAATCCCAAGAATATAGGCAGCCTCTCCTAGGTCCTTCATGGCAAAACATTTCCCAAGCCAAGCCTTGACATCTTGCAAGGTTGGAATATCGTTTCCCATGAGCAGTATGTCATCGACATACAGCACCAGAAAGGTGACTATACTCCCACTAGCCTTGACATATACGCAGGACTCATCCTCGCTCCTAGAGAAGCCAAATTCTTTGACTTTCTCATGGAAACAAAGATTCCAGCTGCGAGAAGCTTGCTTCAATCCGTAGATTGATCTCTCAAGCTTACACACCTTATTAGGATACTTTGCATCGACAAAACCCTCTGGCTGATTCATATAAACATCCTCAGTCAACTTCCAATTAAGGAAAGCAGTTTTGACGTCCATCTGCCAAATTTCATAGTCATGAAATGCAGCTATGGCTAGCATAATCCTAATAGACTTTATCTTTGCTACTGGTGAGAAGGTCTCGTCATAGTCAACCCCTGGGGTTTGAGTAAAGCCCTTCGCAACCAGTCTTGCCTTGAAAGTGTGTACCTTTCCGTCCATGTCGGTCTTCTTCTTGAAGATCCATTTGCATCCGACTGTCTTTCGACCCGGTACATTGTCAACCAAGTTCCAAACTTGATTGTCATACATGGACTTGATCTCGCTATCCATGGCCTCTTTCCACTTGGCAGACTCAGGGCCCGCCACTGCTTCCTGGTAGTTAGCTGGTTCATCCAAATTTATCAGTGTCCTATCACTGACAAACGTGTCCCCATCCGAAGTTATATGGAACCCATAAAACTCGGGTGGCATGCTAACCCTACCAGAACGCCTAAGAGGTAAGGATACATCTGTCGGACCAACAGGAACTTCTTCCTCATGTTGGTTGCTAGTTTCTCCTAAGGTTGCGTCATCTGATGACTCTTGAATTTCTTCCAGATCAATGGTACTCCCACTGTCCTCTTTGACTACGAGCTCTCTCTCTCGAAAGACTGCTCGTCTAGCTACAAAGACCACGTCCTCGCTCGGTCTGTAGAATAGATATCCAAAGGACTGTTTGGGATAACCAATGAAGAAACACCTTTCGCTTCTGTCTGCGAGTTTGTCTTGAGTCTCTCGTCTAACGAAAGCCTCACAACCCCAGACCTTGATATGTGCCAACGAGGGAGCTTTCCCCGTCCACATCTCATGAGGTGTTTTCGCAACCTTCTTAGTTGGGACAAGATTGAGGATATGGGCGGCAGTCTCTAAGGCATACCCCCAGAAGTGAATGGGAAGTGAAGCTCGACTCATCATGGAACGAACCATGTCCAACAGGGTTCGGTTGCGCCTCTCTGCAACACCGTTCAACTGTGGTGTCCTGGGGGGTGTCAACTGCGAAACTATTCCGCATTCCTTTAGATAGTCTAGGAACTCGATACTTAGATACTCTCCGCCTCTGTCGGATCTGAGCATCTTTATCTTCCTGCCTAATTGATTTTCTACTTCGTTCTTAAACTCTTTGAACTTTTCAAAGGTGTCCGACTTGTGCTTGATTAAGTAGATGTAACCGTATCTACTAAAATCGTCGGTAAAAGTCACGTAGAACCGCGTGCCATCCTTTGTGGTTGATCTGAATGGACCACACACATCCGTGTGAATGATGTCCAATAGACCCTCACCTCTTTCAAAAGACCCTTTGAAAGGTGATTTAGTCATCTTGCCCAACAGACAAGATTCGCATACATCATCCGACTTGAGGTCGAATGATTCCAACACTCCATCCTTTTGGAGTTGGGCGATGCGTTTCTTGCTGATGTGCCCGAGCCGACTGTGCCACAGACATGCCTTTTCCACATCACTAGTAGAATCAATATAATTTACACTTTGTCCTAGATTGTCAACACATTTCACAGTTTCATACACACCATCACAAGGATAAGCAGTAAAATTCAAAATACCATTTTTGAAAACAGAAATAGATCCAATATTATTATCAAAAGAAAAATGAAATCCTTGTCTGAATAATGCGTGAAATGAAATAATATTTCTTGCCATTTCTGGCGAATAGCAACAATCTAATAAATCTATACAAACTTCACTACTAAGCACTAAACTATAAACTCCAATCTTGGTAACAGGGGACGATCTCCTATTGCCCATGATCAAGTTCAGTCTACCGTGCTCCACCTCCCTGCTTTCCTTTAGGACCTGCATATCAGAACAAATGTGAAAACCACATCCTGTATCAAGGACCCAAGAATTAGAAGATGGTGAGTTTTTAGAGATAGTGTATATACCTGCTGTCGATGGCTTTACTTTCCCATCCTTGACATCCTGCAAGTATTTGGGGCAGCTTCTCTTCCAATGGCCCTTCTCTTTGCAATAAAAACAGTTGGCTTCATCGGGGTTGGCCACACAAGGAATGTGGGAAGTCTTGGTTCTCGAGCCATTACTGGATGACCCGACCTGAACCTTTTCCCTCCAATTTTGCTTAGGAGGGCCCTTCCTTTTCTTTCCTTTGCCACTTCCAATGGCTAGAACGGGCTGATTTACTGAGGGTACACTTTTACCCTTCATCCCGTCTTCAGCAACTCGAAGCATGCGATGCAACTCAGTCAGGTTAGCCTGATTGTTGTTCAAATGATAAGCCAGCCTGAACTGGTCATAAGAACTCGGTAGGGAGTTAAGCACTATGTCAACGGCCAACTCCTCCGGTACAGGCATCGCAAGCTTTCTAAGCCGCTCCACGTAACCTTGCATTCTTTGCACATGGGCACAGATGGACTCTCCATCTTTAGGTTTGCTGTTCGTGAAGTCCTTGACCACTTCGCACTTTTCGATGCGCTCTTGCTTACGGAACTTTTCCGCAAGCTCACGGTGCATCTCATAGGGCCAGTAGTCTTCATATATTCTCTGCAATTCGGGGTTCATTGTGGCAATCATGATGCAGGCCACTTTGGTCGCATCATCAGAATGTTTTTGGTACGAGGCAATTTCCTCGGGAGTAGCAGTTTCGGGGTCGACATCGACAAGCTCGGTCTCGAGAACATACTCTTTGTTCTCATACCTCAGAGCCATCTTGATGTTTCTAATCCAGTCATTGTAGTTTGTCCCGTTCAATTGAACCTTGGAACATAGTGAGAGGATTGAGGGAACACTGGAGTTTGAGTGGGGAGCGGTTTGATCAGCAGAAGACATCTATAAAAGAAGGTAAGTTTAATTAGATACTTGTCGGTCCTTATAATAACCCAATATAAAATAAGGCTAGGATCCAACTATAACAATTTGCAACATAGAAGAGGGATGCCGTAATCTATAAGCAAATTTTATAAAGGTAGGCGAATGACGATTCAGCCGATTCCACCGCGGAAAAATAATCTTATTATAAATGGAATTCCTAGTTTCTTATGAGATTTATTGAACTGTTCAATAGCATGTTTAATCTCGGATATGCCCCACCGTTTGTGACTGGGATGCCGAGGATCACAAACCGGGTGTGAATAACCATGCAAATTAGCTTGGTGCTCTCGGGATCCATTATCATCTCAAATTGATGTGCCGGTAAACCACACACGCTCCATCAACAATGATAACACCCGAGACACCCATTGCCACTCTTTATGAACCCCCATTGGTGTGCCGGTAAACCACACACGCTCCACCAACGTTTCATAAAGTGCAATGTGCAATTTCATGGGGTAGCATCAAATTCACATTTTTCCTAAAGTAACTAGATTGGGATTTTTGTAAGGTTCTAGTACTTTGATCATTATACTTTTAATGATTAAGTGGTCCTTGTCAAAACTGTTCGGCTAACGACCCTCCACTGATCAGGCGAGCGGTGGGTGAGAGTGTTCACCCATTAGACTACCATTTTATAGGCAGTCTCCTTATACCCACTTTATAGACCAGCTTCGTGAATGAGGCCTACTATTGAATTGACTGACCAATTTTATCTTATATATATAGTATTAACTTTTAATAACATATATAAGATGTATTTTAAAACCCTTTAAAATATTTAAGGTTTATCTTTTAATTTTACCAAATTTAACAATTAAATTTTAAATTAAATTAAACCTTATAATCGATTTAATCAATTTTAATTACCAATTAATTAAATTAATCAAATCTAAATATTTTAAACATTTTAAAATAATTTTCTGGATTTTCTATTAATTTTTTCGAAATTTTAAATTAATTTAAATCCTTTTGAATTATCTTTTAATTAACAATTAATTAAATTAATTCAAATGAAGATAGGTTTATCCAAATTAATCAAATTAATTAAAACCTATCTTAAACCCTTAATTTTCGATTTTTAGGAATAGGTTTAAGGTTATCCTTTTAATTAACAAATAAAGTTACCAAAAAAAGAAAACCTTCTAAAACCCTAATAGCTAGAAATCGAAATTACCAAAGGGGGGGGGGATTAGGGTTTCCAAAACCCTAATCCAAAAAGTCGATCCTCATTTAATTAGGGTTTAGAAGCAATAAACCCTAAAACAGTTATAACCATTCAACAAGAAAACAATACAGGCTCTGATACCACTGAAAGGTTTTCTGCAATCCATGAACTAAATAACCTAAGTTCACATGCAACCTATAAGGATCTATGTTTTCTTCTAATTGAACATATAACAAAAAAAACCTAGAGGCCAGAAAAAGAAACTAAAGATTAAAACAGAAAAACCAACCTTTATTTCTTGGAAGCTGAGCAGCAAAATTATCCTGCCTCAAATGAAAGTCACACCCAAGCTAGAGGAGAGGAGATCGAAAATTCCAGAGGTTCTTCAGGTCAAAAGTGGTGCAGGAATTAGGGTTCCAGGGAGCCCTATTTATAGTTGCAGGATAACCAGTTGATAAGCCTTAAGGATAAACCTATTTGAATTCAAATAAGATAAACCTTTTATCTTATATTCAAAACCCTAATTATCCTTTATATATATATATATTAATTTCGATATATATATATATATCCATATATATTTTCGAAATCCAACTAGTCACTGACACACTGCCACTTACTCAACTATTGAATAATTACAGTTTCAGTCCCTGCACCTTTAATTAATCAATTAATCCCCAAATTAAATCCAATTAATTCTGGATTAATTCCTAATTAATTAATATAGTTTCTAATTAATATATTATCACTTTAATATATTAATAAACCATATATTTAATTCCTGTTGATTTATTAATCCCATAAATCATCCTGTCTCTCTACCGAATTTTCTACCAAAACTCCAGCCATGAGGGCAACCCAAATGGACTGTGCTTCTATTAATTAGGTAAATACTAATTATTAGTCATGGCTTAGACACCTAATCCAACATAGTAAATGACGGATGTTTTAGTTGGTATATACAGTATAGACCAAGCTAAATAAAGTGGCGATAGAAGTGTAAAACTCTAAATAAATTCTTGGATGTTTCTTCCAAAGAACTTCCAGAATTTCCGCCAGATTGATGAGAAGAGTTTATGATTAAACTGGTTTTGGGAGCCGTTTCTGTTATTCAGGCTCTATACTGAGTAGCATCTGCAGAGATGGTAGAGTGGGAAAACAATCAGAAGAAAATTTTGAAACAGGGTTTCATAAGACTGTGTATGTCATTGAGTGAAACCCTATCTTGTTTGAAAAGAAGAAAGACAAGTTGATATGTGTGTGCATTGACTACCGAGAATCTGATATTCTCGAAACCAGACTGAATATGATGTATATTTGTTCCAGATATTGGAGTTACTTCGTGGAGAAAAGTGATATGCGAAGTTTCCAAGTGTGAAATTTGGCTAAAAGAAGTTTCAATTCTCCGGGCATGTTAATAATGCCGAAGATGATAAAGTAGATCCAGTGGAAGTAATGCTGTGATAAAACGGGAACCGTCTGAGGAATCTGACTAAAATTGTAGTTTCCTTAAATTGGCGGGTTATTATAGGAGAGTTGTAGAAAACTGCTCCTTGATTGTTGTCTAGTTGACTAAAGTTGACCAAGAAAAGTGAAAAGTTTGAGTGGGTAGAAAGACCACAAGTATCTTTTCAAAGGTTGAAATAGACCCCGTGTGAAGCTCCGGTGTTAGCATTATCGCTAAGCGGAGAAGATAATTTATTTTCCAGAAATGCATCCAGAATTAATTTTGGGTACATAATATTGCAGTAGCAATTATGATTTTGGCATTTAAGCTTTAGAGACACCACTTGTATGGTGTAAAGCTTACTGTTTAAACGGATCATAGAAGTTTGAAGTACTTAATGGATCAAAAAGAAGCTAAGTATGATATAGTAAAGATAGATGGGTTACTTAAAGATTTCGGTTATGAAATCTTATACCATCTCGGAAAGGCGGGCGTGGCTATAGATGCCTTGAATTGAAAATAAAATACCCTTTGAAGGTTACATCCACATGTATGAGTGTGGCGAATTGATTACCTGAGTTGATTCGGGTAGCATAGAAAGAAGTGTGCAAGTCTGAAAACGCGAAAAAAATGAATGAATGATTGGATATTAGATGTAACATCCCAAAATTTTAGGGTAAATTTAAAAAAATTTTAAACGAAAACTTCAATACAAGAAAAGCCGCTTAATTAATTTTCATAAAATTCCATAACTTATAAGTTTAATGAAAACACCCCAGGATTTACAGAAGTTAACGAAATCTCAATATAGCGGAATATTAATTCAAAAACAGTCCTCCAATGAAGCAGCACAGTGTATACACGTCACGCCTTGCCATCCATGGTACCTGATGTACCTGAAACAATAGTTTATATGGGGAAAGGGTAAGCACGAAGCTTAGTGAGTTCCTCAAAATACCATACGATCCATCACATAACATACAACACATCATAACCATTCATATGTCTGTGAGACTCACGGGCTATCCCTGTTCCGCTGAAGACTCACGGGCAATTCCCGTTCTTGTCTTATCGCTCGCAGGCTTCTCCCGTTCCGTCTAATGACTCGCAGGCTATTCCCGTTCCGCCTATTGGCTCGCGGGCTATCCCGTTCCGTCTAATGACTCGCAGGCTATTCCCGTTCCGCCTATTGGCTCGCGGGCTATCCCGTTCCGTCCACAAACAATCATTATCATAGCAATAATTCATACAATTATCATAACATGTAAGATCACCTTACTCTAACATATCTTCCTTCCTACGCATGCAATATCACCTATAGTATAGTGAGAAGACTCACCTGATTATAGTTGACTATATCGTTTATCTTTCTTGGCTTTGTATTTCCTTCACTTTAACTGTTAACATAATAAGAAATCTATCATTTCTTAATCCTTAACTATATTATAGTCGCATCATTAAACCCTTCAATAATTCCAATATGATACTCCATGATTTATCAAGTAAAGAACGGCCAGGTAGAAGATTAGATGGGGTGGCAGGATCCTTTCAGCATTTTAGCCTTTCGGAAAATCCAACAACCAGATCCCAAGTAATCGGCCTAGTCACCGTCCTCGTAAGTAAATCAATCGGTATTATATTCGGAAATTACGAATTGTTATAATAACGACATTTTAAGGTTTTTGTTTAGTATTGTTAGAAATTAGTATAATATAACATATGTTATACTTATTAAATATTCTACTTCTTAACACAAAAACTATTTTACAATACCTAATTAAGCTATAGAAAAGTTTGTAGTTACCTTATGACCAGTCGTCGGAACCTATAACTTCTTCGCTAGGCTTTTGAGCTTCCTTCCGCTCACTTCTTACACTCTAGTGCTTAGAAACCTCTATATATTGGATTGAGATTTGTTGGTGTGGTTTATGAGATGTTTTGGGGGGTATTTATACTTGAATTCTTGAATAAAAAATGGCATGACACTTTTGACAAAAGATTTTAATAATATAATTTTGTTGAAATTAAAGGCCTTCTAGAATCAGTCTGTTCAAGACTGGTTTAGCCGATCTTAAACCCATTAAATTCACGTTTTTATTTGATATTCAGAAAATTCATCTCTATACCTTTCTAGGGATGTATTGTACGTATTTATACGATTTTTCTATGATTTATTATGAATTTTTGAAAACAGACTATCTAATCTGTCAATTCCGAACTAATCAGTAAAGATTGCATTTTTTACCATAGATAATCTCATTTTCAAGCTTACTATTATTTTTAGTAATTGTACTAGACTCAATTTGTAAACTTTGTGCATTGGTTTGAGGTCCAAACATTTTTCCTAGAATTAATTATGATTTTTCTAAAAACGACACAAAATGCTGATTTTATATGAAATTGTAACTAAAGTTTTTCTTAACTTTATAACTACCAAAAATCATATAATTCCTAACACTCTTATTTTAAGTATATGTTATAATCAGGATACGGTTCTTACAAGTCTCCCCCACTTATTTGGATTTCGTCCCGAAATCCGCATTCTCGAACGTCTCTATGTATTTCCCATCGAGTCCTTATGTTCTTCAAAAATCCTCCTCATCTTATTGTCGAACCTTTACAAGGTTTCATTATCTTTCCCTTCAACTTTTACATGTCTCTGTAATAATGCTTAAGGTCCTATTATTCTCATTCACTCCATACTTCTTTTCTTCTAGTTACTCTAGATGTAAAACTCTAACTGTTTCTCACAGTCCCACACATCAACTTGACCGGCTACTTTCTACAGTACATATTTAGTACTTTCTAATCTTCATGTATACATAGTTAACCTAGTTAACTTGCAACACCTAATTTTTAACACTATTTCATATTTATATGAATTCTCATATTTCAACACACATTTGTCTCAATTCAATATTTTCTTTTAAATACTTTTTGGCTAAATAATTCTATATTTGTAAAATCTCCAAAAAAATTTTGTTTCACCGAAAAATATAAAATTTACATCATCTTTCGTAAGTTCTTTTTTTTTTTTTTTGAAGTACTGAACACTCTTTAAACTATTTCCATTATATGGAGACATAAAATTTTGTTTTATTTCAAGAGTCTCTTTATTATCTCGTTCTCACCAGAGTCAAGCAGGGAATTTTGAAAAAATGTCACTTGCGGTAGTGAAAAGTCGCATCTACTGTAGTTAGTTTCAATTTCGGTAATTAAAACGTGAGGTGTCCTTTCAGTTCCGTGTGACCTTTCGGTTCCAGCTGCAAGATACTATATATACAGGTATGTAGTATCATTCATTTCCACATTCATTTTCAGTCTCGTCCTCTCTTATCACTAGTTTGTTCATAAACGAACTCATATTTAAAGCCGAGTCATGGAAAACAGATCTTCAATGGGCGATCTGTCGAACCCTGGACCTGGTTTTCCACAAGGAGAGGGTACTTCAAACCAAGAATTCTTAATAGAGTTCGGTGACTTAACATTCTAGACATCTATCATCCATATTTTGTTTATATTTCTAATGTTTTGTTTGATTCTGAATTATGTTACAATCTTCCAGATATATTACCAATAGAGCAACTCCACGGTGAGCCGGAAATTTTTCCCGAGTTGAACATTAACTCAGAAGATCCGGTGCATGCATCATTAGACTTTGCACTTGATCAGACTCCATACCTTCTACCAGGTTAAATTCTTTAAATGATTGCTTCTATGAATATTCAATTTTGTTTATCATCTGACAGTTGTTATTCATAGACCCATTTGTGGATGATCTATCTGACTACAATCCATTCATCGACGTACCCTCAACGAGTAGTGAGATTACCCCCATGAATCAAGGATTCATGGCTGACATTCAGAATGAAAGTCAATTACAAACAACTCATAACATCAATATTGAAATGAATCCCGAACTTGGGGTTGGTTTTCAATATCAAAATCACCTTCAGGTGATTCAGAGGAATCTAGAAGGATTTCAAAATCCTGGGTCCATGATTGAAAACCTACAATTACCACCAATAGAAGTTACTGATTTTAATGAATCAATGTCCATCTTTGGTTCAGAAAATCAGGATCATGTTCAAATGATCCCGAATAATAATAGTACATTTGAACTCAATCCTTCGATTCCGATAACCACAGTAGCTGGCAGTAGAAGAGGTTTCAGACATTCATTAAGTAGAGAAATAATAGCTGAACACTTTAACGAACCAATTGAGAAGGCTGCGAAAGAACTCAACATTGGATCGACACAGTTAAAAAAACGCTGTAGAGAATTAGGTATCAATCATTGGCCCCAACGACAACTTACGAGTCTGCAAATTCTTATTGATCGTGTTGAGGTAAGGAATTACATTTTTTTATATCGTAAAGTTGTAATTACTAAAGTTATTTGTGTCACAGGAATTTGGTTACGAGTTTAGTGGAGCAACAGGATTATCGAAAGATTTAATACCCAACCTAAAAAGAGAGAAAGAAGCAATAATTGAAGGATCACAATCGGGTCTAACAGACGGCACAAAGAAACTGATACAAGCTGCTCATAAGATTGAATATAAGAAAAGAAAATTTCTGGAAAAAGGGGAAACTTCATCCAGAACTCATACACAGCAGCAATCTCTGCCATCTAATTCTGGTATGAGTAGTATTAATCCTGGTTTACTCGAGCCTGTGAGTGAGGGGAATTTTGGAGGCTTTGTAGGTGACCTAGCCTGGTTTCCTCCTTCTTATAGCTATCCCCAACTGGTTCCGAATTGGGAACCTTCCTCATCACTTCCCTACTTACACACTCCCCAAACGAGTCGATTTTTAGCCCATAATCATGGGATTACGGGTTCCAACCCTATTGAGACCCCATACCTTGGAGCTCCTCCTCCAATAACCGGAAGCATACCCCTTCCAAATCCTCAAGAAGGTACAAGTCAACGTAATGATGACAAAGAGTAGAGTGTAGAAGATCTTTTCTCTGATTCTCCAGTTTAGGTTAGTAGTTCTGTAAACTTTTCTTAATGTATTAATATAAAGTTATAGTAATGAATTAAATATATCAATGTGTTACTATAATTTTAATGATTTCATCGATTCTATACAATCTTCATGTTGTTCCCTTAATTTTGTATTCCTTCCCCACTTGGACTAAAGTCCAAGTCTGTTTCTTCGATTTATAACTATTATTTTTTTTACGAGCCCTTACTCTCAAACGAAAACCAAGCCCATTCTGCTCAGCCAACAACTTGCATCAGGGGCAAACACCATCTCAATAAACACGTTTCGATAATGTAGAGACGTTTACATCAACCACCATATGTTACTCTATCGTCAGTTACCTCAATCACGAGCGAGTGATCCAGACTCTCAACCCACACGACTTGATCAATCACTCAAGCAAGATCAATACAAGGGTAGGTTGCCCCACTATTACACAGCACCAGGCATGTACAGAGTCGACTCAAAAATACCCGCTATCATCTCAGGCGCCTCTTGCACCTCTTTGACCGTGAGTTGGAAAACTCACCCTTGCATCCTTTAGTCCCTGTCTGACTTGTGCGCCCATTAGTTGCATGAAAAATAGCTAGCACAATAGCATTTTGACATTCTCCCTTTCAACAGTCTTTAAGCTCAGTAATCAACTTAAGCATGATCGGTCCAACCAAACTGGTATGATCACATCTTAATTGTTCCTACTGAACCTCACAATCAATATTCAACAATCGAATGGATAAAAGTTTACCACATTACACTAGCATTTAAGTTAATTATGCCAGAGACTCACATATTCAGCTCCTTGGATCCTTCGTGACGAACTCCCGACTCGAACGTGGATCCTGTGCTTTCGATAGTAGGAGCTCTACTACTACCTTCCACACCTATCCATGTTCGTTCCAAGACCCGTCTCGAAATATCCAATTCGCTTCTTACCGATAATTTTAACACATATGCCCTTACAAGGCATATGTCAATCCTTCTAGGAATACTTGGAATCCCACCCCTACCCTGCTATTCTAACTAAGACGGAACTTCCTCCAGTGATGATAGGTTGTTTCGCGAACGTAGTTGTATACAATATTGAACTAAACAGTCTTTCAAATAAGAGAATCTTCCCTAAGGCAACAACCAAACAAGGAACATGCAATAAGGTCAACTCACACATTCTATGACTATTCAGTCCATATTGTATACAACTTAGTGGAAATCTATAAGCAACCTATCGGCACTAGCATACAGTTCTATTAGCAAATAGCAGATAATAATACAACAATGTGTGATCTCTACCAGCCATTTCAGCAAACATATACCATATGTTTTTTTTTTAACATCCACAATATTAAATACTTACTGGCGTCGGCTGGCGGTACACACTGTGTCTTCAGTTCACCCTTCATAAAACATATTTCTTTCGTAAAAATGTTTTAAGAAAACTCTTAAGCCTCAACTTGAGTCCAGAACTCACTAAGTGAGCCTGATTCTCTCAAGCTGTGCTCTGATACCAACTTGTAACATCCCAAAATTTTAGGGTAAATTTAAAAAAATTTTAAACGAAAACTTCAATACAAGAAAAGCCGCTTAATTAATTTTCATAAAATTCCATAACTTATAAGTTTAATGAAAACACCCCAGGATTTACAGAAGTTAACGAAATCTCAATATAGCGGAATATTAATTCAAAAACAGTCCTCCAATGAAGCAGCACAGTGTATACACGTCACGCCTTGCCATCCATGGTACCTGATGTACCTGAAACAATAGTTTATATGGGGAAAGGGTAAGCACGAAGCTTAGTGAGTTCCTCAAAATACCATACGATCCATCACATAACATACAACACATCATAACCATTCATATGTCTGTGAGACTCACGGGCTATCCCTGTTCCGCTGAAGACTCACGGGCAATTCCCGTTCTTGTCTTATCGCTCGCAGGCTTCTCCCGTTCCGTCTAATGACTCGCAGGCTATTCCCGTTCCGCCTATTGGCTCGCGGGCTATCCCGTTCCGTCTAATGACTCGCAGGCTATTCCCGTTCCGCCTATTGGCTCGCGGGCTATCCCGTTCCGTCCACAAACAATCATTATCATAGCAATAATTCATACAATTATCATAACATGTAAGATCACCTTACTCTAACATATCTTCCTTCCTACGCATGCAATATCACCTATAGTATAGTGAGAAGACTCACCTGATTATAGTTGACTATATCGTTTATCTTTCTTGGCTTTGTATTTCGTTCACTTTAACTGTTAACATAATAAGAAATCTATCATTTCTTAATCCTTAACTATATTATAGTCGCATCATTAAACCCTTCAATAATTCCAATATGATACTCCATGATTTATCAAGTAAAGAACGGCCAGGTAGAAGATTAGATGGGGTGGCAGGATCCTTTCAGCATTTTAGCCTTTCGGAAAATCCAACAACCAGATCCCAAGTAATCGGCCTAGTCACCGTCCTCGTAAGTAAATCAATCGGTATTATATTCGGAAATTACGAATTGTTATAATAACGACATTTTAAGGTTTTTGTTTAGTATTGTTAGAAATTAGTATAATATAACATATGTTATACTTATTAAATATTCTACTTCTTAACACAAAAACTATTTTACAATACCTAATTAAGCTATAGAAAAGTTTGTAGTTACCTTATGACCAGTCGTCGGAACCTATAACTTCTTCGCTAGGCTTTTGAGCTTCCTTCCGCTCACTTCTTACACTCTAGTGCTTAGAAACCTCTATATATTGGATTGAGATTTGTTGGTGTGGTTTATGAGATGTTTTGGGGGGTATTTATACTTGAATTCTTGAATAAAAAATGGCATGACACTTTTGACAAAAGATTTTAATAATATAATTTTGTTGAAATTAAAGGCCTTCTAGAATCAGTCTGTTCAAGACTGGTTTAGCCGATCTTAAAACCATTAAATTCACGTTTTTATTTCATATTCAGAAAATTCATCTCTATACCTTTCCAGGGATGTATTGTACGTATTTATACGATTTTTCTATGATTTATTATGAATTTTTGAAAACAGACTATCTAATCTGTCAATTCCGAACTAATCAGTAAAGATTGCATTTTTTACCATAGATAATCTCATTTTCAAGCTTACTATTATTTTTAGTAATTGTACTAGACTAAATTTGTAAACTTTGTGCATTGGTTTGAGGTCCAAACAATTTTCCTAGAATTAATTATGATTTTTCTAAAAACGACACAAAATGCTGATTTTATATGAAATTGTAACTAAAGTTTTTCTTAACTTTATAACTACCAAAAATCATATAATTCCTAACACTCTTATTTTAAGTATATGTTATAATCAGGATACGGTTCTTACATTAGAAGAAGCTAGTTGGGATATCACAGCGATTTAAAACCCTTGGTGGTTGTGTATGTGGATTCCAACGCAAAGCGAAACATAAGATTTATTTTGAAAAGATGCATATTGTAGTAGATATGCAATAAATCTGGGCTAGTGCCAAACGGTATAGGATGATGAAACCTATATATTGGTGGCCGGGAGTGAAGAAAGATGTTGAAAGATATGTGAAAAATGTTTGATTTGTTCACAAGCAAAGTCAAACTATTAGTAACATACAGAGAAAATTAACTGTTGCAGATTACAGAGAAGAAAAATGGACGATATTATTATAGACTTTGTAATAAAGTCTCCGCAAGTACCGCATGAGTATGACACCATATGGGTAATTGTTAACCGGATGATTAAACTAGCGTAAAATTATACCGACTAGTGAAGAAATTAAGATTGAAATGGTATAGTCACTAGGAATAATTAACTCAAAGGTACCGTATATTGATGGACAGGGCGACATAATGAAGCAGACTATAGAAGATATGCTTGAAATATGCATAACAGACCTTAGTGGAAGATGAGAAGATCGTCTATCTTTGGCGGAATCTGTAGAAAATCACAGATATTATACTAAAGTTTTAATGGCTCGTATGGAGTATTGTATGGAGTGTTGTATCCTACTTCGATTTGATGAATTGAAGTGGTGGAAAAGCCGTTGGCTAGATCCTAGATTATGGTACAAACTGAATAGAAAACTTGATGAATACCAGAAATTTGAAAATGGCTAATAATTAGCAAAAGTGGTAGGCGGATCATCGAGTAAAACTATTGAAACTTCAAGTAAAGGAAGATGGTGGTACTCAATTAATATTGGAAAGACTAAAAATCTGCTTGGGACGAAAAGAAAGTCAAGCCCTAGTTTATGGGACCTTTCCATATATCCCAAAGAGTAAGAATTGTGGTGTATTGATCGAAGATTCTTATGAATTTCAAGATATATATAATGTTTTTCATGTGTTCTATTCGCAGAAAACATGTATTGATAAATTTCAACGAATACCTCATGTTGAAATGAAGGTAGATGAGTAGTTAAGGTACCCGGGACAACCGGAGGAATGATAGATAAACAGTGATATAACCACGAAATAAGAAGACTAGTATGGTAAAAGTGCTTTGGCAATACCATAAATGTTACCATATGATATGGGAAACCGAAATTGTAACGAGATAGAATTACCCTCGCTTGTTTGTATGATCTCGGGAACGAAATCTTTTGAAGGAGGGGAGAATTTGTAACACCACGATATTTTTGTTAAGTATTAATATGTTAATCATAGTGTATTTATGATTTAATATGGTGTTCTAAGTATTAGAAAATTAATACTAGAAAAAGGGTAATTTGGTCATTTTACCATAAAAGGGTAATTTGGTCATTTGACCAAGTGAAGGACCAATTATGTAAAAATATTGTTTACCATAAAAGGGTTTTGGTCCTGGAACAAACCCCTACTGATTAAGTCAAAAATTAAGGACTTAACAAGAGAAAATGGGATTTTATACCATTAAATCGGAGTTTTCTGGATCTGCCAGCAGCAGGCGCGACGCGCCCCTCACGTGGGCGCAATGCGCCATCGCGGCAGAAACCCCCTGTGAAGATTTGACCAATTTTCAATTTTGATTTTGATGCTAGGCTTATCCGATTGACCTGAAATTTTAAACATAGGTCTAAAATGGTATGAAACTTCATGGAAAATTATTAAAATGAGAATACGACCTCCCGAAGGTACTGTAGTAGAATACGCGTATTTCGGGAAGTGTATTAAATTTTTATAATGATGGTTGTTGCTCGAAAATGATTGGAAATGGTCCCCAATTGTATTATATTGGACTCTTGTGTAGTAGAGTCAACTGAAATGGTGATTAAGCTATGATCATTTGGTATATAAATGAATATATATGTATGGGACAAATGGTTGTGGAGTATGCAAAGGCAAGAAACAACCGGAATTAAATGCAACAATTATCCAGGTGAGTAATCTCACTTATATCACATATGATATGTGTTGATTGGACTGTTACAGATTGGAACAGCTTTGGGGGACGAAAATGATAATCTAAAGATATGGTGAAAAGGAAATATCGGATAAGCCGTGAGTCAATGAAATGACAAGAACGGAGCCGTGAGCCATAAATGATTATGAAATGAAATGTTATTAAATGGTGCGGCCACTTATGGCTATGATATTGGATGTTATATCCAACCGGTGCGGCCTATATGGCTATGATATTGGATGTTATATCCAACCGGTGCGGCCTATATGGCTATGATATTGGATGTTAAATCCAACTGGTGCGGCCTAAATGGCTATGATATTGCTATATGGAAATGGTGCGGCCTTATGGCTATGATATTGGATGGATATCCAACAGGTGCGGCCTATTGGGCTATGAAATAAATGTTGAAACTGTTTGGTGCAGCTTTAACGGCCATGAAATACGGTGCAGTCAACTGTGACTAAGAAATATGGGACAGAAATGGTAATTGAGAATTTATATGTTTATTTTCTCTTGTATACATGTGGATTTATGTGGCTAACAGATTTGATTTGATCAATATGTAAATAACAGGTTAGATATGATAATTATCCTTGAAATTAAATGGTGCGGTCTTAGGACCATGATTTGGGGTTGTTGAACCTAAACTGGTGCGGCCTATGGGCTATGATCTAAACAAGGAAACTGTTGGTGCGCCCTTAGGGCTATGATATGTGGTGCGGTCAATGATGACTATGATTTGTGGGACAAAAACTGTTTTGAGAGTTTAATTGTTATTATTCTCTTATATATGTGTGACGTTATTTGCAGATATGATTACTCACTGAGCTTTATAGCTCACGTTATCTGTTAAATGTCCCTGCAGGTTAGCATGATCCTGATAAGGGAAAAGATAGAGTCCGTGACTAAAGAAGTGGGACTTTTAGATGCTGTCAGTAGCAGCCCGGCTTCAAAGGAGATTACGGTATTTTATACTCTCCTTGATACACTTGTACCCGTTTTTAATAAAATATACCCCTTTTGTTATGGGTTTATGTATTGAAACCTTTGTTTTAAATGAAAAATTTTCAGGGGTGTTTTTGTTTTAAAAGCCGGGTGTTACAGAGTTCGTGCTTGTTTTGGGGATGGTGAAACCGAGCACTTCAAGAGAAATTGCCCGAAAGCAAAGGGTCCAGGTAGAGGCAATCAAGGAAGGATTATGACATTGGGAACAAGTGAAGCAATTCAGGATCCTACGGTGGTGACCGTTGGCATGGGTTGGTTAGACCCTCACCACGCCGATATCATGTGCCATGAGAAAACGATTCGACTCAACTTACCGAATAACAAAACCCTTATTGTGTACGAAAACAAACCAGGCAAAAACCCCCGAATCATCTCGTGTATTAGTACCATTAAAATTGTATACAGTAAGAAAATGAATAGTCTGAGAATGCTTGAGTCAGCCTTATTGCATGTTCCTTGTTTGGTTGTTGCCTTAGGGTAGGATCTCTTAATCAAATGCATATTTATTTCTACATTGTATATGGCTGTGCATTTACGAGGCGACTCGTCAGTGCCGAACGAAATTCGTCATAGTAAAATAGTAGGGTGGGTGGGATTCCTATGCTTTCTTAGCCCACATCGTCGATAAGAAGAATGAAGTGAAGGAAATCACAGACATACCAGAAGTCTGTGACTTTCCTGATGTGTTTCCAAAAGATCTTCAGGGGATACCACCAACACGACAGGTCAAGTTCAGAATCGACTTGATCCCGGGAGCAGCCCGCCTAGCAAAGTCTTTATACAGACTTGCCCCAGCGGAGATGCAGGAGATATCTAGTTAACTATACGAACTACTAGAAAAAGGATTCATTAGACCAAGCTTCTCGCCTTGGAGAGCACCGGTTTTATTCGTGAAAAAGAAGGATGGATCCTTTAGAATATGTATTGACTATAGAGAACTGAACACGTTGACTATCAAGAACAGATACCCACTTCCCAAAATCGATGACCTGTTCAACCAGTTATAGGGATCCAACTACTTTTTAAAGATCGATTTGAGATCTGGGTACCATCAACTTAGAGTTCAGGAGGAGGACGTTCCAAAGACATCATTCAGGACTCGGTATGGCCACTACAAAATTGGTCATGATACCTTTTGGGTTGACCAATGCTCCGACGATGTTTAATGGACCGAATTTGGACACCAATGTTCGGTGGCTTCAGGGAGTTGGTCCTGGAAGAGGCTCACAAGACAAGGTATTCCATTTATCCTAGGCCAGACAATATGTACTTAGACTTGAAGAAGCTGTACTGGTGGCCAAACATGAAAGCAGAGATTGCTACTTATGTGGGCAAGTATTTGACTTGTGCCAAGGTCAAGGTAGAGTATCGAAAGCCCTCGGATTTATTACAACAACCAGAGATACCCCAATGGGAGAGGGAGCGGATAACCATGAACTTCATAACTAAATTGCCCAAAACAAATGGTGGACTGGACACCATATGGGTAATTTTCAATAGGTTAACCAAGTCCGCACACTTCCTGCCAATCAAAGAGACAGACAAAATGGAGAAACTGAAAAGGACGTACATCAAAGAGATTGTACGATTACATGGTGCCCAATATCCAATATCTCGAATAGAGATAGTCGATTTACATCACGTTTTTGGTAATCACTGCAAAAGGCCTTGGGTACCAGGCTCGACATGAGTACATATTACCATCCACAAACCGATGGGCAAAGCAAAAGAACCATCTAAACGCTGGAAGACATGTTGAGAGCTTGTGTGATAGACTTCGATAAGGCTTGGGATACCCACTTACCGCTCATCGAGTTTTCATACAACAATAGTTATCACACTAGCATTAAAGTTGCTCCGTTTGAAGCCCTCTACGGGCGCAAGTGCAGATCTCCGCTGTGCTGGGCTGAGGTGGGTGACACTCAGTTAGCCAGAGAGAACAGGTACCTCTCACCGGTCCTGAGATCATACGGGAACCGATAAAGAAAGTCGTTCAGATCCGTGAACGGTTAAAAACATCTCGTGACCGACAAAAGAGTTATACGGATAAACGACACAAGCCCTTAGAATTCCAGGTTGGCAACCGCGTATTGTTAAAGGTCTTACCCTGGAAGGGGATGATACGCTTTGGAAAGCATGGGAAACTAAATCCAAGATACATTTGACCGTTCGAGATCCTTGCTAGGATCGGCCCGTTAGCCTACAAACTTCGGTTACCACAGGAACTCAACAACGTGCATCCCACTTTCCACGTGTCCAATCTAAAAAATGTCTGTCCGATGAGACTCTCGCCATTCTGCTTGACGAGATCGAAGTAAACGAGAATCTCCACTTCGTCGAAGAACACGTGGAAATCATGGTCAGGGAAGTCAAGAGAACGAAGCAAAGCCGCATACCAATAGTAAAGGTCCGCCGGAGCGCCAAGCGTAGACCTGAATTTACCTGGGAACGTGAGAACCAAATGAAACAGAAATACCCACATCTCTTCCCAAACTCTATAGAATCTGCTCAAGTACTAAATTTTGGGACGAAATTCCTTCTAACGAGTAGATGATGTAACAACTGTCAATTTGGTCAACAAAATTCAACCTAAGTCAACCGAAGCGTACGTTAGGTCAATATTTTGTAATGTAAAATTTCGTAACATTTACAATGTATTATTGGATATTATAATACTACGTACGCTTATTCAAATCAATTATCGGGTAAACGCTGTAAATACGGATAATAAAATATCGTACCGTAAAATTCGATAACCATACAAATATTATTTTGGTATTAATAATATTCATAAAACTATGTATTTGTGAGTACGAATCCGTAGACATATAGAACGTCGAAAACGAAGTTCGTATGTGAAAGCTACGACAGCTAAGCGCTGGGATCAATAAACATAGACAGGGTTTGGACCCTAAAATACAAAACATGGTTCCTTAAACATCAAGAATGAGATAACGAATCACATATTATAGAGCGTAATATTGTCTAGTATTTAATTTTATAGCCAAATTTATATTTCGGGAAATTGCCAAATGTCGCGTATTCGGAAGAATATCGCGCTTAAACGCGTATATATTCGCCTAACGAGTTATGAATCAATCTAAATAGATGTTTACTAATATTTTTATACATAATATTGATTTATATAATTATATCTTTGAGAACGTATAAAAATACGCAAAACGTTTTACGGCGTTTTATAAAAATACCCAATTTTATAAACAATAGTGTATATTTTATAAAAGACAACACCCCACCCCACCCCCTCCCAAATCGGCAGCCATGATCTTCCCCCATCACACCAACATCTTCATGTTTCACAATCTAGCTCTTATGGCTAAGAAGTGATACTATTAATAAACAAATGCAAAGCCAAATCTTCCAAATCCCATAAAAGACTAGCACATCTTCATTTGAACACAACTCCTTCTCCAATTCATCCTCCTTTCTCTCTGGATTTCGGCCACCACCACCTCCCACACCACTCTCGGCCACCACACTCCACCACCTCCGGCCACCGTTTGCCGTCGTTGACCACCGGTTTCCATTCAAGAACGTCGTTATTTCGAAGCATTTTTTCATGTCCAAACCCAAGATCAAGCTCGTTTTTAGTTTAATCACGTTTCAAGGGTAAATTCATACCCCTCTTTTTCATCTTTATCCAATTTTTTAAGGGAGAATACAAGGTTACACCATAAAAATGATTATTTACACATGTTTTTAACTAGTTTTTGTGTAAAAAAGGTTTTCTACTTAAAATAACATTAGATCCAAGTGTTATGAATATTATTATGTGAAATGTTAACTAAAAACACAAATCTACGAGAATAATGAGTATAAACAAGTTAGAACTTCTAAAGAAAACTCATAAAAATAAAATTAGTAAAAACTATGTTTTTTTGTGAACGGAAACATGACTTTTCTAGCAAAATGGTTATAACCAAGTTATTTCATAATTTATTTGTGGGAAATATCTTAAAATGTGTTATTTATGAACATCTAAGCAAGTGTTATATATATATATATATATATATATATATATATATATATATATATATATATATATATATATATATATATATATATATATATATATATATATATATATATATCTTGTACAACGAAATATTAAAAATAAGCTAATATAGGTATTGTTTATGGACACAAATACTACTATGACTTTTTGGAACAAAACAAATAATTATATTAAAGTATATAATTATTATACACTATTTTATTTTCATGGGAAAAGTGATAATGACAAATACAAGGATTTTTCATATACAAATAAACGTAAACAAGTTGATAACAAATTTTGTGAGACGGGTCTTAACCGTACTTATTTAAGTACACATACTAACGACCTGAAATTATAACCAGAATCTCGGTAAGAGAGCATGATATTTGTGTATAGATCTATATGGGATTGACAAACTCGCACTTGAGCTGTTAGCTACAGCTAGACCGGCTGGTCTGAGGTGACAAATGTCTAACATTCCGACGCCTAAATAACGTCGCAGCAGACTAACATGGTCACAGTATGGTTATATGGAGTCTCACATGGGAAAATCAACGATATATTTAGTTTACGTGGGAATATGCATTTGTTAGTTTTATACTAGATTAAAAACTACATTATACATTATGGGTCTTTGGGGTTTTTTTTTAAGACTACAACATAGGTATACGAAAATATTGGATTTTCTAGGTTCAAATACTATCTTTTACAAGGAAAAAGGATGTATACGAGTTTTATGGAAATTAAAACTACATTTATTCAAGATATAAGTATAAGTATGGTTTTACTTATACATAAGAGTTTTATGGAAATTAAAACTACATTTATTCAAGATATAAATATAAGTATGGTTTTAATTATACATAAGAGTTTTATAAAAATTAAATCTACATTTATTCAAGATATAAATATAAGTATGGTTTTACTTATACATAAGAGTTTTATGAAAATTAAAACTACATTTATTCAAGATATAAATATAAGTATGGTTTTACTCATACATATGAGTTTTATAGAAATTAAAACTATATTTATTCAAGATATAAATATAAGTATGGTTTTACTTATACATACGGGTTTTAGGGAATTAAAACTACGTTTTTGACAAGATACAGATAAGTACGGTTTTACTTTCAAGGGTTTTCTGGTTTTAAAACTATAATAACGTTAAAGAAAATACTGTTTTTCTTGGTACATACACTACTGGCTTTCACAAAGGAATTACTAAATTTCTCATTACAAAAATCTTATGAACTCACCAACGTAATGTTGACACTTGCAAAATTTCTTGTATTCTCTGGTATCAATTAGTCATGTACGACTAATATTTTGGGATAGGATGCGAAGACGTCTCTTTTTAATTATTTTGTTATCATATTGTAATTGGGTTGAAACAATACAGTTTGAACAATGTAACTTTCTAATTATAATATATTATGGTGGTTTATCTACTTATGTTTCAACGTATGCAATGGTTGTGATACTATGTTCCGTTCCGCCCTCAGACGATTCAACCATCATGGTTTGGGGGTGTGACATTAGGTGAAGAAGTCGAGAGAGACTGGCGGGTTTCCCTCTCAATGTAGGGAGATTGTTAAGTTTAGCCAGAATAGTGACGAGCTTCCCTCTCAGTTCTCTAATTTCTTCTTCGGTAATATGTGTAGACGGGGAGGTAGGCAGTCAGAGAAAGGAAGCCTTTTCGATCGTATGAGAGAGAGAGAGAATGTGTGTGTATGTGGGTTGGTATATTTTTATTGAAATGTAAAAAAATGAAAAACAAAATAGAAAGGATAAATTCGTCATTTAAAGTATTTTCAAAAACTTTTGGACCAAACCGTAATAAAATTCTTATTTTTAGATCAGTGATGCTAGTTAAAAACTTTTTATTATAACGATGATATCGTTGGGATTCGATCACATAAACACATGCAGGTGAAGACTAATAAGATCAAATCACATAATATCCATGAACATTGTTTAGAATCATGCAGTTCATATCGGTTATAGCAACTTTAAAATCATAAATGAATATACCTCAACAAGTCTCCTTCTTTGATTTCTGGTCAAGTCCACGATTGCAAGAATGAACAGGATCCAAAGTAGAACCCCTCTGATGATTCACACCCAGGATCTCCAAAAAACCAGACAGATCGGTATTCCACTTGGGAAAAGGTGGCAGAAAAGTCAAACCCTAGAGAGGGATGAGAAATCATAGAAAGGAGGAAGGGAGGAGCTTTTGGTGGCTCACTTGGAGGCTTGGAATGCCTTAGGGTTTGAGCCGAAGGCCTTTATTTATACTGCAAGGCTCCTAGGGTTTCAAACTTAAGGACCCTTTTGGCGGTCGCACCCCCTGGACTTGTTTCTATTGATTAAGCCTTTAATCAATTGCAATCCAGTCCCTTTAATTAATTACTATAAATTAATTCCAAATTAATTTATCAATTAATTTACCGATTTGGTTTCTAATTAATTTATTTCACGATAAATTAATAAACTAATCATCCTTTCATATTTTAGTACCCTGTTTGTTTTTCTGGGTCACGAGTGCAACCAAAAATGATCTTGCTATTGTTAGATTTATTACCATTAATTGATGACATTGGACACTAATTCCAACAAATATCATATTTGGAATTGATTTCATTAAATTCATTTTTCTATTTATACATAATTAGATATGACCAATTAAAGCACTCGGTCTTCACATAAGCACTAATACAGGTCTTACAGAAGCACTAATACAACTTCAAAGAAAAAAGCAATGGAAAATTTTAGATGAAGATTTTAGGTTTTAATTGTGTTATTTTACTTTGAGTATTTTCTTTTACTTATAATTGGGTATAATGAATCTATCCCTTAGCATACAAAAATTTCGAGATTAGTGATCCTCGTTCCCATTACTGTTTTCGTTCAACGTTCCGAAGCAAATCGCATTCCATCTAACCATGGTTTCGAGAACAGTGTGTGTATTTATGAGAAGGGGAGAGAAAAGTAGAGATCTTCAAGTCCCTCAAAATGGTCTGTTTATAAGGCCAAGTGGGGCAGGGCACTATAATGTAAAGTTGACAAAGCATCCTCGAGTATTCTCAATGTTGTGGGATGGAGATAAAAGTGGTCATGGTATCAAGGTACAAAGCATGCCTAATAAAGCCAAAGGGTGGTAACATTGTCACTATAATTAGGTAGATTTGTTAAAGCGTCCGCACAATATTTGCCTTCCCGGATGATAGACAATTTCACAATCATAGTCTTTAAACACTTCAATCCAATGCCTTTGCCTCGAGTTTAAATCCTTTTGACTACGCAAATATTGCAAACTTTGATGATCAGTTAAGAGTTTACATTGCCGACCATCATAAGATTTTTTATTATTTTCTTTCATTTAATGCATTTGCTATTTGCTGACATGGTACCCTCTAAATAAAACATTCGTTTGCTTATATAGTAGGCGAATACTCGCGCTTTGTTCAAATGAAAATTATATAGTAAAATTTTTAACAAATAACATGTGAAAAATGATTATGTCATTAAAATTAATTATAACATAATAATTCTAATATTAAGTTGATATATACAATTGCAACTATTTTTACTAATATTACTTAATGAAATTTATCATCGGCTTATGTATTAATTAAATTAAGCATATTTCTTGATTTAATATTACTCTTAACTATTGTCTATTGTAATGATTAATTAACTAAAAGTTACTTATTTGACCATATTTTGATTTTGATCATGATGATTATTTAAAATATCAACGATAAGTAAAAAACCTAAGTAATAAATTGATCAATTGTATTAAAGTATTTCATTTAATATTACAACTCTTAAACATTTTGCTAAGACCAATAAACATTTACACCAAAATTTAAAGTTGGTTAAGGATATATTGAAATATTTCTTTTAATGTGAAAACCCCTCAAATTCCATATGAAAGTTAATTAACTATTAAAACTCAATAGACATTGTTAACTTATGTTACTCAATTTGACACTTATAATAGTTATTATTGCTATTATTTAACATTATGTCTTAATAGATGAGAAGAACATTAATTTGATTTGTGAAATAATATGAGTTTTTATGAAAGAATATATACATTCACAATAAAGCTTAAGAAGTTAACTTGGATTAATATTTCTATTTAATAATTCATAAATTAAAATAAGTAAAAAAATATTGTTATTAGATTAATGAACTACCTTAAATGAGTACAAATTTGTTAACTTTAACGAGTTATTATAAATCTATTTAACCAATTAGTTTTATTAATTTTCATACTTTTAAATCAATGGTCATGTATCTCATTTAATTAATGATTTTATGGAGCGTTTTAAGTTATGCAAACATCGTTTCAATATTAAGTAAACCACGATATTCTTTTTTTCCTTATTCAAAATTAATTCCATAAAAAATAACCTCACGCGGTTGTTTACTTAAAACATCCAAAATTTTATTTGTAGTATTTATTTTTATATTATTTGTTATTATATATATATATATATATATATATATATATATATATATATATATATATATATATATATGTATGTATGTATGTATGTATATGTATATATATATATATATATATATATATATATATATATATATATATATATATATATATATGGTTTTAGATAACATAATCTAAGTAATAACAAATAATATAAGAATAAATACTACACTTTGTAGAAAGAACACACCAAACACTCTTATATCATACACAAAAATTGTAGAAAGAAATTCATGATTTTACATATCAAAATCCAACAAATAACAAAATGTATGAAATAAATAATAACATAAAAGCATCGAAACATCTATAATAATATTTATATTCATAAACCAAATCAAACCCTCAAAAATCACAAAAAAAAATTGTAGAAGCAATTTTAATGATTTTATATATCACAATCTTACGAATAACAATTAATATGGAAAAATTAAATACTACAACTTTTGATGACAAAAAGTACCAAAATAACTATTATGATATTTGTATTAAAAATACATCAAACACTCATAAATCATAAAAATAATGTACAAACAATTTCAATAAAAAAAAACTAAAAGCAATTTCAAGAATATACAAAATCAACTTACGTTTGATATATTTTCCCATTTCTTCTACTCTACATACTTCAATCATAAAGCCTTGAAAGACATGAATGTTTTATGAGAAAATAATCTACTTATATAGCAACAACATGCATAAACGAGAGGAATACAAAAAGTTTTTAGTAAATGCTATTAATTTAAGAAATATGAAGAGTCATTAAGTGTCAAATATAATTCTCAATTTAGTATTATCTTAACAGATAGATGTAACGTTGTGTAATTTATAATTTATTTTACTATTAGTTATTATTATTAATTAATTTTAAGATTACTTATCAGTATTAAAAATGTATAAAAGACTATTCGTGTAGAAACTTTTAATATCCCTTAATATGTTTATTATAAAATCACTTATTATATTAATTATTATTGTTAACTAATTTTGAAAGTTATAATATTATTTAAAGGTTAAATTTTATTTTTCTTGTACTTATTTAACACTAATTAACTAATTTATAATGATTATTAGAAAGAAAACTGAAAAGTCATGAGAGTTTCAAATCAAATATGATGCAATTATTTTTGCTACTTTTATAATATATATAGATATATAGATATAGATATATAATTTAACACAAAATTTAAATTAAGTAATTAAATGTGTTAGTTCAAAAGTACATTGAAATTTGTTTTGGATTTAACATCATATTTGAATTAACCAATTAAGTGTATTATATAAAAATATAATGTTAATAGCAAAATTTAGAATAAGAATGGGTTTGATGTAGTAATTAAATAGGAAGTTGAAGTATTGGGGGTTTCAAATGAATGTGGTGATAAGAAAGATGTCTCTTTTATAAGATATAGGGCGTGTTTGGCAAGAATATCTGGAAGCAGCTAGCTGGTAGCTGAAAGCTGGAAGCTGGAAGCTGTGACTTTTAGTTTGTATAGGATTGTTCGACAAAAGTAGCTGGAAGCTTTTAAAATATGTAAAGTTACATAAAAGGACATTTTCGTAATTATTAGTTATAGTTTTAAGGGTATTCTAGTAATTAATTGTATAATTAGGAAAGCTTTTTGTTAAACACTACTTCAACTAGCTTTTAAAATAGTAGTGTTTAGTTTAAAACAAAAGCTTCAAGTTTGTGTCGCCGATCGAAGCTTTTGGTTTTTTTAGAGCTATTTTCTAAAATCTAGAAGTTAGAAGCTCTCAAACGTTTCCAAAAGCTCCGTACCAAACACACCCATAAGATAAGATAAGATAAGATATATATATATATATATATATATATATATATATATATATATATATATATATATATATATATATATATATATATATATATATATATATATATATATATATATATATATATATATATATATATATATATATAATATAACCAAAGAAAAAAATGAAGTTGTAAAACTGGATTTTTAAGAAACATGAAAACGAAATAAAAAATGAAGTAATAAAATAGATTGTGAAAAAAAAACATGAAAAACGCAGTTAAGAGTTAAGTTATAAAAGTGAATTCTCGAAAAAAAAAACATGTAAAAACGAAAGAAAAAATAAAGTTATGAAAAAAGTGTGAAAAACTTGTAAACATGAAATAAAAGATGAAGTTGTAAAAACTCCTTATGTAAAAAAAAATATAAAAACGAATGAGCACAAATTTAAACGTTTAGTAACCGAACATAGCTCAAAAAAAGTTGAGTAACCTTAAATCGCCATAACGTTCGATGAACTTGAATAGCCTAAAAAACATGAAAACTTGTTATTCCAAGTCATCGTGGATAGAATTTGAAAGTTAAACGAAATTTTAAAACTTACATAAAATTATTTAAATAAAATTAATTGACCAAACAAATACAAAACCAAAACTTAAATGATCAATTATGACATTAACCTTGAAAAAAAAGTACAAAAACAATCAACAAACTAATTTGCATAAAGCCCTATCAGTTTTTATTAAAAATATTGCTTCTTAACTAGAAAATATATACACTAGTTTATGAAAAAATATACATCCCAAAAAAAAAATCATATATTAAAAGCTTTGTCGTGTGATTTATCAATATAAATATATAAATGGTTAGACAAAATAAAGGGATAGTAATTCAAAGAACTTTTACCCAAGGGTTATTAATCTTTACTAAATGTATAAAAAATAAAAACTCATCTCGGGTCCATATATGTCAGAGAGAAAGACTAAAATAGTCTAATCTCATAAGGGTTTTTTTCTCAAAATAGCACAAATTAAGACATTTTCCTCAAAGTAGCCAAGCATTTAGGAGGTGGCTATTGTGAGCTGCTAACTCCTCAACTCGCCTGCCAAATGCTCAGAAACAACCATAAAAAAAATTTGAAATCTCATTTTTTTGGAATGTCACCTGCTAAATGCTCTAAGTCAGCTGCTAAAAAAGGTCGCCTGCTAATGCTCTAGCACACCTACTAAATGCTCTCCGTCACCTACTAAATCCTTTTTGTCACCTGCGAAACCCTCAAGGATAGGGTTAGGGTTCTTGGTGCTTCATGGGTTTAGTTGAAATTTTTGTCATTGTAAGCTGCTAACTCCTCAACTCGCCATCCAAATGCTTAGGAAGAACCTTAGAAAAATTCGAAATCTCAATTTTCTGGAATGTCACCTACTAAATGCTCTTGGTTAGCTGCTAAATGTTCAAGGTCACCTGCTAAGTGCTCTAGGTCACCTACTAAATGCTCTAGGTCACCTGCTAAATGCTCTCCCTCATCTGCTAAATCCTTTTTGTCACCTGCGAAATCCTCAAGGATAGGGTTAGAGTTTTTGGTGCTTCTTGATGCTTCATGAGTTTAGTTGAAATTTTTTTCATTATCAACTACTATCCCCTCAACTCACCTGCCAAATGCTTTGGAAAAACCTTTAAAAAAAATTCAAAATCTCAATTTTTTGGAATGTCACCTGCTAAATGCTTTAGGTCACCTACTAAATGATCAAGGTCACCTGCTAAATGCTCAAGGTCATCTACTAAATGCTCTCCCTCACTTGCTAAATCCTTTTTGTCACCTGCGAAATATTCAAGGATAGGGTTAGGGTTCTTAGTGCTTCATGGGTTTAGTTGAAATTTTTGTCCAACTTTGGACGCTCGTAATTTGTTCATACGAACTCGGATTGAGTTGAATTTTTTTTAATGTGAAGTGTATTAATAGATGTGTTCACAAACATCATTAACCCAAAATTTTGATGTCGGAAAGTGTTACTTTTGAAGCTCTAAACAAGGTTGTCGGTACGTTTTTTTATTTTTTGTCCAACTTTGAACGCTCGTAGTTTATTCATACAAACTCCGATTTCGTTGAATTTTTTAACGTGAATTGTATTAGTAGATGTGCTCACAGACATCATTAATCCAAAAAATTGATGTCGGAAAGTGTTACTTTTGAAGCTCTAAACAAGTTTGTTGGTAACGTTTCTTTATTTTTTGTCCAACTTTGAACGCTCGTAGTTTGTTCATACGAACTCCGATTTAGTTGAAATTTTTTTAACTTGAAGTGTACTAGTAGATATGTTCACAGACATCATTAACCAAAAAATTTTGATGTCGGAAAGTGTTACTTTTGAAGCTCTAAACAAGGTTGTCGGTAACGTTTCTTTATTTTTAGTGCAACTTTGAACGGTCGTAGTTTGTTCATACGAACTCCGGTTTAGTTGAATTTTTTTCTAACGTGAAGTGTATTAGTAGATGTGTTCACAAACATCATTAACCCAAAATTTTGATGTCGGAAAGTGTTACTTTTGAAGCTCCAACTTTGGAGGGTAATAATTTGCTAATAGAAAGTATATATATTAAACAAAAAAGACAAATATTATAAAAGCATATCCTAATCAAAAGGATACATAATAATAGAAACATACGTAAGAGGTCTAATTAGTATCGCATAAATCTGGGAAATCGATAGGATTTTTTTTCTCTACAAGCACCTAATTGTTTTTCCTTTTCATTTCTTTTACCTTAATTTGTAGCTCCAGCTCGCCCTCTTCAACAGCCTCCTTCTGTTTTTGCATCCACGAAGTTACTTCTTTGATATCTTGTTGGGTCTTTTTGACCCATTTTTTTACAACCTCTTCTTGCATTTCGTCAAACCGTTTTTTGCTGCCTAATATATCTGTTTTGAAATTTGATCTCGTCTTCTTTCTCTATAACTAGTTTTGTAAGGTATTCAGTGTAACACCACGTTACTTTCGGTAAGTAATTTTATGTTAATCGTGGTATGATTTTGATATAAAATAATGTTATAGGTGTTTGGATGGTTAGAACACCTTTAAGATTGAGTTTTTATATGAAAAACGCCAAAAACGGGTAACCCGGGTCGTGTGGATTAACCTGGGTCGAGTAGAAATACTTAAAACAACATTTGAAACCAATTTGGAAGAACCAGGGTCGTGTTGGCCAAACCGGGTCGAGTTTTCAGTCGGAGGATCTGAGCTACAACATCAACACGGGTCGAGTTTATCAGCACTGGTCGTGCTACATGTCAACCCGGGTCGGGTTTTTGGACACGGGTCGTGTCCCACGGACCCCACCCCTTTTATTCACGATTTCAGCCACTTTCTTGGGATAACTCTCTATCTAAAACCTCCTAAACCCTATAGACATTCCCTAATCGTCTAGGAACCAAATCGGAAGGCTAGAACTCGACGGAATGAAGTAATCTTCGGTATCTCGCTTATTGAAAGTAAGGTTTACTGTTCTAGCCCTTTTGAACGTTGATTTGGTTGATTTGGGTTGATTTCGAGTGGTTATGAAGAACCACCTGTGATTAGTTGAAAATTGAGTATATAGCACTTGTTTGATGTGTTGAAACGCTTCTAATCCCGAGTTTTAACTATTGTGATCGGGTTTCAAGCTTGGATGGTTGAAAAACAAAGTATTCACCTTTACTTGGTGTGTATGTGAATATGTAGGTGCTGGAAAACAGTAAAGGATCGTTGTATCTTCTGAGGTGTTAGCTAGGATCGTATAGAACTTCAAACCAGGTGAGTAATATGTACTATATCTAATGTGATATGTATTGGTTGAACTCTTGCAATTTGAAGTAGTTTTAGCTATTGAAATGGTAACCTAGAAGTTGTTTTGATTACCCAATCGATATGGTACAAACCTATGTGGTTATAACGGCCTTTGTGGCTAGGAGATTGGATATAGTATCCAAATGTTAACGGCCTTCGTGTCTAGGAGATTGGATTTGATATCCAAATGTTAATGGCCTACGTGGCTAGGAGATTAGATTTGATATCTAAAAAATGACGGCCTTTGTGGCTAAGAGATTGGATTGATATCCAAATGTTGATTCAAACAGAGATTTACATTGTATTAAGTTTTTGACAACTTATATATATATACATACATGTTGAACTGTTTCTATGATTACTCATTGAGCTTTATGGCTCATAATATTTGTGTGAAATGTCCCTGCAGGTGAGCGTGACCCTGCCAAGGGTAAGGATGTAGCTCATGGATAAGCACATGACGTTAGTGGTAGCCCGACTTAGAAGGAGTTTTCTTTTATTATATACTCCTTGATACACTTGTACCCTTTTGTATAAACTTATACACCTAATTGTATAGTTTTGTATGTTTAAACTATGTTTAAAAAGTGAAAAAAAGTTTGGGTGTATTTTGTTTTAAAAATCCGGGTGTTACAAGTTGGTATCAGAGCCGCGGTTTAAGTGTACTAGGTGTCTGTAGAATAGATCCCTGGACTTAAACCTTGAGAGATAGTAGACATGTTGTATAGTTGGGTGTATATAAGTCTGTTATTATATATAACCTAATTGTTTGTTGAATTTTGAAGTATGAGAAGTACAAGAAGTAACCCTATACGGGGAAATTCGGGGCGTGGAGCCTCGAGAGGTGGTCGAGCCCGTTCTCAAGGATCGGTTGGAAGAAGGGCGGGTGGACCAGCAGATGAAAATCCACCAGAGCTACGCACCATAGTGGCTGATGTGGTACGTGAATTACTACCTACTCTGATGAATGTACATGGTGAAAGGGGTGCAAAACAAGTTCATGATAAGCAGCCTGAAAACGAGAGTCAAGGTGAAAGCAGAATTCGTGTTGAGAAAGAAGTCTAAGGAGAGGGAAGTTCTGGGAAAAAGACTGAATGCATTTATAAGACTTTTCTTGGTTGCAAACCCAAAGAGTTCTCAGGAACGAATAATTCGGTACATGCTATGGAATGGTTGATGCATACGAGAAGGTGTTTTGAATTAGTAAATGTGCTGAAGGGATAAAGTGGAGTTTGCCACAAATCAATTGACGTGAAATGCGTTACATTGGTGGCAAGTGTTCAGTAAAGCGTTGGGTCCCGACTTGACGCAGTCCTTATTATGGGAACAATTTAAAACCAAATTCAATTAAGAATATTGTTCCGAGGTGGCTGTAAAAAGATTAGAAGAGGAATTTCTGCATTTGGAACAAGGGACTCATTCGGTGCAAGAGTATACAATGAGTTTTCTAGAGAAGGCCAGATTTGCAGAACATCAAATAAACACCAAGAAGAGAAAGATTGATAAATACGTGTGGGGATTAAAGACCCGAATTCGAGAAATCGTGCAGCGGCTTCAATTGTCTTCTTTCCGGCGGTGGATAGAGCCACAGAAAGAGAGATGAAACTCCAAACGCAAGAGGAGGAAATGAAAGTAAATGAAACTAAAAGAAAGGTGGAGGAACAATCATGGACGCCTCTAAAAAAGTCGCAACAGTCGGGGTCTAGTTTTAAGGGTAAAGGCCAAAGAAAAGAAGCGAAGTGGTGTGAGAAGTGCAGGAGAAAGCACTCAGTGAGTTGTCGGACCAATATTCCATCGTCGGGTTGTCGTAACTGTGGAAAACAGGGGCATATCGCTCGAGACTGTCGGGCGGAATGGAGGTGTTTCCAGTGTGGGGCTATAGATTATATTCTTCCAAACTGTCCCTAGGTGAAATCTGGAACACGTAGTGATAAACCCAGAGAGGAGCGGGGGGAGGGGGAAGAAAGAAGAGACAAAAGGTCGAGGAGGACCAACGGCATCATGGGCATTCCAGATGACGGTGGAAGGGGCTCATGAAAAGACTGACGTAGTTTTAGGTATATTTAATCTAAATTCAATTCCTGCATATGTAATATTTGATCTTGGAGCTATGCATTGTTTTGTATCAACGGCTATGATGCCTCGTTTAAATATTCCCCTAACTCCTATGGATGAAAGTTTGGAAGTAGCTGTAGCTGATGGTAGATATGTTTGGGTTTCTGAACATATTGAAGGTTGTCAGCTTAAGATCTACGGGACCACTTTCCCTATAGATATGAAGCCGACGACTACCAAAGAGTTTGGAGTACTTGTGGGTATCGATTGGTTAGCAACGATTTATGCTAACATCGATTGTAGAAACAAAAATATTGCGGTTTTAACAGCCAATGGGACATGGATTAAGATTCAAGGTGAACGACTGGGATTGAGAATGCCGGTTATTTCCTTTGCTCATGCTCGGAGTAATGTTAGTAAAGGAGAGGTGTCTTATTTGGCATACGTGGCCTTGGCTAAACCGAGTCAAGTGGGAAAGGAAAGTGTAAAAATTGTTAATAAATTTCCATATTTTTTTCCTTAAGAACTTCTCGGATTACCGCTAGATCGAAAAATCGAATTTGCAATTGAATTAGTTATGCGAGCCGTACCAGTTGCTCGGGCTCCTTATCGATTAGCACCTTCAGAAATGGAGGAATTAAGAAAACAATTGGAAGAACTTATGGATCGGGGTTTCATAAAACTGAGTTCGTCACTGTGGGGAGCCCATATTTTGTTTGTAAAGAAGAAAGACGTATCGATGTGTATGTGTATCGACTACCGGGAACTGAATAAGATCACGGTGAAAAATAAATACCCGTTACCGAGAATCGATGATTTCTTCGATCAACTTCAGGGGGCGTCATATTTTTCAAAAAAATGATTTGAGGTCGGGGTATCATCATTTGAAGATTCGAGAATCTGATATTTCGAAGACTGCATTCCATACTCGTTATAGCCATTATGAGTTTTTGGTTATGCCTTTTGGGTTAACCAATGCTCCGGCAGCGTTTTATGGATCTCATGAATAGAGTATGTCGCCCATTCCTTGATACTTCTATAATTGTGTTTATAGACGATATTTTGGTGTATTCTCGAAGCCAGGCTGAGCACAGTGTTCATTTGCGCCAAATATTGGAGTTACTTCATCGAGAAAAGTTATACACGAAGTGTTCCAATTGTGAATTCTGGCTAAGAGAAGTACAATTTCTTGGGCATGTTATTAATAGTGAAGGTGTTAAAGTTGATCCAACGAAGATTGAAGTCGTGATAAAATGGAAACCGCCTCGAAATCCGACTGAAATACGCAGTTTTTTTGGGTTGGTGGGTTATTATAGAAGATTTGTAGAAAACTTCTCTTCGATTGTTGCCCCGTTGACAAATTTGACCAAGACGGGTGAAAAGTTTGAATGGGCAGAAAGACAACAAGCAGCCTTTCAAAAATTAAAGCAAGCCTTGTGTGAAGCCCCTGTATTAACTTTACCGCAAGACGGAGAAGACTATGTGGTTTACAGTGATGCTTCACGGGTGGGCCTTGGGTGTGTGTTGATGCAGAAGGGTCGAGTAATCGCTGACGCATCCCGTCAACTATAAGAGGCCGAGAAGAAATACCCAGTGCATGATCTTGAATTCGCTGCAGTGATTTTAGCTTTGAAGCTTTGGACACTATTTATATGGCGTGAAGTTTGTTGTCTATACGGATCATAAAAGCTTGAAGTACTTGTTTGATAAAAAAGAATTGAACATGAGGCATCAAAGGTGGATGGATTTACTCAAAGATTACAACTGCGAAATATCGTACCATCCCAACAAGGCGAATGTGGTTGCAGATGCTCTGAGTCAAAACGAATATCCTTTGAAGGTTACATCCGCGTGTATGAGTGTGGCGAGCCGACTACCCGAGTTGATTCGCATAGCACAAGAAGAATAGCATACTTAACAAGCGTAATATTCCAATGGCCAATGGAATATTAACTTGTTAACATGCTAATAAAAACACTTCAAGTTTATAATGAAAACAAAAATCTAAACAAAAGAAAATAATTAATCAATTGTCTTCGATTAAAACATTCATTATATGTCACTCAGCTTTGCGTCCCAAAACAATTTCGGAATTTGGAACTACAAATACCGTACATGAAAAAAAATCATTAAAGCAAAGTGGCCAACTAAACCTTAATAAAAAAATCATGATGTTAATTAAGAACAAAACTTGCATTACTTAAACCAAAACAGTTTAATAACATCAAATATTAATCCGAAATCTAATAACACAAAAGAGAATGCCAAAATCAAATTCGGGTGTAGTTTGAGACTTTAACTAAACTTGTTAGTTAAAAACCTCTTACATAAAATAAAACTACAACTAAAAAATGAAAATTTTGAATTTTTTGGTTTTTCTTTTTTTTTAACATATGGGAGTATACCCTCCCCAAAATTGCACATCTTTAACGTCTTTGGCGAGACCGAACATCTACATAAATAAAAATCTGTAAAAAGAGATATGGTGCATAGAAAAACAAACTGATTGAAATAACCAGTTCCCGGTAACGGCGCCAAAATTTGGTGGTTGTCGAGACCAACAAAAATAAACCCTAATTCATGAATCAAACAAAGATTCATAAACCATTCAAAACTAAACTAGTTGTTCAAGAATAAATCACCTAATATTGACTAATAAAAACCTAACCACCCGAATTTAAGATAAAAGATGGAGTAATTATACCAAATATTAAAGTGTTTGAGAACTGCTCCCAAAATAGGCTCCCCAAAAGCTATGTCGTCGTCTGTCCAAGTTCATCAGAAAAAGGGGACAAAACCCTAACTTAAACCATGTGAAAATTACAAAATAGCCCTTGCTTCACCTTTTACTCGGACGCACAAAACATTCTTCGCAAAACAAAACGGGCCGCACAAATTGAAATCAAATTCTTCTGACTTCTCTGATTGCATTCACTAAATATGTGCGGGCAGAGCAAGAATTGCTCATGAAAGTGTGCGGGAAGCACACTTTGATTATTCCTCAATTCCTTTTTTTGCTGAATTTTTGCTCGATCGCACAAGAGGCTTTGGATTGGAATACTTGGCCGCATGCTTTGGCATTTCTTGTTTTTCAAATGCTCGGCCGCACGTTTTTGCAAGCACTCGATATTTGCTCGATCGCACAAGATGGTTCGTTCTTGCTTAGTTTTGAAGTGCTCGGTCGCACATTAGGTTTTGCATGGCATAGCGCCGGCACACTTGCTCTCTTGTTTGCAAACACTCGACCGATCGGACCACGTTCTTTCTTTTTATTTTTCACTCACTCGATCGCATGTTAGTGTTTTGCGTAGGATTACTCGACTGCACGACATGGCATGTGTTTGGTCGCACAGTAGGATCTTGGGACGTGGTCGAACTTTTGTTTCATTCTTTTGGGCTTAACCCATGATCATGCCAAGTCCAAGATGTCCCATGTCGAGCTCACGAATGTCTAGCCCAAATTTCAGCTCCTAGCCCATCAATGATGATCCATTAAATATTCAAAGCCCGTCTTCGATTAGCCCAAACGTTGCGTCTGATTTTCGTCTCGCACTAATCGTCTAAAAGTCTGCAATTACACGGAAAAACTCGAAAGTACCCGATATAATCATAAAATAAAGTAAAATGAAAATATGCATGATAATTCAATTAAAACGACTAAAAATATGCTCAAATAAACTATAAAAAGAAGTAATAAAAGCGAAGCATCAAATCACCCCAAGCTTGAACCTTTCCTTGTCCTCATAGAACAAGCCGAGACAACTAAAACACATAAACGAAAAAAAATTGACATATTAGGCAGCAACCAACACAACATCCATCACAACTAAAATCATGTCAATTTGGAACCCATGCATATAACAAGTATACCAATAATTGAAACAAGAGATCATTGAGAGGAACAAATTTTCACTAAGCACTTAGCATAAGTGACGATGGGTCAAAATATAAACTCACACATGAAACCTTCACTCTATATACAAAGCGTCATGCAAGCAAAGGACGTGCTCACAATTGTTCGCTCCCCTCGTGTTTCACTCATGTCACAAGATGTGTGACCTCGCAAACGTCGTCTTCAAATATTTGGTTATAAACGCTCATTTTATAGGAGGGGCGCTTGGGTGTCGGACAAGGTAATTATACTAAGTTGAATATGCTCAAATCCTCCAACCGACCACATTTGCATACCACACACTAAACACATGATCTTCCAAAAACAGAGGGACAAAAACAAAGATTACAACACAAGTCCTAAATACAAAGATACAACATAAATATCTAAAACGACCAAAACAACTAAATATCATACTTCAACTTGACTAAAAATGGATAAAGAAATGAAAACGTAGTCAATAAGTGAAGTTGTACAACATCCGATCAAAATAAAATTTAGTATTATTTTGAAACCAAAATGGAATGAGATTTCAAAACAAGTAATCACTTTATTATATTTTTGTGGAACATTTTCCAAAAAATTTTACTAAAACAACTTGAGCAATTACTTGGTTCGGTCTTTTCTTTTCTTTTCTTTTTGTATTTTTTTTCTTTTTTGTATTTTTTTTGGTTTTTTTTTTTTGGTTTTTTTAGACCAATCTTGTAGAACCAAGCGAAATAATTTTCTTGAATTTCACCATAAAAATAACTTCAATTTTTTAATAATTTTCGATTTTTGCAAAACATAAATATAAAAATCACGAGACTAATTTTAGAAATCAAACTAACAAACACACAAATGACCAAAAATAATATGAGCAAGGTCATTGAGCACTACTAAACACAAAGTACCTAAACAAAACTAAAATGGTATAAAAACAATGTTTTTGTCCGTATCGTTGGAAGATCGCGATTTGCGATAAATCTTATGTTTAATGAACACTATGAAAATGTACTAGTCATGAGGGGGGACTAGTGCAACTTCCATAGTACTTTCGCTAGCCGATTACACACAATGATGAACTCACAGGTATATAATGCGCCCTTTGCTAGTATACATTTGATTCAGTTTCATGTGTGCTTTCATATCCCCACCCAACGTGTCTATACTAGGCACAATAACAAAAAGAGGTTCCTAATGAGGATCTAAAGTTTCAAAAGTTGGTAATGTCGCATGTACACGGGGAACAAAAATACAAGGAGCTAGTCATGGAGATGTATTATGGTTGCAATTAAAGATGTCATAGAGGTGAGAAGCAAGAGATAACAAAAATGCATGAAAATTATTTTATGCTCCTAAGCTAAATGCAACTAAAGTTGTTAAAATGAAAAGATGAAAAGAAAAAAAAATATTTTTGTTGTTTTTGAAGATTTTATAAAAAAAGGGTCCTAAAAATGCAAATTATAAAATAACAAAGAAATAAGATAAAATACCCCACCCCAAGCTTAAAATAAGCATTGTCCTCAATGCTTGGGACGAAAGGGCAAAAGAAAATTAAATCGGAAACTTTTCAAAAATCTACGACATCCCAAACAATTACGACAAATAAAACGGTATAAGGAACGATAGTACCGTATTTTGTCGAATGCTTTGTTTGATCTCAAAATTGGAAGTCGGGACATGTCGTGAATCGTAATACGTCCTTGCTTTCCTGAAAAGCTTCCAAGGTTTCCACCCTAAGCTTAAAACTAAACAACCATGGCAACAAATTCGACGGAGTTTCATCTGCTACTACAACTGCATAAGAACTAAAAACATATAATGGGGCAGAAAACAAAGTCTGCACAAAATTGAATTTTGAACAAATCACAAATCTCAAACTGGACAGGTAAAAATCTGGACAGTCCGGAATCGTAAATATATGTAAAAACAAAAAACTGAAAAAAAAATTAATAAGAAAAGACCCGAGTTCAAGCCTGACAAATCTCTACTGTGTATTGGTATTTGGATAAACGTAAGAGTTAGATAATGATTTAAATGTGAAAAGGAACAATAGCATACCTAACAAGCGTAATATTCCAATGGCCAATGGAATATTAACTTGTTAACATGCTAATAAAAACACTTCAAGTTTATAATGAAAACAAAAATCTAAACAAAAGAAAATTATTAATCAATTGTCTTCGATTAAAACATTCATTATATGTCACTCAGCTTTGCGTCCCAAAACAATTTCGGAATTTGGAACTACAAATACGGTACATGAAAAAAAATCATTAAAGCAAAGTGGCCAACTAAACCTTAATAAAAAAAATCATGATGTTAATTAAGAACAAAACCTGCATTACTTAAACCAAAACAGTGTAATAACATCAAATGTTAATCCAAAATCTAATAACACAAAAGAGAATGCCAAAATCAAATTCGGGTGTAGTTTGAGACTTTAACTAAACATGTTAGTTAAAAACCTCTTACATAAAATAAAACTACAACTAAGAAATGAAAGATCTGAATTTTTTAGTTTTTTTTTTAACATATGGGAGTATACCCTACCCAAAATTGCACATCTTTAACGTCTTTGGCGAGACCGAACATCTACATAAAGAAAAATCTGTAAAAAGAGATATGGTGCATAGAAAAACAAACTGATTAAAATAACCGGTCCCCGGCAACGGTGCCAAAATTTGGTGGTTGTCGAGGCCAACAAAAATAAACCCTAATTCTCTAACACAAAATAGTGCATAGTGGTAAAGGGATCGAATCTACGGAGACTGGTTCAATTTGTAAAACTATGCAATCAATTCATAACGAGATAATTCTTAAACAAAATAAAATAAAAAATGGGGTTTTGTTGTTTGAGTTACAAAGCTAAATAAGAAACACAACTAACAAGTTTAGTAAATTGTAATAGCACAAATTTAACAAAGAGTAAAATATCAATATTGGGTGATGATCACAAGTCCAACTAACTAGTTTATCACTATGATTTATGGTGCAATATCTTTATTCAACCCAACTTGGCTATAGCAACTCAAAAGCTTGAGTCGCCTAGATCCTCCTTAAATGATATTGAAGTTAGAGAAGCTCTTAACAACCATATTAATCAAAATCACAAATCAAATAAGCATTTGATTCATATAATTTGACTAGCAATTAGCTCCAAGGATCACCAAATCTAAACAAAAGCTACAAAAGCTTGCACTTTAATTTTTAGAGAACAAAAACTTTTGATTTAGTATGAAATAATAAGCATCCACAAAAATCATTTGTTACCAAATTACTTCCAAGATCAATTACGTAATCTAAAAGGTAAATAACAACAATCATTCAAGCATTTGAATCATGAATAGAAATACTAAAACAATCATATAAATTCAAACAAAGACTTTCATTCATGAATCAAACAAAGATTCATAAACCATTCAAAACTAAACTAGTTGTTCAAGAATAAATCACCCAATATTGACTAATAAAAACCTAACCACCCGAATTTAAGATAAAAGATGGAGTAATTATACCAAATATTAAAGACTTTGAGAACTGCTCCCAAAATAGGCTCCCCAAAAAGCTACGCCGTCGTCTGTCCAAGTTCATCAGAAAAAGGGGACAAAACCCTAACTTAAACCATGTGAAAATTACAAAATAGCCCTTGCTTCACCTTTTACTCCGTCGCACAAAACATTCTTTGCAAAACAAAACGGGCCGCACAAATTGAAATCAAATTCTTCTGACTTCTCTGATTGAATTCACTAAATCTGTGCTGGCAGAGCAAGAATTGCTCATGAAAGTGTGCGGGAAGCACACTTTGATTATTCCTCAATTCCTTTTTTTGCTGAATTTTTGCTTGATCGCACAAGAGGCTTTGGATTGGAATACTTGGCCGCATGCTTTGGCATTTCTTGTTTTTCAAATGCTCGGCCACACGTTTTTGCAAGCACTCGATATTTGCTCGATCGCACAAGATGGTTCGTTCTTTCTTAGTTTTGAAGTGCTTGGTCGCACATTAGGTTTTGCATGGCATAGCGCTGGCACACTTGTGTTGAGTGTTGAAATCGATTTAATAAGCAAACAGTGATCGGTGTTCTAACAGTTGGTGTTGTACATAAGCAATCACACAATATTTAGAATAATGAAGAACATATAAAGAACACAATGATATGGATAACTTGTGCCGAATGCTTGATTGATAGATTTAGGGTTTTACAATGGGACAATACAATCTTGCATTTTGACACGGTATGGTATCACTGATATTTATACTTAATCAGCGATACGCATAGTACAATTTTATTACAGAGGATATCCTATCAGAGTACTAACTAATAGGATAATAGATTCATGCAACACGTAATGTACTATTACGATTGCCTACAAAAGGTACTACAAAAGTAAGTCTTCGGATCCTCCAGGACAATCCCTTCGGAGTCTTCAGACATTGGTGTCTTCTATTATTGTTTGGCTTCCGGGTCTTTGACTAGGTCTTCAATGGTTGAGCACTTCAGCACAAATAGTCTCAACAATCTCCCGCTTTGTGTGAAGTGCATCTGAAGCCTATCTCGGAAAGTGTTTCTTGAATGCCTGCTTTAGTATGAACCTCACTGTCAACCACCAGTTGAGGTGCTCCCTGACTTTCTTCTTATCTTGCCAGTTGTTCACGAAGCAGTTGTTTACCAAAGACAGGACTTGAGTGATGAAATCAAAGGGGTATCGACCCATGAAGTCTATCTCAAAGAATTTAGAGACAATAATCTCTCTGTCTCTCGATGATCCCTTGAACACCACTCCCCAGGGATTTTCAACAATCTTCCCAGCTTTCAGATGATTGAAATTTTCGATCATGGTTGGTGGAGGTGCAAGAGATCGTCCAAAGAATCCGGCCACAATAATGTCAAACCTGGCCATTCTTTGGAGATAATTTTTTAAGAAGGAAGAGATATGAGTCTTTGCCATCTCGAAGAGCCCCATGTCTTCGCATTCATTCCCAGGAGAGAACTTGAGAATGTCGATAAGAGATATGAAATCCGAAGGATTCATAATTGGGAAGTCAGCGATAGTAAATCTTGACTCGTCTTCTGTTGAGCCACGAAGTACGAAGAAATTCAGATTCTGAAATCCTACGTACTCCTCTCCCCTCTTGATAGAAATAATTTTCACTATCTTCTTCTCACTCCATACGCAAGCCGGAGCTTGAATGAACTTTGTATGGAACGCGATTTTTCATACCTTAAACTCAGTCAACTTCTCCTTCTCCTTCGGTACATGCCTTTCGAATTGTAGAAAGGAAAATGTCTTCAGATTATAGGGGAGATCCAGTTGCTGGTCTAGGCTGGTTTCTATTTCAAGGCTTTTGAGGGGAAGCCTGTTTTTCACAGAGAAGTCATTGAACCCTATGGAGCTGATCAATTCCTCAATCCATGTTTGATTTTCCAGGGCAATGTTGTTGATTACAAGGATCTACTTGTACTCCTCTTCTCTCTCTTTATGGGTTTCCAGAGCAATCTTTATCTCTATATCTTCAGGTTTAGAACTGGAACCACCAGCCTCTGTTGTTGTTGTGGTTCCAAAGGTAGGACCTGCCTTGGAAATGATTTGAGGAATAAAGGGAGGTCTCCCCAAGATGGTGGATTGGTAAGTTGTTTGTGGTTCTATGGTTGAAGAGATTTTTAGTGGGTCTTCGGAGGTTGTGATTTCCAAGGCTTGGGACCCAGGGACTTCTGATTCTCCCCCTTGTGAAGGATGAACAATGTGTTCACCCTGAGCAATTTGCTGGGGTCTCCCTCTTTCAGCCTGTGATTTCTCTATTTTTAAGGAAACGTTGATCATAGGTTGAAGTGTGTGCTTCAACTTGGTGACCACGTCTGTGATGATGGCTTGATTGGTAGTTCGGAGTTCTTTAGCAAATGTAGCAACTGCGGATGATGACAACTCCGCAGTTAGCTCTTCCACACGTTTGTGGGCATCAGACAGATGTTTAGCAAACCCTGACTGGTCTGTGAGTTGAAGGACTCAGTTGAGCCACGAAGATCATTTAGCTCCTTCATTACTTCGGAGTTTGATAACTCCATCTTTCTCACGAACTCCTCAATCTTCTTGTCATTTTGTTCTTGAAGGAGCCGGTGCCTTTCTTCTATCTACTCAAGCGTAGTGTTGAGCTTTCCTTCCAAAACCCGTTGGATTTCAATTTGTTTCGCCAGAACACGTTGTTCTGAAGCCTTGACTAATTCTTCCATTTTCCTAGTCAAGGATCTTTGACTCTCAGCCATTTGGTCCTCAACACTGGCTTCAGGCTTCTTTGTGGGATCGAAGCCAGTGTTGGATTGCAACAGAGCATCCAATTTACGGTTGAGGATTTTGTATTGTTTCCCCAGGATAAAGTTTGTATCTTCCAGACTCTCTTCATCATTTTCATCCACAGTAATCGGTACCATATGGAAGACAGCCATGGTTTCTTCGGTCGACGGAGGTTTGGTAAATGTGGAGGTTTCGAAATCAAAACCATCATGGAATGGATAATCAGGTAGTGATGTATCCAGACTAGAACAGGGAATGTTTAGAAACGGTTCGGAAGAGGATGAGATGGGTGGTACAACGGTGAAGGTTGATTTTAGTGGTGGAGGAGGTGGCACATCAGATGATGTTGTATGTATTGTTGTCGTTTATTGAGCGGTTGTGGGAGGAGGAGGTGGAGGTGTTGTTATATGAGGAGGTGTAGGTGGTCTGGTTATTTTTGGTGGTGATGGTGGTCTTGTGGTATGTGGTGAAGTTGGAGGTCTTGTTTCATGAACCGGTGAGGATTGGTGTTCATCTTCCTCCTCTTCTTGAGTGATTTAAGTTGGGTTCTTCTCAGACTCCGAAGACTCATCCACTGCGGATGTCTTCTTGGAGCGTTTTGACTGTCTTCTCTTCGGAGTGGCTTACTCCGAAGGCTTCCTCTTTTTCACAATTTGCTTAGGACCGCTTGGTCCTCCAGTCAACTTCTTCTTGCCCTTTGTAAGAACTGGGCCCTTAGTTGGTGCAGATGGAGTGATTTATCTCACGGGATAAGGTATCACAAGTGTGTTGCGATAAGAGTTGACTTCATCGCAATCCAATGATATCTTTTGAAGCATCTCCCATGGGATCTGAGCACAGAACTCGGCAGGAATCTCGTCCAGAGCAAGGACTGTGATGTGAGTATACCTCATTTCAGGGAGGTAGAGTCATACACAAATCCTATTTGTTTGTAGTGGGCATCAGCAACTATCGCCCAAAATCTAGGGTTTGCAATTTCAGTCCCTTTCGAGGCATGATTGATGTGCGACCCAAAATCAGCCTAGAGAATTGAGGTGAAATCCACCTTGACATCATAATATATTCCATACAGTAGACTCTGGAAGGACAGGCTCGCAGAATCCAGCCCAGATGTCCTGCCATAGAGACATCGAAGAAAGATACTGAAATAATACCTCTAGAGGTCAGGAAGTTGCTTCTTCTTGAAGGTACTGATGCTTTCTAGGGGAGGTTCATACCCCATGGCGTTGAACATGTCCACCAGCTGTTCAGCGGTTGGTATAACCATCTCCTTTGAGTTGTAGATTGGAAGATGAAGAGCTTCAGCGAACTTTTCTTTTGTCAGTTGCACTTTCTTTGTCTTGCCCTTTACGTCAATGGCTTCATAGAACACAGATTTGACGTTGTTGGTGGTGTCAAACAGAGCATTTGAAGTGTAGTGGGCTCTATGCACCAAAGTAGCTGGGATTGCTGGAGCGTAGGTTAGTGCATGACCAAGAACAGATTGTTTCAGGCACTCAACTAAGGCATCGATTGGTTAAGGATAGAGCTTAAGATCAGTGTGAAGAACCAGATTAGCAGATTGGTTCTTGAGCACAAGGATGGAGATAGCTTCAGTTGTCTGAGATGATGATTCAGCCATTGTTGAATGATCGAGGAAGATGAGAGAAATTTGGGGATTCTAGAGAGAATTCTTGCAGTGGAAATCGAGAGTTATGATCGCGTAAAGAGGTGAACTGATGGGTCGTGAGGTATATATAGTATTCGTGGTCCCAAGGCCATTTAATGCGCGTTTGAATTGGTCCACTGATAATGTGACACCTCAGCACCTGTCCGTTCCACTATCTCTGCAAAGACGGAACCATTCGTCTGTTAGTCATCATTATTTAAAATTGAACCGCCATTTTCACACGATCTTATTGTTACGATTTGCCATGATTTTCTCAGTGACAGCTATGTAACAACGGTTATTAAATTTAAAAGAATGTTTGTCTCTAAGATTATCATAAATTTGAAAATCACTTTAGCAATAAATTGACTTAGAATCAACAAGGATATTTATGACTGTTATAGGTACTCTTCGGAATGGAATGGTAGAGTAACTATGATGATCAACTCCTAAGGATGTTAATAACACTTCGGATAGTAACAATTGTTTGTGAAGTGTTTCTTAATACTCGAAATCCATTTGTTTTCCTTTTGTTTTTCTTGAGTATGTCTTGTTTTAAATTTTGAGTGATGCATGATAACACTTAACCTTGACTTCCCTGAATATTATGAAATGAAGATTTCACAAGTTAATGTTCAGAATCATTCGAATCACGTTGGAAGTCCATTTTTCATTTCGAAGTCTGTTTGATTCAATATCAGTCATGAATATATAAGTCTAACCACCATATTGTTGGCTTGATTTCGCACTTTAAACCAGGGGTTTGATTTTTTCAAATCAAATAATGATAACATCCTTTGCATTTAAAATTTAAAAGATTTTCATTCTTGAATTGAGCATGAGAAGTGTTTTAGAATTTTGGATTGACTTTGAAGAACCCTTTTTGAAAAACTTATTTCATTTCATCAATTGAAGTGTTTGGATACTAAGCTCTGATGACAAGCCTTTGAGCTTCGTACACCACTCCAACTTTACCATTTAAGATAGATTACTTGAAATGTTCATATTCTTTACATGGTACTCGACTATGTTATAGGAGTTCCTTGTATTGTTATTTAAAACAGAAGAATAAGCTTTTGAGTGCTGATTTGTCTTTCTTTTGCACTCCCTTGTTTACCTTTTTACTTGTTTGTTGTCTTTGAATCTTTTGACAATTTGTTTTTTATTTATCTTTCTGAGTTTTTCTTTTCATTTCCATTTTGAATGTTATCTTTTCCTTTTTGGATTTGCTTATACGAAGAGTCAAAATTTCACCATTTAGTTTCTTCCTGTGGTGCTTTTTGTTTTGTTTTGTGCAATCCTTGAGTTTGAGAAACTTCATTTAGCTCAATTTTTAAACATTAATGAAAAGAGTTTTAAATTTCCGTATCAGACAATGTTGGTACTATTTTTGAAGAAAACTTCGGAACACTTGAGTCATCATGTGTAGTTTTGAGGCTACATGATTAATTTGATGTTGAAGCGAGTCAAGTTGAGTGGGGAGGTTAGCAATAGACATTATGTTAAGGAGATTAGAATCAAACTAAGCTTCGAATTGTAAAATAGCCTTAACCTTACTTCGAAGTCTGTCTTCTTACCAATGTTTCAAATCGCTTCCCAAATACCTTTTAGTGCAATAAGGTATGTTCCTCAGAATCTAAAATCAAAGTTTTGTCCTTTAATCAGTTGATTCATGAAAAGAAGGTTAAACTTTGTCACTCATGCACTAAAAATTGTGTTTTGAAATTTAAAATGTTCACTCGTAATTTCGTTTTTGGTTTTTCTTTGAAACAACCTTTTAATCTGAGATTATTTACCCTTGAGATCTAAAATCAAATTAAGTTTCAAGAGATTTAATCATTCAAGATAATCTTATTAATTAAAATTGTCTGATCCGAGGTGCTCCGAAGTAATAGAGGGCTTCGGAGTACTGCGGTGCAACCTTAAGTTATTTTACTTGTTTTACTCTGATGAGCTCCGAAGCGACAAAGATCTTCGGAGTGCTGCGGAGTGTTATTAATATTTGTTTTTCAAATTGAAAGACTAAGGAAAGAATGTGCAAATCTGAGTTTTAAAGTAGAGTAGATCCATCAATCATTCCAAGTCCACGAACAATTCTTGTGAATGCCTCTTCATTCAAAGCTTTAGTGAAGATGTCTGCCAATTGTTCAGTTGTGTGAACAAAGTGTACTTCAATATTCCCCTCCTCAACATGACTTTTGATGAAGTGATAGCGAAGAGCTATATGCTTCGTCTTAGAATGTTGTACAGGATTGTGGCATATACGAATGGCACTTTGTGAATCACAGACAATGGTATTTTTCTCATGTTGATGGCATAGTCCTTCAGTTGGCTTTGAATCCAAATGATTCGTGAGGTACAAGCCACAGCAGCCACATACTCAGCTTCAGCAGTTGAAATAGAGACACAAGTTTGCTTCTTAGATTGCCAACTGATTAGCTTCCCATCAATGAATTGACAACCACCCGAAGTGCTCTTGCGATCAATAGAGCATCCACCAAGGTCTGAGTCTGAGTAGGCTTGAATGTAGAATCCTGAATGTGCTGGGTACCAAAGCCCATAAGCAGGTGTACCATGAAGATATCGAAAAATTGTTTTAACTGCAGCCAAGTGAGGTTCTCTTGGGTCAGCTTGGTATCTTGCATAGTTGCACACTACAAACATGATATCCGGCCGACTGGCTGTGAGATAAAGCAAGGATCCAATCATGATTTGGTATTGCTAGACGTCAGTCTTTGGTTTGTCCAATGAAGGATTCAGCCTTGTACCTGCAGGTGAGGGAACTTTTGCTTTGGAATAGTTAGTCATTCAGCGTTCAAGCAAACACTTCGTATAATTTTGTTGATTGATAAAGATCCCTTCCTTTGATTGTTTTATTTGTAATCCGAGAAAGAAGTTAATCTTTCCCATCATACTCATCTGAAACTTGATTTTCATGAGTTTTTCAAAGTCTTTTGAGAGACTTGGGTCAGTGGATCCAAAGATTATGTCATCCACATAGATTTGGACTAACATCAAGTGAGATCCAACTTTCTTTCTGAAAAGTGTTGGATCCACTGATCCTGTTTAAAATTTGACTCTTTTAGAAATTTTGTCAAGGTCTCATACCAAGCTCTAGGAGCGACTAAAAATATGCTCAAATAAACTATAAAAAGAAGTAATAAAAGCGAAGCATCACGTAGAAAAGTGTTTGACTTGTTTACAAGTAAAGTCGAATCACCAAAAACCGTATGGTGAGATCCAACCGTCACCAATTCCAGTGAAGAAATGGGATGATATCACAATGTATTTCGTAACGAAAATTCCTCGAACACCGCGTGGACATGATACCGTTTGGGTAGTGGTTGATCGATTAACGAAATCGGCGCAGTTTATACCGATTAGTGAAAACTTTAGATTGAAAAGTTGGCAAAAATTTACATTGACGAGGTAATTCGTCGACATGGGTTATCGTCATCAATTGTATCGGATCGAGATAGTAGATTCACCTCCCGATTTTGGCAGAGTCTCCAAGAGCAAATAGGTTCGAAAGTGTTGATGAGTACCGCGTATCATCCGCAGACTGATGGGCAAAGCGAGAGAACTATTCAGACTTTAGAAGACATGCCCCGGACTTGCGTGATAGACTTTGGCGGGAGTTGGGAAGATCATCTACTTTTGGTAGAATTTGCATACAACAACAGTTTTCATTCTAGCATTCAGATGGCCCAGTATGAAGCATTGTTCGGAGCACCGTGTCGTACTCCGACTTGCTGGACTGAAGTAGGAGAAAAGTCGTTGGCTGGACTCGAGATCATAGCCCAAACTGAAGAAAAGTTTAGACAAATTTGGAACATTTGAAAGTTTCTCAAAACCGACAAAAACAATACGATGATAAGCGAGTGAAACAATTGGAATTCCGAGTGGGGGAAATGGTGATGCTCAAAGTATCCCCTTGTAAAGGTTTAATTCCTTTCGGGAGGAAAGGAAAACCGAGTCCTCGTTTTATTGGACGGTCCCAGATTGGACCGTTCTGGATATCTCAAAGAGTAGGAGCCGTGACGTATCGATTAGAGCTACCGGGAGAGCTTTAAGGTATTCATAATGTGTTCCATGTGTCCCACTTGCGTAAAACATTATTCAATGAGTCCCAACGAATACCTCTTGCTGAATTTGAAGTTGATGAAAAACTAAGATACCCGGAACAACCCGAGAAAGTATTAGACCGAAAGGTGAAACCGTTGCGAAACCAGAAGATTAGCATGGTTAAAGTGCTTTGGCAACACCATAGAGGTTCCGATATGACATGGGAAACTAAAGATGAAATGAGGGAGAAATACCCTCAACTCATTACTTGATTTCGAGGACGGGATCTTTTAAAGGAGGGAAGAATTTGTAACACCACATTACTTTCAGTAAGTAATTTTATGTTAATCGTGGTATGATTTTGATATAAAATAATGTTATAGGTGTTTGGATGGTTAGAACACCTTTAAGATTGAGCTTTTATATGAAAAACGCCAAAAACGGGTAACCCGGGTCGTGTGGATTAACCCGGGTCTAGTAGAAAGACTTAAAACAACATTTGAAACCAATTTGGAAGAACCTGGGTTGTGTTGGGCAACCCGGGTCGAGTTTTCAGTCAGAGGATTTGAGCTACAACGTCAACACGGGTCGAGTTTATCAGCACGGGTCATGCTGCATGCCAACCCGGGTCGGGTTTTCGGACACGGGTCATGCTGCGCACGGACCCCACCCATTTTATTCGCGATTTCAGCCACTTTCTTGGGATAACTCTCGATCTAAAAACCTCCTAAAACCTAGAAACATTCCCTAATCGTCTAGGAACCAAATCGGAAGGCTAGAACTCGACGGATTGAAGTAATCTTCGGTATCTCGCTTATTGAAAGTAAGGTTTACTGTTGTAGCCCTTTTGAACATTGATTTGGTTGATTTGGGTTGATTTCGAGTGGTTGAAACGCTTCTAATCCCGATTTTTAACTATTGTGATCGGTTTTCAAGCTTGGATGGTTGAAAAACAAAGTATTCACCTCTATTTGGTGTGTATGTGAATATGTAGGTGCTGGAAAACATTAAAGGATCGTTGTATCTTCTGAGGTGTTAGCTAGGATCGTATAGAACTTCAAACCATGTGAGTAATATGTACTATATCTAATGTGATATGTATTTGTTGAACTCTTGCAACTTAAAGTAGTTTTAGCTATTGAAATGGTAACCTAGAAGTTGTTTTGATTACCCAATCGATATGGTATAAACCTATGTGGTTATAACGGCCTTTGTGGCTAGGAGATTGGATATAGTATCCAAATGTTAACGACCTTCGTGTCTAGGAGATTGGATTCGATATCCAAATGTTAATGGCCTTCGTGGCTAGGAGATTAGAATCGATATCCAAATATTAACGGCCTACGTGGCTAGGAGATTGAATTTGATATCCAAATAATAACAGCCTTTGTGGCTAGGAGATTGGATTGATCGATGACATGAAACATAATAAGGGCTTTCGAAATCGATTGTTGAGTTCTCCAACGTCCAATCAGCAATAAATGGGAATGTTTCTAGGCGTCGATTGACTGTTCGATTTTCTAGAAACCAGACACGATTATCGGTACTCCCGTCCCCCAATTCTTGACTAATTTCGCGCCTACATTGCCGCTCTTGACAGAATTTTTTTTAGAACGACGATGATAACATAAAACAAAGCACTCTAGCAAGACGCTAGAGGCAAAACACAGTTACATAATACAATTTATAGGAGAATTGCACCAAACGTTCCAACTAAAACTTCCTATCTTCGCTCTATTTTTACACCAATTATACGCGTAACATTGAATATCGTCCGCCGCTTTAGCCTATCCAGGATTAAGCTTCTTGAACACCAAGTTGTTTATGGATTTTCATATGAACCACGGTGTGGAGTAAACAATACTACATCTTAGCCTATTGAAATCTCGGTTAACAGCACTCCCATTAATCAACATAAGAAAATCATCCACATTAGAAGGAATCCGAGGTATAAATTTCGACCAATTTCATATTCTAATCCATATTTCCTTCGAAAATTTACATCCAAAGAACAAATGGTTGACATCCTCATCGATTTCACGATAGAAAGAACATAATCGAGAGGCCATATTAACCCCACGATTGAATAGGCTCAAAGCAACCGGGAATCTATTTAGAAACAAACGCCAAACAAAACAATTCACCTTAAGGGGAATCCATGTACACTAAGAAAACTTTAATTGACTGTTGCTTCATCGATTTTTACCAATTTCTTGCCTTAAAGACTGCACTGAAAATGAACAAGTGCTAGACGCTTTCCATAGCCACGAGTCCTTGCCGATGCCCAAGTTCATACGGTTCACAACGTCCAAATGCTTAACAAAATCGTGTTGTTCAGCACCATTACAAATTCTTCTCTTCCAGCTCCATGCATACATACCACCAATGTTGGAAATCCTGTCAATAATCTTGCAATCTTTATTAGACTCAAGAGCATATAATTTTTGGAAAATCTCTTTTAGAGGCTTATACTCAAACCAAACATCTTTCCAAAAAAATTTATCATCTCCTGAATTCACTCTCCTTTCCATGAGATTATCGAACGAGATGTTCCACTTTTGCATCTCTTTGCAACTTTCGGTAACAATGCGCCAAGTACCCGGGATTCCTTTTTTAGCTACCGGAGCGCCATCAAAACTCCTAATTCTGTGAATAGCACTAATACACCGTCTCTAATGTTATACACTATTGCTAAATGGGCCAAAATTATGCCCTTAAATTTTTGCTGTCTGGGCCTTAGCCCAACTCTCCTATGTTATGGACCGGCCCCGAATATGCCATGTAATATTATCACCACCAACGAGCATACGTATAACACTGTTCCAGTAACCATATTCCAAACACAAATTCACTACCTGAAAATTTCAGACAATACATGCTATATTTTCAGTTCTGTACTTTCAGATCCAAATATTTTGTAAGATTATTATTTCTCTTTACTAAGAGTTTTCCTTTTGGTCCTTCTCTGCCTTCCTGTAACGATGTATTGTTCCAGCGCTGAAACATAATTCAAAGGCATAACCAATGCCATTGCTGATACACGGTGGCTTCAAAATCTCTTACGAGAGTTACATTGTTTGCCACCGAAAGCAACCATCGCTTATTTTGATAATGTCAGCACAATCTATCCTTCGACCAATCCCGTTTAGCACCGGCGCACAAAGGACATTGAGATTAATATCCACTTTGTTCGTGATAAAGTCGACACCGAGTAGATTCGTGTTCTTCATAGCCCTTACAATATTCAGTATGCGGATATCTTCACGAAGGGACTACCATCTTTGTTTTTCCTAATTTTTGATCCAACATGAGTGTTCATCTTCTTGTCCTTCCGGTCTTCAATATTTATCTTTGTATAACCCAGTTCTTATGTTGTGTAGTTATCTCGATATAGGCCCAATGTACAAGTATTTATTCTCGTTTGATGATAAGTGATAATCATGTAAAAAGATAATCCTAATATAGAATTGTATTATGTGAGTAAAGTTGCATATGAAATATGTATAAAATGGATTTGTGAGTAAAATGAAAATGAACGATTTTTATTTAAGAAAAAGTATGAATGTAAAGATTAAAATATTTATAGAATAATTACGTGATAATTTTCAACAATTTTAAGATTAAGAAAAATAAGAAAAAATAATAATAATAACAATGTCTATTATATGTAAATGTTATATATTTACATTTAAGTTAGATTCCATGAAAAACAAGTGTAGAAAATCACGCATTATTGCTGTTACCTTTTTCCTTATATCCGAATAATAAAATATTTATTATGTATTCCATCAATATAAAAAAATTAAAATATTACTAAAATATTTCATCATAACATATAAAATAAAACAATCATCTACAAGTAAAAGATTTGCAAAATAAAATAGAATATTTGTTTTCGGAAAAATATATTGATAATTAAAATTCAGATACCAATAAAAAAATCTCATATGATGTATAGATACATGGTGGGGTCTTCTTAGATCACCTTGAAATTCTCGTACTTTTAGATCTCTTTTAGATTTGCAAAATAGCAAGTGATTCCAAAAGGACCCATCACGTTGACTTCACCAGTAGCCCTCGATTCATCTCAATTCAATTTCTTTGCACTCATTTCGCATAAAATTTCCCAGCAAAGATTTGATTTTTTAGGATCCTTCAATCATACCTTCAATGGCGTCTTCTTCAACTTCATCCGTTCACAAGAGCTTTAAGTATGATGTATTTTTGAGTTTCTGGGGCGAAGATACTCGTACGAACTTCGTTGATCATCTTTATCATACTCTCAAGCAGAAATGCATCCATACTTACAAGGACGATGAGAGAATCAAAAAGGGTAAAAAGATTAGTGATGAGCTCATCGGATCCATTGAAGATTCAAAATTCTATATAATTGTTTTCTCCAAGAACTATGCATCTTCATCTTGGTGCTTGGATGAGCTTGTGAAGATAATGGAGTGCCACAGGACGACAGAGCAGACTGCCTACCCTGTTTTCTATGATGTGGAACCCTCCGAAGTACGCAAGCAAAGTGGGGCAGTTGGAGAAGCCTTTGCCAAGTACGCAATGGAAGAGGCTGCGGGGAAATGGAGGGAGGCTCTGAAAGAAGCAGCGGATCTTGCTGGGTGGGAGTTGAAGAAAACTGTTGATGGGTAATTCCTTCATTTGATCTATGCAATATTCTTTTATTCTGTTTCTTTCTGATCTAGCGTATAACCCGAATGTAAAAGGCTCACACATGGCTTCTTAGATTGTCAAAATTTAACTCTAGTTTGAGTCTTGTCCAAAGAATAAACGTGAAACATGATTATACAACTATGTTATTTTTCATATAGGGTTGTATGTTATAGATCTGAAAGTAACTGGGCATGTGGGATTTTGAGTACGCTGATTGACTTTTTTTTTTTTTTTTTCTTTAAATACAGGCATGAAGCTAAATTCATCCAGAAAATAGTTGAAGAGCTTTCACTAGAGCTACGTTCCATCAGTTTCAACATTGATGAAAAGTTAGTAGGAATGGAGACCCGGATCGAAGATCTTGAACCATCTTTAGGAATTGGTTGTGATGATGTCCGCATGATTGGGATCAAGGGGATCGGAGGTGGCGGAAAAACGACTTTAGCAAGAGCTGTTTTTGATCACATATCCTTTCAGTTCGAAGGTAAAAGCTTTGTTGAAAACGTCAGGGAAAATGCTTCTTTGTCCGGTTTAAAGTTGTTGCAAAAGCAAATCCTATCAGATGTCTTCAATGAAGATATCAGGGTAAGTAGTGTTTTGGACGGGAAACACACGATGAAGAGGATGATGCATGATAAAAAGGTTCTTGTTGTTTTAGATGATGTGGATCATATAGATCACCTTGAGGTGTTAGCCGGTGAGCTTAATTAGTTCAAACTGGGAAGTAGGATTATCATCACAACAAGAGATGAGCAAGTGCTGATAGCACATCAGGTGGAGTTCATTCATGATGTCAATTTGTTATCTGAGAAGGAAGCAATTTTCCTCTTCCATAGGTATGCATTTGGGAGAAAGATTCAAATTCAAGAGTACGAAGAGCTATCGAGACAAGTTGTACACTATGCCGCTGGTCTTCCCTTAACGATTAGAGTTTTGGGTTCATTTCTTTGTGGTAAAAATGAGCTTGAATGGGTAGATGCCCTAAAAAGACTTAAAACAATCCCGTTCGAGGAAACGCTGCAAAAATTGGAATTAAGCTATATCGGTCTAGAGGACGATTACAAGGAAATATTCTTAGATATTGCATGCATCATGAAAGGTTGGGGGAAAGAAGTGGTGATCAGAGTGCTTGAAAGTTGTGGATTGCATGCTAGAAATGGTTTAAGAGTTCTTGAGCAAAAATCTCTCGTAACTATTAAATGTGTTTTTGGATATTATAAGTGGGTGGACATGCATGACCGTGTTGAGGAAATGGGTAGGAATATTGTTCGTCGCTCACACCTCAATAAGCTTCATACACATAGCCGACTGTTAAAAGTCGATGAAATTGAAGATATATTGGCTGATGATTTGGTAAGAATCAGGTCTATTTGTATGTTGGGAGAAACTAACATGTCTAAGTTATGACACAAGTTTCATGGTTACTTATTTTGGATTGCAGGGTACTAAAGCAACAAGATGTATACGATTCCCCACTCAGAAATTCAATCCATATATTTTTATAAAATGACTAAGAAAGATGAAGGAACGTAGAAAGATTTTTGGTTGATTGAATGTTTTGCATGATTCATTATGGTGTTTTGTTATTACACCAATATTGATGCTTTTTGTATGTTAGGTTCTTAACAAGCTCAGATTCCTTGACCTTGACCTGAGTTCTTCAATGCTGAGTACCTTTGACCCTGGGCTTACTCCAAATCTCGAGAGGTTAACACTTCGAGAATGTTATGATTTGGTAAATATTCACATGACCGTTGAATGTTTAAAGCTCATCTCCATTGACCTAACGCTTTCTGTTGGGTTAATCATTTTCTTGTCCACCTCCATGTTCTCCTATCCATGCTTTCTTGTTGTCCACATGTGTGCTAGGGTGTGTTTCTACTTTACAATGTGTGTTTAATACTTTCTAGTTTATTATTGGTGTGTTATTTTTCTTTAAATAGATATAGAGTCATAGCAATGGATGTCAAGTCTTGTAACAACATTTTATGTTACTAATAATTATAAGTGTTTGATTTATAATTCCCTCACTTTCAAGGTTGAAGACCCTTGACCTTGGCCTGGCTCCAAATCTCAAAGAGTTGATTCTCATTGAATGCAACGATTTGAAAATTTTTCAATTGCATGGAAGATGTCTAAATCTTAGACGCTTACTACTCACTAATTCAAAGTTGAGGACCCTTGACATTGGGTTGACTCCGAATCTTGTGAAGTTCGATCTTCAAAAGTCTTATTGTTTGGAAGAACTTCACACTCCCATTGGATGTCTAAAAAAGCTTGTCCATGTAGACTTAAGTGGTTGTTTGAGGTTTAGATCTTTCAAGTTTCAAATGAAGGATTGTACTTCTTCTAGTGTGGATGAATCACTTGAGGTTGGTCCTTTAGCTGAGTTACATCTGTTTGTAGAGTCCCTAGAAAGATGCGAGCTTCACCCTGACAATAACTTGCCAAAGCTTCGGTTTGACTGTGTTTATAAAGAAGATCGGCCCTCATTGACTGGAAACTGTGTGTGTGCCACCTTGAGATGTTTTCAAGAAGCATTTGCTGGTTGCAACGTTTAAGAAAGCTTGAACTTAGAGGCCATTTTCTAGAGGCGACCAAGGACCTTGGACATTTAGAATGTCTCGAGGAGTTAATTTTTGTGTCTACAGATATTAAGCATCTTCCAGATAGCATTTGTAACTTGAAACATCTGAAATCTCTTGAACTTATAGATTGCCAGCTTCTTGAGAGGTTACCAGAGGATCTTGGTCAATTAGAATGTCTAGAGGAGCTAACTCTGTCATTTACAAAGATTAAACATCTTCCAAATAGCATTTGTATGTTGAAAAGTCTAAAATCTCTCAAACTTTATGAATGTTTGTTGCTTGAGAAGTTACCTGAGGATCTTGGCCAATTAGAATGTTTAGAAGAGCTAAGACTAGGGAATTGTAAATTATTACAAGATATCCCAAATAGCATCTGTGAGATGAAATGTCTAACGCATTTCAATCTCCGCGGTTGTATTCGAGTTGAGAAATTGCCCCAGGAACTTGGGCTTTTAGAATGTTTAGAATATTTAGATATAAAAGGTACAAGCATAAGTCATCTTCCACCGAGCATTATTTTGTTGAAAGGTCTGCACATTGAGTGGCATGAGTTTACATCCACGATGAAACCCATAGCGGGAGTCTCCTCTAAGGTGGCCTTTTTGTTATTGTTCTTGATGGTAAGAATTTTTTTATTTCAGCCAAAAAAATCAACAATTTCCTTTGGAGGTCAGAGTCTCTCGATTCTGGCAAAGGTTGATATGATTGTTCTTGATACAGATTAGAAGATATTAAAGCAGAATTAGGCAGAAGAAATCAAGAGTTTATTCATAGTTTCCCATTTGGGGATGAATTCTCTTAGAGGGAACAGAGTACAAGTCGATAATGCCTCACATGAAATCCAACCACTTTTCCTGATCATATTTACCACAGGCGCTTTATTGATTAAGCTGAACCCTGCATTGACTTATTGGCTGACTTTTCCACATGTAACTTTCTTCATGTTTTATATATATATATATATATATATATAGAGGAACAAGCTCATCGTTGTTTGTGTGCTGCTGATAGAACTGAACGTGAAGCAAATCATGCATTTCTTTATGGAATATTTTTCTTTGGATCTAATCATGGGTACAGGGTACTAATGCTATGTTAACTCTGTTTTTTTTCTGTTATTTGATATGGTTTATATATATTTCAAAAAGTGGTTTGATCATATAATTGATTCCTATCAGGAAGCTGTGAAGGTGTAATTGCACTGAATAAGGAGGATCGGACGCTACATAGATGTGGTTCTTCTTCAACAATCTTGGAAAATGGGGTATATATTTATTAATTGAACTTCATTGATCCTAAATAGGCAATCTAGTTATTAGCTCATCATTTCCCAAGGATTTATGTTAATAACTAAACATTTCTGGATCTCGAGTTTCTACAATTTCATCCAACTGATATATATGGTGTTGGGTGCCTCGTTACTGAAGGTCGGTGTATTTTTCTTCATTTTAATGAGGGATAAATTGAAAAGCCTCTGATAACCTGGTTCATCTTAATTTCGTTCTCTTCTCTTGATCTTTTCTCATAATTAAATCAAATTCAATGGTTTTGCAGAAATAAGATGCTGAAAAATGGATGAAAAACACTCTCTGGTAAATTTCTCTCTTATCTGTCTCTCTTATATACAGGTACATATGCATACATATGTATGAGGTTCAATGCATGAAATAGCAACATACTTTTATTTGTTTGTTTATTGTAGCATCCTACTTTCATTTATTCTTGTTAATGCATTGTACTACAAAAAATCTACCCAGCTATTGCAATGGCATTAGAATACAAAGCAGTTACAGGCTCTAATTGGGTGGATGTATTTTAAATATAATGTTCTAATAAGAAAAAACTGAAACTTTAAAGTACATCCCTATAATTGGGTAGAATTTTCAAAGTATATTTTTCTATTAAGAAATAGTTATATGTGCACTCACTGCAATGCTATAGTTGGGTTTTTGTTTTTTTTTACCATAATGATCTAATAAGAAAAAAAGAATTGAGAGTACAATGCTATAATTGGGTAGATTTGAAAGTATAATGTTCTAATAAGTATAAATTAAAAGCACATGCAATGCTATAATTGGGTAGATTTTCATAGTATAAAGCTCTAAATCTCTAATAAGAAAAAAAAATGGAAAGTACAATCCTATATATGGGTAGATTATGAAAGTATAATCTTCTAATAAGAAAAAGTCAAAATTACAATGCTATAGTTGGTTAGATTTTCAAAATATTATCTTTTAATAAAGAAAATTGAAAGTACAATACTATAATTAGGTAGATCTTTCAAAGCATAATATTCTAATAAGAAAATAATTGAAAGTAGAAGGTCATACTTGAGTAGTTTTTTAAAGTAAGGTGCCTTGATAAGAAAAAAAGTTTTAAAGTTTATTGCTGTAGTAAAATGAAATGAAAGTAAGATGCTATATTACATGAAAAATTTAAGTACATTGCTATTTCTTGCTTTTAGTCTGATGTAAAAAGGTTATTACCTTCTTGATATCATTACAATTTGGAAATGGTTCATCTTTTATCATCCAGAATATAATCTGTGTTCATCTTAAAATGTGCAGATACTGGGAGAACTAGAAGATTACGATTATCATGAATTATTTTAAACAGCAAAATTTTGTCGATAAATCATTACATTGACCATGTGATGGACAACCCTAAAGGCCTGCACATAAGTTGTGTTTGCAAGAAGTCATTGTAGGTCTTGTTTGTAACATCGTTTTTGAATTAGAGGTTAATGCTTTGTATTATGAATTATTATTTAAAGCTTATTGCTCTGCTTTTCATGGATCAACCCAAACTTTGTGTCTTGTATTTGGTTATATGGCATCTCATTTGCTTGATGTGATGATGAATTGTTGGGAAATTGGGCTGGACAGCAATATTTTGACTCTGTATTGGCCAGACTTTCAGGATGTTGAGACTCCGATTGTGAAGGAGAGATGGATCCGTGGATATCGTTGGGGAGTGAGCGCTGGAATGGAGGAGGCAAATGTCGGTCCCACAAACAAAGAATCATCATCGGGTTCCCGGGTCTCGATCTGGATCTGGATCTGGATCTGATTCATGGATCTAAAACAGAGGAGCTATTCACGGGTTTCTCGACTTGAATACTAGTAACAATCATGGTCTCAGGATGTGTCTACCAGATCGCGGTACGATTTCATCCTGATAGCCAATTTGCGTCCTGGATCGCAGCGTGTGCAGTTCCCTATTTCGTTTCCAATTTCTGCTGGATCGCCAACTGGATGCATAGGAACGAGAGGAAATGCTTGTTTAACTTAATCCCTTGGAAACCGAACCGACTTCTAGGAAGCCCAGTCCAGTTAATTCCATTAAATTTATTTAGTGTTTTTGCATGGATTTATTATCATAAGAACAAAGAGTGTAGGTAGCCTGCCCACCACGGGTTCTGATGTGATCAAAAAACCTGTGCGGGTACATTGTCCCTTTTGGGTTGGTTAGTGCAGATTTTTCACAGCTACATGTATTCTCTAATGCACGGGCTTTCCAATTTGCTGAGGGTTTCCACTAGCCAACGGCTACTTTAACGGATATAAAACAACTAATTAATTATTCATCACTATATATACTTTTCATTTTACATATTAACCCACACCCAATATATCATTCTATTATACAAAATACTCTGAAAAATTAAATTTATAATGTTTTCGCAATCCTCATCGTCATCCTCTTCGAATTCATCCAAGGACACAACTTATAGGTTTCAAGGTAAAAGTTATATTTTATAGAAAATTGTATTCTCGTTGTTATAATGGATAAAATAAAACTTAGAGTACGTTGCCTATATTCGTAAAAATAGGTGAAGTTAGTTGTTATTTCTCGCAATTGCCTAAATCCTAAAGATAATAAAATTTTCCCTCCAGAAAGAATTGTAAACGATTTATCATTATTTTTTGAAAGTATTTTTATTTAAAATAATCATGTATGGTTGTTTATAAATATTTAGTTAAATCATTATGTTGATTAGGAATCCAACTTTGTCTTGTACTTGGTCACATGGTAACTCATTTGCTTGATGTGATTAACTAGGGAATGCACGCCTCATGTGTTGCTACGAGAATTTATTTATGTGTAATATGTAAGGCAAAATTTATATAACAAAATATGTTTAATTATATATAACAGTACACTTTCGATTTAAAAAACAAAAATATAAAAAGTGAATATATATATATATATATATATATATATATATATATATATATATATATATATATATATATATATATATATATATGATGTTTTAAAACTCTTCATGTATGAAAACAAATTATTTATAAAAACGAAAATATAAAAGGTTGTAAATAAATAGTTTTATAAAAACGCTTTCGTGAGGCTAAAAATGTGAGAAAAAAGGCAAAGTCTAATGAAAAAAATAATAAAGAAAATTTCGATCAAATTTGTAAAATAAAATGAAAGTTAGGCCAAAATTATATAAAAAAGAAATATGTTTCCACCACAATTGTAAAAAGAATAAAAATAAAAGTTGAGCTAAAATTGTATAAGGACAAAACAAATAATAAACTTTATCAAAGATATTATGCAAGCATGCCTAAATCCATAAAAACAAATAAATGTTAGGGATAAAGCTGGGGAAAAACCTTGGGTTAAAATTGTAAGAAATAAAAAGTATAGGGACTATAAGTGGGCACCGGATTTTATAAGTTGCATAATGTCTTAAATGCAGGGACAAATTTGGAACATTTTTTAAATAGGAGACAATTTCAATAAATTTGTTATTAGAGAAGGGCTGTTACTATAACTTTGTATGTATATATATATATATATATATATATATATATATATATATATATATATATATATATATATATATATATATATATATATATATATATATATACACGAACCTGTTTTGTAAAATCGCTTTAATATAGGGACTATTATTGTAGATTCACAGTACAATGACTAAAAGTGAAATTAAAACTCGACCCGAATGCAGTATATATGGATGTTTTAAAAAACGAAAATATAAAAAGCGAGTATATATGGATGTTTTACAACTCTTCATTTATGAAAACAAATTATTTATAAAAATAAAAATATAAAAGGTTGTAGATAAATAGTTTTATAAAAACGCTTTCGTGAGGCTAAAAATGTGGGAAAAAAGGCAAAGCCTAATGAAAAAAATTATAAAGAAAATTTGGATCAAATTTGTAAAATAAAATGAAAGTTAAACCAAAATTATATTAAAAAATGATGTTTCCACCAAAATTGTAAAAAAATAAAAATAAAAGTTGAGCTAAAATCGTATAAGGACAAAACAAATAATAAAGTTTATTAAAGATATTATGCATGCATGACTAAATCCATAATAAACAAATAATAAAGTTTATTAAAGATATTATGCATGCATGACTAAATCCATAAAAACAAATAAATGTTGGGATAAAGTTGGGAAAAAACCCTGGGTTATAATTGTAAGAAATAAAAGGTATAGGGACTATAGGTGTGCACCAGATTTTGTAAGTTATATAATGTCTTAAGGGACAATTTTGGAACTTTTTTAAATAAGAAGACAATTTCAGTAAATTTGTTATTAGAGAATGACTATTACTATAATTTTGTATATATATGAACCTTTTTTGTAAAATTGCTATAATATAGGGACTATTATTGTAGATTCATAGTACAGTGACTAAAACTGAAAAATTAAAACTCGACCGAATGCAAAGAGAAGGTATCGAACTCGGGATCTCTGGAGTTAGATATATGCACAACGCCTTCACAACTAAGCCAGAACCAATTTTGTGTTTTAGTTGCCATATTAAATATATAATTGCTGCAGAGCACGTGGAAGCCACTCTGCTTTGATAATTGTATGAGTATATAATTGGTGGGAAATTGGGTGGGCAGCGACTAGAGGTGCACATATACCGGTTATAACCGGTTTCAGTTATTATGAGAACCGGTTTTTTATTTAACCGGTTGTGGCTTGACCGGTTTCGGTTTAAACCGGACCGGTTTAGGCCGGTTTTTTTGCTTTCAAATGTATAACCGGTATAACCGGTTCCGGTTCCGGTTAAAACCGGTTTTTATATAACCGGTTCCGGTTAAACCGGTACAAAAACCGATTTTAATGAATTAAAATCTTTAAAAATACAAAAAAAAAAAACTAAAAAATACTATAAAAATACATAAAAATTTATATTGTCTTTGGTTATGATATACAATAAGAAACAACATTGTTTGAACTTGAATAACATTGATTGAAATTGAAATGAAAAAAACAAACGTGAACGACCAAATACGTATTATAAAAAACTAGGAATTATAGTTTTCGAATAACCGAGGTTCAACATCGAAAAACCTAGGTCAATCTCCAACACATTACATAAACTAGGAATGATAGTCTTCATCTAGAAATACCAAAGTTTTAAAATTCAAATTACATAAACGTCAATAATAATAATAGTAGGAATTATAGTCTTCAACTTTGTCGTCTTCAAATCTTCAAGCTTTTAATCCGAAAATTCTTCAATCTCACCCTCATCAACTTCGGTCGTTGGAGGTGATATCCCCATTGCAACTTCTTCTTCGTGGATATACTCTTCCACCGGTGGTAAAAGCGGCCCTTCGAGCGAAACGCAATGTTGTATCCTTTCGACGCCATCCAAGTAGTCCTTCAAGCAAACGCATACTTCCATCGATTCGGCCGTGAGTTTGGACATTCTTTCCGTGATGACCCTGCCACTAAAAGAAAAAGCGGATTCCGAAGCTACCGTGGAAGCTTGGACGGTTAGTAAATCGCGGGCCATGGCGGCTAGAATCGGGAATTGCACTTCCTTTTCTTTCCACCAAGCCAAAATGTCAAAGTTTTGAAATTCTTCGACGGTAAAGTGGGCTAAAAAGTTTGTGGCCATATAATTGCCCAATTCGCTACTTGGGCGGAAGTACGTTGGCGTTTTGTGGCATCCTCCATCAAAGTGTTATAAAGATTTATGTTAACGTTTCTTCCCGATGAAGATGAACCGGCCATACCTCTACGAATATGATCAACTATTACATTAGTTGGTTGACCATATTTGGTAGCGTACATTTCAAATAATTTTTTGAAAGAGTCATTGAATTTAAAAACTTGATTTTGAACGAAATTTGGTTCGAGTTCACTTAATCCCAAGTTTTCATAAATTTGCCCCATTAAAACGTTTACACCACCCACATTTATAGTCGGGTTTAGGGCGGCGGCACATGTGAAGACTAAAGGCAATTCCCGAAAATATTTTAAAAATTTGCTTTTCATAGCAATAACCATATTTTGAAACAATGTGATCGAAGAATACTCGAAATTTGCCATTTTTTCCGTCATAAGAAAAATTTGATTTAAAACCAACGGACTCGTGGGATAGTAAACGCCCGACAACAAAGTTGTTGCCTCCTTGAAAATTTGTAGAAAATGTGTTAGTTCTTGAAGCAAATTCCAATCCGATTCGGGGATTGAAACCGATCGACGTTTTTCAACAAGTATTTCGTTAAACGCATTAAGTGTGAGTTTTTGACGTAAAATGCTTTCAAACATAAAACAAGTTGAGTTCCATCTTGTGGGTGTCTCAAAGTTAGGGCCTAAACATGGTTCGTTACATTGTGCACAAAAAAACCGGTAATTTGCTTGTCGTTGGTTACTTGTGCCATAAATTGTGGTTAAAAGATTTTTAAATTTCGTACGTAAATCATCACAAACTTGAAGCCCGGCTTGCACACTTATATTTATAATATGTGCAATACATCGGGTATGAAAAAAGTCGCCATCTAAAATTGGTTTTAGTCTTAATTTCATTCGATTGATGGCGTTTGTGTTGTTTGACGCGTTATCGAGGGACATAGAAAAGACTTTATCGTCTATTTTATATTCCGCCATAACGTCCAATAATATTTTTAATAAGTTTGCACCGGTATGTGGATAACCAAATAATTTAAAATCTATTGTCCGTTTCATCATTAGCCAACTATCGGGATGAAACCAATGAGCGGTAACGGCTAAATAGGAATTTTCATTTCCGTGGGGGGCGGTCCAAACGTCACAAGTTAGCGAAATCGAATTTTTGTAGTTTGCAAATCCTACAATTATTTCGGATTTCGCTTTGGCCCAAAGTGCAATAGCATCACGTCGAAGAGTAGTACGACTTACAGCGGAGTATCGAGGTTGAAGTTTCGTTTTGATGATTTCCGTAAGCCGCGGGTTGTCGAAGTGGTCGAATGGAAGTGCTTCTTGGATGACAAACTTGGCAAAGGCTTCTCTTACGGCATCGTTGTCGTACACAAATAAAGCGCCGTCCGATCCAATTGTAGTTTGCGTCGGATCGGTACTAGTTTGTTGGAGCGCTTTGCAACCGCTACTTATATGTGACCTCAACGTTGAGTTGCTCGTTGACGAATAAAACCTCCCACATTTCTTGCACCAAGCTTTTTTCGCACCATCTCTCATAACACAATAATCGAAATTCGACCAAACATCGGCGGATCGCGTTGTGGTTTTGATTTCCGCTACATCATCGTTGGTATAGTTTCGTGTTATGCCCGAAGTACCAACGGAAGCGGAACCGGTAGCGGAACATGACGAAGCCATCTTGAAATTGTTAGAAAATAGGTCGGGAATGCGAAAAACGTCGAGATTTGTGAGTGTTTTTTGCGGGGTGTTGAAACCAAATGAACCAACATCTATTTATACTAACAAATGAGGGGTAAAATGGGTATTTTTGACATTTTAACGGCTATAAACGGCTATAATCCGAGCAAAAGAAGCCAAAATCACAAATTTTCCCGTTTTTTAACGGCTAGGAAAAAAAACCGGAAAAAACCGGTTATTTTCCGGTTAAAAAACCGGTTAAAGAAAACCGGTTAAAAAACCGGGTCAAAAAACCGGTTCGCGCAAATGAATGTTAACCGGCTCATAACCGGCGGTTCGGTTAAACCGGGCCCGGTTCTTGGATAACCGGTTATTGGAAAAACCGGTCCGGTTATTATTTCCGGTTTTTAAAAAAAACCGGTTACGATGTGCACCTCTAGCAGCGACATCACGACAATAGGAGATTTGGGGTCCTTTTAAAAAGTAAAAGTGTAAAAATTGTTAGAGTAAATTACATAAATGGTCCCTATGGTATGGTGAAGCTAGCAACTTTTGTCTAAGTTCTTTCGTTACACCGGTATAATTTCGTTACACCGGTAGTCCCTATGATTTCATTTTCTTGTAGTATAATTTCTAAGCTATTAAATCAAACTTTTTTTTGTTAATTATAAAATAGTTTACTATGGTCCTTTGGTTGTCCAAAAGTTGCACTCTCGGTCTATTTTTTCTAATCATTTTTTCGCTAAGTTTGGTTTTTTCTTTTCTTTCTTTTCGGAATGATCTCCCTTTATCTACTTTATGTTGTCGATAGTGGGTGCTTAAGGATTTTTTGGGTTGAAGATGGTGTAACTTTCTGGGTGTGGGTTTCTTGATCGAGGTTTGGTCAACTACAAAACACAACTGAGAGAAGACAAATGGGAATGGAAATTATGTATTAGAAGCTAGTTTGTGGAAATAATGGTATGTATCAAATGTTGAGCTCTGTTGTTGTTCAAAACAACTCACTTGTAGTTGTTATGTTTACAAAGTCTTAAATCAATTTATCTACCTAATTATATGACTATTAGACTTACGAGCAAGTATTACTCGGTCATTTAATAGTATAGTTTAGGCAAGTAAAAGGGATCGAATTTTCCACAGGGAATTATTAATTAATTTAAAGTCTTAAATTATCAATCAAACAGTTTAGAGGCGAGTTTTAGTAAAAACTCGTAAAACTAAGTTTTGGATGCTTGTAAAATAGGCGAAATAATAAATAACAACTATCGTATCAACACGACAATAAAGAGATAATATGATAAAATTATAACAAGGGAAGCTTTCGCCCAGGATTTGTTGATTCATATAAACCTATGTTGACTAGTTTTGATTATGTGCAATGAGTTAAAATAGGTTGCATTAAGTGGTAGGATCATATGGTCAAGTCACCAATTATGTGATTTCTAAGTTAATATAGCACAATGGTCATGTAACTAAATAACTTATAATCATGGAATATTAATATAATCTAGCATGCAAATATAGTCCATACCCTAATGGTCATAGTGATATGTTCATACAATCAATGGTCATGAGTTGCAACTAAATGTGATATAAGTTTTATTTCACTAATCAAGTTTATAATTTAGATAACTTCCCTAGTTAAATGACCAATAACTAGTCCAAAGATATATAATTTTCAATTACACATAGCAATGGTTCATATGATTAATTTGTTTAAATGGTCAATAAACTTAAGCATATGAAGATGGTTATCAAGATTACAAACTTTAATCACATTCAATAATATAGCATGCAAATTATATATCCTAACCGATTTTAAACTCGAATCAATAACTAAATCAACACATATTTATATTAACGAATCAACATCACCTAGGCAAAAGCTACAGGGAATCTAGCCTAGCATGGTATCAAGTATACAATAGCAATATGAAAAATACATGATAAAAGATACCAACCGGTTAAAATCGATGAATCCTTGCTACAATGATGATCTCCGCTCCTTCTTGTAATGTAAATAACACTCAAATACACTTATCATACATTTAAATGGTGAAATACACGAAATAAACTAACTATCAAATGTCAATTCTCTGATTTCTCTCTTGTATTCTAACATTGGTCACCAAAATGGTCGTGCAATGCCTTCTTTTTATAGCTGGATAAAGTGAGAGGCGCGGTGCGCCTATATCTGGGCACGGTGCGCCTAATGGTAGAGAGCTGGCTCGCTTTATCGCTGGAAAGGCCACGTGCAAGTTTCTTTTAAGATCCGATCTAGGGCGTGGTGCGCCTATGCACATGTTAGGCAACCCGGTTGAATCATTAGATGAACCCATGCTCCATTATTTTAATGCCAAGTGGGCAAAATGTCGTAAACTGGATCCTTCGGAGGCGCGGTGTGCCGATGGCCTGGGCGGGGTGCGCCCTCTTTGATTCCACTATAGCACTTGGTTTCTTTTTAAGCTCAAAACTCTTGTCAAATCCGATCTTTTGCTCCATACGTGTCTTTTAGCTACAAAATGTATTTTTAAGCAAATCAGGAATATTTATTTTAAGAAATGTACGAAACTATACTAAAATGACACTGATATCGCCCGGAAAATGTGTATAATTTACGCGATATCAAAATACCCCATACTTGAACTTTGCTTGTCCTCAAGCAATTTTAGAATAATTTTTAGGTTAAAAATCAATCCAAATAAACAAATACAGACACCATAGAAAAAGGTCAATGTCAGTCAACATGGTCAGAATCAGTTTTGTAAGGAACCTATATTTTGAACAAACGTTACCCACTTTTAGCATTGTGAACCACTTTCTTTTGCTACTCGAAGGACGAATAGACTCGTTAAGATTTGGCGATTAGGAGTGTGTATCAGACAAATGAAACAGAGGATGTACCCAGTGGGGGTACTTTTCATCTACCTTTGATGAGGCTTTTATCCTAAAGAAATAGGGTTTTAAATGTCCTCTGGGCAAACATCTGGTTTCTATAGTTTCACCCTTGTACTGTCCTTTACTTTTTACCGTCTCAAACCTTTCATTTCCTTTTTCTCATCACCAATCATAAAACTTCAATCTTCAATCTCGACATGCCAATATATTCTATATCTTCAATTTTTAGCTCGTTTTAGTCTCTAATTTTTGTAGACTTCTTGATGTTTCTGTCTTTTTTTTTTTTTTTTTTTTGAAGTCTTTAATTAATCGTTGGATTTCTTTGACTTTTTCTTTTCTCAAGAACTTGGCTTCTAAGAATTTCTTAGATGCGTGGAAGTAGATTGTGATCAAGCTGGTATTATCGATCAATTTTATGACTTGATCCCAATGATGTAAAATAGGGGATCGTCTTCAAAGTTCATCAAGAATCCATGCGATGAATCAAAAATAGTGATGAGAAAGTGGCAATGTAACGTTGTTTGAGACTTGGGAGTACAAAGGGTTAATCCTTTCAGAAGCCAAGATGCGAATTTTCTGATAAATAATATGCAAGGCTTATTATTTGTGTGTACACATCATCCAAATCAACCTCCTCTAAACGTATCTTAATTCATTAAGCGCCTGCATCTGTCTTCCAAACAAGTAGTTTCAAAGTGGTTCGTTAGGCTCAAAGTGTGATCTGTTTGTTCAGTATAAAGAATTTCAAACAAAACTCGGGACCAATCATATGATTCAATCTTTATGACTTGGCACTATGGTATCTGATTTATAATTTTTTCAAAATTTTACCCGAAATTACCCTATAAATGCTCAAAAACAAATAAAATACAATTGTAAATACTGCAATCCCTACCCCATACTTGGTTAATACAACGTCCCCGTTGTATAAATATTTTATAAAATAAGCATAAGAAAAAGGAGTATTGGAACCAACTCCCCTGAGGTATTGTACACGTGATTGCAGATTCTGAACTTGGAGCTCTTGTATTGGATCGAATAAGATACATGATATGTCCTCGTTTAAGTGCGATCTTATTATTATTTTATTATTATTTATTTATTTATTTTTTTATGGACTGAAACGAATGTCAGTTATTCTGCAAAATCATCAAATATAACAAGCAATATCTCAAGCAACACGGTTAGATATACACACAAATAATAAAACACACCACAAAATAAAAACACACTAAAAATCAAAATAAAAATCCAAATCATTTTTTTTTGTTTTTTTGTTTTTGAAATCACCCAAAAATAAAAATATATCAAACAATACCAGTAATGTCAATCCAAATCCTCTGTATCATCAAATCCATGCCTATGTGGCTGATAGTCTCCTCCTGATGGATCGCCATGAGCCCCGCTAGACTGTCCTGCTCCTCCCATCCTCTGATCCCATGTCGGATAGGGATACTGCGGGGGCAGCTGCCATCCTGCCTGCTGATACATGTGTCCCAGGAACTGATGTGTATCATCCAGGTAGTGTCCCATGGCATTCGCCTCTTGCTGGCGACGCATATCCATTTTGCGCATTTCCTCCCGCCTGTTTAAATCCATCTGGACCATTTGGTTATAGAGGAAATTTAAGTTTACCTCTTGTTCTGGTCCTTGCTGCTCGTGCTCGTGCTGGCGGCGTCGGCTCTGTCTGGAAGCATAGGGCTGTGCTTCTTCTGCCCCAAATCCCGGTGGCGGAGTGGTGGAATTAATACCGATGAAATCGAACGTATTCGGCGCCACCCTCCGAATCATAGATTTAAAATGTGATTCGGAGAGGATTTTCGGGTGCTCGGTTTTGACCGTGAGCATGTTTATGGAGGAAAAATCGCCCAATTTCTTTGCGATCCGTGTAATCATATTGCCACCGCAAATCGGGCTAAGCGTGTTTTGCCCTTTTGCTCGCTCCCTAAAAAAAACTGCAATCGCGTGTGGGAGATGGAATTTCACTTCGGGGTTAATTGCTCCCCAAAGTGCCGGCAAATCTTGGTACGGGCATTTGTCAAACCCGTATGATTGGTTCACGGTAAACGTGAGGAGACGGTGGAGCATTCTGTGGATAGGATTTTGGATTTGTTATCTCGCGGTATTGTATTGTTTACATTAGCTATTTCTTGAAAGAACACACTGCATCTCCCTTCGCTAAATTCGCCCTTGTCATAAGTCGAAAGATAAGTTGGGAAGTATGGATGAAATGCGAGCTCCTCGGGGTAAAGGCCTAGGAGGTATGCGAACCGGGCAAGAGACACATCATGCCAAGTCCCCATCAACCGAAAACGAATGTCCTCGTCAGTTGTTTCTTTCTCATACTTAAAAGTAGAAAGAAACTCTAGTGTTAGCTCCATATAGACATTTTCGTTTATTCTGAAAATGTTATTCCAAGCCTCATCCGTCACCACTCCAAACATCGGATCTTCGAATGTCCGAATGAGGTAAGGTGCTAATTTGTCGGATATTCCAATTGCATCCAGCTTGTCCCAATCCACTGCTGGAGCAACATTCATATCTTTCTTTAACAAATTAGCCATAACATACTTCGCATCCCGTTCTTCATCCGAGTTCCCAAATCTTAAATATGGATGATTTGTTTTTGAAGTCTTAAATTTGGTACCTGCAATCACCATTCAAATAATGAGCTAAATAAGCAAGTAAAACAAGGCAATTTGGCTTGGCAGGAGACAGGCGCGGTGCGCCCATGGGCTAGGCGCGGTGCGCCCATGGGCTAGGCGCAATGCGCCCTACGGCTGCACGAAACTGCCTGTTCAATCTGTTTTCAATCCAAGTTTTTGCTCACAATCATCCAATATTCGTGTAGGCATTATGATTACTAATGTACTAGACCAAAAATATCACAAAACAAACAACAATTACATCGAAATACAACAAACTAATTTCTAGGGTTTGTTCTTCCCCAATTTATCAATTTGTGTGAAATTTGATGTTTTTGTTATGCAATTGATGTTTGTAATGTAATTTTCTAGTCATATGCATCAATAACCCTATCAAAACAACACCTAAATTCGACCATAATCAAGTAATACGAACTTTCAACTCAAGAACACATTTTGGGAAGAATTTCAACAATATGATATCAAAAACAATGTAATCTAGCAATAAATCATGGTATATCATGCAAAGAATAGAAGGAAACAAGGAAAACATACCCATAGGTGAAGATTACCCACGAAAATTTGATCAAAAATCGAGTGTTTTAGGGTTTTTTGCTCGGTTTCTGCGGCGGGTCGCGCTCAAGGGGAGAAGTAGTGTGAAGAATGAATTTTACAGCTTACCCCTTCTGTTTTGTTACTTAACCGGCGCGGTGCACCTCCTTCTGGGCGGGGTGCGCCCTGCGCCTGACTTCAAGCCTTGGTTTTTATAAATTTTCCCTCTTATTTTCCTTTCTTCTTTTATTTTTACCACACAAATTTTTTTTTTAATTATATATATATATATATATATATATATATATATATGTACTTATACATATATATAATAATAATTTGTTTTTATTTTTATTATATATATATATATTTTTAAAATCAACACAAATGAAAAATAAAAATAGCACATACCAATCAAAAACTCGGGTTGCCTCCCGGGAGCGCTTCTTTTTCATAGATTTGGAGTCTTTTTAGCTGGACTCCATTCCACTCTAAGGTTCTACTGTTTGGAGTGGGATGTCTTCGCGTTCATTCTCGAAGGGAACGCCTTCCTCATACCGTTTAAGTCTGTGTCCGTTCACTTTAAAACTCTCTCCTCCTTCCTTAAAAAGATCCACAGCCCCGTGTGGATACACTTCTTTTATGGTGAACGGACCATACCATCTTGTCTTTAGCTTTCTCGGGAAAAGTCTTAAGCGTGAATTGTAAAGTAAGACTTTTTCCCCTGGTTGGAAATCTTTGTTTCCTTTTAACCTTGAGTCGTGCCACCTTTTGATCTTGTCTTTGTAAATCGCTGAATTTTCGTATGCGTCATTTCGCAGTTCATTTAGCTCATTTAATTGACACAAACGGTTAGTACTGACAAGATTAAAATCCATGTTACACGATTTCAAGGCCCAGAATGCCTTGTGTTCAACCTCTACTGGGAGGTGACAAGCTTTTCCATACACCAATCTGTAGGGAGTAGTGCCAATAGGTGTTTTAAAAGCGGTTCGAAAAGCCCAAAGTGCATCATCAAGCTTTTCGGACCAATCTTTTCGACTAATTCCCACGGACCTTTCCAAAATGCGTTTTAAGGCCCTGTTTGTGATCTCCGTTTGACCACTTGATTGCGGATGATAAGGTGTGGATATTCGATGGGTTACCCCATACTTATTTAAAGCATTTTCCATTTTTTTGTTGCAAAAATGAGTACCCCTATCGCTTATAAGAGCTTTAGGAACACCAAAACGTGCAAAAATGGTTTTCAAAAATTTAACCACACCTCGAGCATCATTTGTGGGTAAAGCTTTTGCTTCAGCCCACTTTGATACGTAGTCAACTGCAACCAAGATATATTTATTTCCTTGGGAATTAGGAAAAGGCCCCATAAAGTCAATACCCCATACATCGAAAATTTCACATACCTGGATAGAATGCAATGGCATTTCATTTTTGGAAGAGATATTACCCGCTCGCTGACACGGATCGCATGTCTTGACGAACTTTGTTGCGTCTTTGAAGATTGTAGGCCAATAAAAGCCTGCTTCAAACACTTTTCGCGTGGTGTAATTCGCTCCGTGATGTCCACCTGTAGGTCCTTGATGGCATTGCTTAAGTATGTCTTGAATTTCCTTCCCGTGCACGCACCTCCTTATGATGTTATCCGGACATGAGCGAAAAAGGTATGGCTCATCCCATAGGTAGTACTTGATGTCTGCAAAGAACTTCTTCTTCTGTTGATGAGTAAGCCCTCCAACAAGCACTTTGGCTGCAAGGTAGTTCACAATATCTGCATACCAAGGGGTTTCCATGGGTTTCCATATTAACATGAACTGACATTACATGTTCTTCAGGGAAGGAGTCGTTCACTCCTTTTTCTTCTCTCGCCTTTTGTTCCGGATTTTCCAGCCTTGACAAATGATCTGCTGCCAAATTCTCGGACCCTTTTTTGTCTTGAATTTCGATATCAAATTCTTGTAACAGCAAGACCCAACGAATTAAGCGGGGTTTGGCATCTTGCTTGTTGAACAGGTACTTGATTGCTGAGTGATCTGTATAGACAATGGTTTTTGATAAAATTAGATAAGGTCTGAATTTATCAAAAGCATACACTACTGCTAGGAGTTCTTTTTCAGTGGTAGTGTAGTTTTCTTGGGCAGGATTCAGAGTTTTGCTGATGTAGTAAATTGGCTTGAACTTCTTGTCGATTCTTTGGCCTAGGACGGCTCCCAATGCGATATCACTTGCGTCTGTCATCAGTTCAAATGGTAGATTCCAGTCTGGGCCGATCATGATTGGAGCAGTGGTTAATTTAAGCTTCAAAAATTCAAAAGCATTAACACATTCATCGTTGAAATCAAATTTTACATCATTTTGTAAAAGTTGTGTTAAAGGTTTTGTTATTTTAGAAAAATCTTTTATAAACCTCCGGGAAAAACCGGCATGTCCCAAGAAGCTTCTGACTCCTTTCACGTTGGTCGGTGGTGGAAGTTTAGCAATGACTTCCACTTTTGCTATGTCGACTTCAATCCCTCGACCTGACACTTTGTGGCCCAAGACTATTCCCTCTTTAACCATGAAGTGTCATTTCTCCCAATTGAGCACTAGATTTGTTTCTTCACATCGTTTAAGCATTTTGTCTAGATTAGACAAACAGTTTGTAAATGAGTCACCAAATAGCGAGAAGTCATCCATGAAGACCTCCATTGAGTTTTCCATCATGTCATGGAAGATTGCTGAGACGCATCTTTGAAAAGTGGCTGGAGCGTTGCATAGACCAAAAGGAATTCTTCGGTATGCGAAGATTCCTAGAGGGCAGGTGAACGTGGTCTTTTCTTGATCTTCTGGGTCAATGGGAATTTGAAAATAACCTGAAAAACCATCCAAGAAACAGTAATATGCTTTTCCTGATAATCGTTCTAGCATTTGATCCATGAAGGGAAGAGGAAAATGGTATTTTCGTGTTGCATCGTTTAATTTGCGATAATCGATGCACACCCGCCATCCTGTCACTGTTCTGGTAGGTATAACTTCATTCTTCTCGTTGGTAATGACGGTTATCCCTCCTTTCTTTGGAACGACGTGGATTGGGCTTACCCATTTGCTGTCAGAGATTGGGTAGATGATACCGGCATCGAGTAGCTTCATGATTTCTTTATCGACCACTTCTTGCATCTTTGGGTTAAGCCTTCTTTGATGTTGGGCTGTTGGCTTTGAATCTTCTTCCATCAGTATCTTGTGAGAACAGATGGTTGGGCTTATTCCCTTGATGTCTGAGATGCTCCATGCGATGGCATTTTTCCTTCTTTTGAGAACTTTCATAAGCTCTTCTTTTTCTTCTTGGCTCAATTCAGCTGAAATAACAACAGGGTATTCTTTAGTATCAGAAAAAAATGCATACTCCAAATGGTTTGGAAGTATTTTCAATTCTGGGATACTCTGGTTCTTTGGAGATTTTTGCTTTGGAAGTACAGTTTCTTCCCGTTCAGCGAAATATGGTTCATCTTTCAAGAGTTCTTCTAGCTCCTTCAGATCCTTTTCAGGGTCGAATGACTTCTCAGCAAGTTGCATTTCGTGACTATGGCTATCTTCTTGTATGGCCCTGGCTTCTTCTTCCAATAGTAAGTCGAAAGTGTCAATATGGAAGTCTGTGTCATCACTCATCGTCGAGTGTTTGATCGTGTGGTTCATGCCAAAGGTGATAGCGTCAGTGCCAACCCGAATGGTTAGTTTTGTGTCGTGGACGTCTATTAAAGCTCTTGCTGTGGCTAAAAAGGGTCTTCCGAGAAGAATGGGGACTTCATCATCTTCCTCCATATCCAATATGACAAAATCTACAGGAAAAACAAATTTGTCAACTTTTACAAGAAGATCTTCTACAATTCCTCTAGGATAAGTTACCGCCTTATTAGCAAGATTAATTGTCATTCGAACGGGTTTTGGTTCTGGTAGATTTAGTTTCCTGTAGAATGAATATGGCATTAAATTTATACTAGCGCCTAAGTCTGCTAAACCATAGCTACTAGCATGGTTTCCAAATGTGCAAGGAAGATGTAAACCGCCGGGATCTCCCACTTTCTCTGGTAAGTTTTTCATCATCATAGCGTAGCATTTTTCACTTAATGTGACCAATGACACTTCTTCCATTTTCTTGCGGTTAGTGAGAAGGTCCTTGAGGAATTTGGCATATTTTGGCATTTGTGTGATTGCATCAACGAAAGGAATGTTAATGCTTAGCTGCTTTAGGTGTTCAAGGAATTTCTTGAATTCTTTGTCTTCTTTCTCTTTCTTCAACCGTTGAAGAAATGGAATGGTCGGTTGATGTGGCTCTGGTGAGGATGTTTCTTCACCCTTAGTTTGCTCATTATCCTTCTCTGCCTTACCTTGTTGTGATTCAGGAGCTGAATTGATGGTGTTTTCCATGACTGCTGGTGGGATGATTTTTCCGCTTCGGGTAGTTATTGCTTTTGCTTGGGCTCGTGGGTTCGGCTCGGTGTTGGTGGGAAGCGTTCCTGGTAGTCTTTCTTGCAAAACTTTAGATATTTGGCCAATTTGGTTCTCGATGTTTTGAATGGAGGCTGCTTGATTTCTCAGTTGAACTTCGGTTGCTGAGTGTCTCTTTTCTGATCCTTCCATAAATTTGCCCAATATGTCTTCTAAGCTTGGCTTCTTTTCTTGGGTATGTTGTGGGTTAAATCCTGGTAGTGCCTGTTTATGTTGATTATAAGGTTGTTGCTGGCGTTCGAATGGTGGTTGTTGCCTCTGTTGTTGGTTGTAAAAATCATTTCCTCCCCGCCAGTTATTTCTTCGTATCGGGTAGTCGAATCTGTCTCCGGATGAGTAACACACATCTACTTTCTTGTTACCGTCTTCATCGTAAGGACAGTCTTTTTGTAGGTGAGGACCGCTGCAGTTGTCACATCCTACCGTGATGACATGGATGTTTTGATTCATTTTTTTGAGGTCTCTCCTAAATTGGTCCAATCGGTTATGTATGGCTGACATTCCTTCCACTGCTTCTTCTTTTAGCTTCCTTCGACATGACGGATCTCTTGAGGAATGGTAGTGGTGGGAATGTTTTGCAAGTTCCTCAATTCTTTCGTAAGCATCAGTGGCGGTTAGGTTTATGAGTGGTCCTCGCCCGTCGAGTAATTGTCTGGTTTGTGTATTGATGCAATCATAGAACTTCTGTACTTTCTGATGTTTGTCCATATCGTGTTGTGGACAATCTTGAATCAATTCTTTGAATCGACTCCATGCTTGGTACAAAGTTTCATCTTCGTCTTGAAGGAAGTTTTGAATTTTTGCTTTCATTTTATTGATTTTGGAAGGTGGAGTGTATTCTTCAATAAAATCTTCTTTTAATCCGTCCCAGGTAGTGATGGGACCTGGAGGTAGTCTCTTTAACCATTTCTTTGCACCTTCGCATAGTGTCATTGGAAAAATTCGTAACATGATTGCATCTGAGGAAATTCCTGGAATGTTGAAACAATCAGTTATTTCCGTGACTTGCTCGATGTGTTCGACTGGATCTTCTTCTTCCGTCCCTTTGAAAGTAATGCCTTTTAGAGCGGAAAGGTAATGGCCTTTAAGCTCAAAATTTGCATTTTCAGGAATTTTTGGGCGTATGAGGCTTGGTCCTGTTCCGTCTCTTGCTCGGTTGTAGTATGCTTTCAAGGTTGGTTCTGGTTCGTTAACTGGGGCTGCCATTTCTTCTATTGGTTCTTCTTTTGGGAATATGCTTCTTCTTGTTTTTCTCCTGATGTTAAATTCACGTTCTGGTTCGTTCAATGCAGGTATGATGTTTGGTTGTGAACTTCGGGTCATAAACTGCACATTAGAAACTGTTTGCAAGTTGGGTGCGTTTCTCTTTTTTTTTATTTAAAATAAAATATATTTTATTTATTTTATTTATTATTTTTTTTATAAAAATATAAAAAATATATATTTTTTTATACAAAATAAAAAAAATTGAACAAAAAGTTTAAAACTTTTAAAACCTTTATGTAATCAATCAGTTATAACAACCGAATATCTTATCAAATCCACTATAATGCGTTGACTATCAAATAAAGAACGGCCAGGCAGGACAGTAGGGAGGCAGGACTCTTTCGGTCAATGACCTTTCGAAAATCCAACAACCAAACCGAATCTGTCTATTCTGACACCGTTCTCGTAAGTAGAATTACTAGCATGATAGTTGGATTGATAATCAATTTAGTTTGAAACAACTAAATAAATTGCAAGCGGGTCTTAAAATTATTTAGTAACAAACATAGAGAAATACATGAAAGTTTTGAAACGAACGTGAAATTTTAACTTTCCACGGTAAAAACCGTAAAAAGGATCGATTGACTAACAATTGTAAACAATAAAATTAATTAAATAATTCCCCGGCAACGGCGCCAAAAACTTGTTGTTGTTCAAAACAACTCACTTGTAGTTGTTATGTTTACAAAGTCTTAAATCAATTTATCTACCTAATTATATGACTATTAGACTTACGAGCAAGTATTACTCGGTCATTTAATAGTATAGTTTAGGCAAGTAAAAGGGATTGAATTTTCCACAGGGAATTATTAATTAATTTAAAGTCTTAAATTATCAATCAAACAGTTTAGAGGCGAGTTTTAGTAAAAACTCGTAAAACTAAGTTTTGGATGCTTGTAAAATAGGCGAAATAATAAATAACAACTATCGTATCAACACGACAATAAAGAGATAATATGATAAAATTATAACAAGGGAAGCTTTTGCCCAGGATTTGTTGATTCATATAAACCTATGTTGACTAGTTTTGATTATGTGCAATGAGTTAAAATAGGTTGCATTAAGTGGTAGGATCATATGGTCAAGTCACCAATTATGTGATTTCTAAGTTAATATAGCACAATGGTCATGTAACTAAATAACTTATAATCATGAAATATTAATATAATCTAGCATGTAAATATAGTCCATACCCTAATGGTCATAGTGATATGTTCATACAATCAATGGTCATGAGTTGCAACTAAATGTGATATAAGTTTTATTTCACTAATCAAGTTTATAATTTAGATAACTTCCCTAGTTAAATGGCCAATAACTAGTCCAAAGATATATAATTTTCAATTACACATAACAATGGTTCATATGATTAATTTGTTTAAATGGTCAATAAACTTAAGCATATGAAGATGGTTATCAAGATTACAAACTTTAATCACATTCAATAATATAGCATGCAAATTATATATCCTAACCGATTTTAAACTCGAATCAATAACTAAATCAACACATATTTATATTAACGAATCAACATCACCTAGGCAAAAGCTACAGGGAATCTAGCCTAGCATGGTATCAAGTATACAATAGCAATATGAAAAATACATGATAAAAGATACCAACCGGTTAAAATCGATGAATCCTTGCTACAATGATGATCTCCGCTCCTTCTTGTAATGTAAATAACACTCAAATACACTTATCATACATTTAAATGGTGAAATACACGAAATAAACTAACTATCAAATGTCAATTCTTTGATTTCTCTCTTGTATTCTAACATTGGTCACCAAAATGGTCGTGCAATGCCTTCTTTTTATAGCTGGATAAAGTGAGAGGCGCGGTGCGCCTAATGGTGGAGAGCTGGCTCGCTTTATCGCTGGAAAGGCCACGTGCAAGTTGCTTTTAAGATCCGATCTAGGGCGTGGTGCGCCCAAAAGTAAGGCGTGGTGCGCCTATGCACATGTTAGGCAACCCGGTTGAATCATTAGATGAACCCATGCTCCATTATTTTAATGCCAAGTGGGCAAAATGTCGTAAACTGGATCCTTCGGAGGCGCGGTGCGCCGATGGCCTGGGCGGGGTGCGCCCTCTTTGATTCCACTATTGCACTTGGTTTCTTTTTAAGCTCAAAACTCTTGTCAAATCCGATCTTTTGCTCCATACGTGTCTTTTAGCTACAAAATGTATTTTTAAGCAAATCAGGAATATTTATTTTAAGAAATGTATGAAACTATACTAAAATGACACTGATATCGCCCGGAAAATGTGTATAATTTACGCGATATCAAGCTCCAATTCAATTTTTGTTACTTTCTAAGTTAATATGAGCACTGAAAGAAGTTAAACCCCTATGTTAGAAGCTTTGTCGTCTGTTGACACGTCGCAGTCGTTGATACGGTAAAAAATATAAAATTTAATACCTTACAAGCACACTAGCTGAGTGGAAGTAAGGGTCGATCCATGGAGTTAGTGGTTGAAGTATGTGTCAAGAATTAACCAAACTATAATGTCACTCTATAGCTGGTGGCGTTCCATACACTTCACAAAATCCAAACACGATGAAAATATTGAAAACATAAACGAGCATAAACGAACCAATTAACTTCAAATCCCGATCCAAACCAACCAAACGTTATGATCCCGAGGTATACTTAGAAAATCAGAAGTGCTCGATATCAACAAACAACCCAACGAACAATTAAACGTAAACCGAAAACGAAACCGCGAGATAACTGAAACTGAATGATTGCATTAAACTAAAAACCAAACCGAAAGTCAAATGTTTCTGACTTCGGGAATAATCCAGAACCGACACGTTCCATCAAGTTCTACAATCCAAAACCGTTGGAAACGAGCGATAAACAAAACCGAAAAATACGAAAATTAAACTAAACTATGAAAATACCAACTTCTAATCACTGAAATCCGAAAACACGAGTCGAAGAGGTCTGAGTTCTACTCAAAGGTCGGATCTTCGCTCCCGAAACACAAACCGGAAGCCTCTATTTATAGTTGTGAAATTTGACCAATCGCGCCACGCAATGGTGAAATCCACGACACGAGCTTATCTCATCCGAGCATTGACTTTTCGTGACGCGCGTGCCTTTCAGTCCGCGGCGCGCGTGTCTTTTCGCCTGAAAATGGACTTCATTCCAAACTTCTTCGTTTTGTACGTATTTAACCCCTGTTTTATCATATTTCACACACAAGCACTAGACACGAAAAGTGAGTAATATAGCAGTTTATGAGATATAATTCACTCAGAATAGGGCTCAATGACGACTAAAATACTTGATATTACTAGGCGTCGTCAAACACCCCACACTTGCGTCTTGCTTGTCCCCAAGCATGTGAGTTTTTAACAAATTTTAACTAAGACTAAAACATTCTTGAATGACTCCAGTTTCAAAGTTTATTGTATCCAGAACTTAGATGAAAATGATTTTGAGAAAAATGACTAGAATACCCTTTGGGAACCATGACTTTCTAAAGAACCCTTGATTACAAATTTTCAGTTCACACGAGTGCAAACTTACTCATTCAAATTCTAAAGGCTGTTAATGAACTATCCATGACTTTCGATGTTGTCCGTGTAACGAGCTTTCGAAAATACTATCCCAGACCAGACGATCTTAGGTAGTAAGGTGCATAAATACCCTTTCAGGGCTACCCTTTTCGGAGCTACCGACTCGAACAACAAATGCCACTAATTGATATTTCCCTCCTGAATCCCAATCCTAAGATGTTCTAAATCTTGCATTTTTCTAACTTCTAAATACTCAACTTATATAACTAAACAATAGCATGATAACAACTAAATAGTATCTCTTGAAAATTACCAATGCTATAACACTCAAAAGCTATTCGTTTCTAAGTTATAACTTCTTAAAAAATTTGAAAAATTGCTAACAATTTTGAAAAATTGCTAAAATTTTTGAAAATGAATTGGTTTCGCAAAAATTTCAAAAATACTCTTTCGACTGTCCCACACCCCACACTTAAAACCGTACAACGTCCCCGTTGTACATAAAATAAATTCAAAACAAGGGAGAAAGAGTTACCCCTTAGGAACGGTAGAATTGCTTGTTGGAACCCATATAACAAGATAAAACTTGCACATCATGATTTGACTGTCCGAGTTGTGGCGCAACAGTGAACAGAGTTGTGGCGCAACAGTGAACACGCCGGTAAATGACAAGTGTAGGGGTACGGTGACCCCACGCTTGTGTGATACAACCCCTCGGTGGATCGCGTTGGTACTTACATACAAAACACTCACAAAACAAACATTAAAGGTAAAAAGAAAATAACAGATAACAACTAATAATAGATATAAAGAGTAGGTTTATGTACAATATTTTCAAAAGCTAATAAAAGAAAAATCAATCATCACCATGCTGCGTCCCAGATGGACCAGCCTCATCATCATGACCTCCAGCGGGGAACGGTGGTGGAACTCGTCCGGTATGAAGGAGTAACTCTCGTAATGCCTCTGCCATCCAAGCCTGCTGTGCCTCCAGCCGTGTCAACCTCGCAACAACGTCCTACAAGGTGGTCTGTACGTCTACAGACTGTGGTGCTGGGCATGACTGCGGTAGTGGCTAAACTAGTGCCTCCGTCTCTATCCTCCTCCTCTGGATGGGTCGGAGCAACATCTCCTCCTCCTCCTCATCATCCTCCGCCTCTTCCTGGAGTGGTACCGGTGCCTGCTGGTTAGCTGGGCGTATAATCTGCTCGATCGTCGGTCGTATCCTGTACACGCCCTGTCTCAAAAGCTCCAGCACCCTCATAGTCTCCAAGTATCGTCCCGTCGCATGGGTGGGTAGTGTCGGTGCCAGGCGGGCCATGACCTCGGCAGTGAGGATGCCATAAGATCGGGCCAATCGTGTAATGAAATGCCCACCAGTCATCGAGCTCTTCGTGCTCGAGCCAATAACTTTGGTCGTCAAGAAAACGGCCAACGTGAACGACAAGTTGAGGACCTGCTCGGGTCTGAGAATGCCCACATATAGAACATGTCAACACGAGAAACCTTCTCACATTCCCTCATGTGTGCAATGGAGGTGGATATGATCCGGTGCATAAGCCTGTGCAACGGGGAGCGGAACTGGCTCTCCTTGGCCCCGCCAGCGTCGAACCTATCGTTGGACATCTCTGCCTAAACGACCTCGTCTGCGTCCCTCTGTGGCTGATCAGTAATGGTCGCAGCCAAGAAGGGTGGAAAATGGATGCTGGCAACCTCCTCCTCAGTGTATATCCCTTTGCGTCTGGAGAAATCTCGAAGTGTGCACTCCCTGCTCTGTCCTCCTAGTCTGAAACGGATAAGGTGGGCCCATGGCTCCTGCAAGGCTGGCACGTAGTGACAGGTGGAGAAAAACTCGAGCATGAGCTCCTTGTACGCAATATCATCCCCCGTGGCCATGAGTCGGTCCCAACCCAGACATGTAAATGTGAATGCCCCATTCGGGTGGATCCATGTGCGGTGAAGGAAAGGAAACAATTGGTCCCAAAGACCCGTCTCGGTCAGCACCTCCTGATCAAAATGAATCGCTGGCTGAACTACTCGCCTGCTGATGGCTCGGAGACGACCCTGGTAGTGCCGAGTCTCCTCCAGCACGGCGGGAAACTGTAAAAATGGGTGATCTGGCCTGTAGTCTAAGTGAGCCATCTGCAAAAAGATTACAAACAGACAAAATTGACAAAATCAGTCCTGTACGCGCGCCGCGGATGGCCACGCGATGATTCGATTCCCGTGTCGTGGCTGATGAATATGTCGCGTCGCGGTTGTTCTGTTGCGAAAATCCCAAAATTTTCACCTGTTTGTTTCAATCCAACTCATCTACAAGGTAACCTAACCATTGACTAGCCTCCCTAGGGTGAGAATTTTGCAAAAACAACACCCTTCGGACCGGTATTGTCGATTTTCTAAGTTTTTCTATTTTGCCCCTATTTGATCCGATTTCCCACTTCAAACACATGCATAAATTCCTCCTGCGCATCGGGTTCCCCTAAACTCACACGACATACTTTTCCCTTTGCTACGTCACGCCTTTCAATGTTGCAAATTCCTTTCGATTGACCCCACACTTTCTTCGTACCCCGACTTTATGTGATGATGACGATAAATTCCTCATAATTACCTTGAAAAACATGACCTAACCTATCTACGAATGTGTTGCCTCCCACCAAGCGCTAGGTTTAACGTCTTCAGTCAGACCGTGATACTTCCTATCTTTCGTTTGGTACAAACTTCCCCATTTCATGTGCGAAATCATGAACCAATGTCGCAAGCAGCGTTGTGAGTTGTGTCATCCGATCACTTACCTGACTTATACATTGCTACTGAGCGTCCAAAATCTGAAAAACCTTTGCTTCCCTGCATCTTGCATCCTTTTCATACTGTTGATGTTTTAGTTCCATCATTTCTATCATGTCCAAGAGTTGCATCTTATCAACTGACGCCAGCGGATGCCCTTTCGATTTCCAAAGGATTTCCTCATCCTCGCCTTCATTCTCCTGCACTCGATTTTTACCCTTACCATTTATTCTTGGTGTCATCAACGGTCTATTATTCAAATATTGACTATCATATCTCGGTGGCAGTGTCATCAGGCATCCAAACATATTTAGTCTTCGTTTCCTTGTGCCAAAAGTGATGTCCAGATCACCCGTCTTGCAATCCATAACAGCTTCGACAGTAGCCAGGAACCGACGTCCCAAGATTAATGACGGCGCATCCTCCAGACATTCGTATTCCATGACTAAAAAATCTACTGGGTAGAAGAAGTCACCTACTTTGACAATCACATTTGTTAACTTGCCTCGCGAAATCTTTGTGGATTGATCCGCCAGTTGCAAAACCGTTCTTTCCGACTCTAATTCTTCGTTCTTGTATTTGTCATATAAATAGTCGGGCAACACATTAACACTGCCCCTAATTCAAGCAATGTGTTCCAAATGACAACATCACCGACAGTTATGGTGATATATGGAGAACCATGGTCTTTCTCCTTCTTAGGAAATGTACCCAACAATGTCTCACTTGCCTTGACTGTCAAGCGCACTTTTTCTGGTGTTGGGACCTTGACCTTTTCTTTTTCTTGACAAATCTCCTTTAAAATCTTTGGGTCCTCAGGACCTTGACCTTTTCTTTTTCTTGACAAATCTCCTTTAAAATCTTTGGGTCCTCAGGAGCATCCTTCAATTCATTAAGCAAGGGTTGATTAACAAATGGCTTGCTTGATGTTCCTTGCTTCTTCCTTGACTTGGAGGACTTCTTCTATTTAAGGCCAGCAACCATTGTTTGTTCCTCCTTTTGAATTTCCTCATCTTTGCTCTCAGCTCCAGCAAGATCATCTACGCTTACTTCTCTCCATACTTTTTCCGGTATGCAACTCTCTACAACGTTTACATGCTCCTTTCCTGCCCGTTGAGTATGATTCGGGTTTACTTCTATGCTTCTCGAAAGCTTACCATTATCTCTTCGTCTTTGGTCTTCAGCCATTTGTGCGATTTGTCTCTCCATGTTAGCAATGACTTTTGCATTGACTTGTGTTTGCTGTTGTACGAGTTCATATAGTTTTGCCACCATATCTTCCTAGTTTTCTGGAGCAGGACGATTATTATTGGTATTAGTGGACCCTGATCTCCGACGTCTTGCTGGCAGGATAAAACTCTTGTAGGAATTTTGTCTTGAGTTGTTCCCATGTTGTGATACTATTCGGTTGCAGAGATGTGAACCAATATTTAGCCTTATCTTTAAGAGTAAATGGAAATAACCTTAACCTAAATATGTTCCTATTGATGTTCCTATTGATGTTCGTAGGAATATTAGCATTCACTATTGCTATAAATTCATACAAGTGATTATATGGATCGTCCTGCTTGTATCCTCTAAACTCAGGTAATACTCCTAATAACTGAGGTCTAATCTCTACCTGACTGTCAGCATTATCTGGAAAGTATATCGGCGATGCATCGTCGTACTCCCGTGGTTGGAAGTGCGACGCAACTAACTGCCCAATCAGTTGAGCAAAGTACAAGGGAGGAACAAAATTACCGTCATTATACAACTCATTGTTGTAGTATCGTTGCCCTTGCCATTGATGTTGATGTTGCTGCTGTTGCTGTTATCTCGGAGGTCCCTGACCTCGGTTCCACAGTTGGTTCTGGTTGACAGGGTTGTTTTGAATCCAACCCTCATCCTCATCATCATATCCTTGATCTCCAGCTTGATATTGGTATTTTGTGGTTGTGGCTGTTATGGTTGAGGTTTATAAATGGGTGATGGTTATTGTTGCGGTTGAGAAACTTGCACTACCGGACGTGGACGCGGGGCACCATCACGGGTCGGCACTCCCCATGTCAAAACAGCAGATGCAAGATTCCTAAAAGGGTTTGTAATTGGTTGACTCAATGGTGGAACTATTGTCTGAGTGCATGGTGGTATGGGTGCAGGTGTTGAAACCGCACCACCACTAGCACTAGTAGAGGCTATATTAAATTCTGCTGAAACTTGGGTACCAACGATGATCCCCCCATTACCTCGCCTGTCGGCTCATTGGTAATATCTTCGACTGTAATATCATCCAGACTCATATTGAACAACCGCTTACGCACACGATTTCTGCGCGCGGTCCGCTCAATCTCAGAATCAAAAAGAAGAAGTGACGATTGTTCACCTCGATGCGTACGCATGCATGAGTCAAAACAACCGTCAAAACCAAACAAAAACAATTACCAAAACAGAAAATAAAACCAACTGACACAATACTTTCAAGCGCACAACTCCCCGTCAACGACGCCAAAATTTGACACGTCGCAGTCGTTGATGCGGTCAAAAATATAAGATTTAATACCTTAAAAGCACACTAGCTAAGTGGAAGTAAGGGTCGATCCGTGGAGTTAGTGGTTAAAGTATGTGTCAAGAATTAACCAAACTATAGTGTCACTCTATAGCTGGTGGCTTTCCATACACTTCACAAAATCCAAACACGATGAAAGTATTGAAAACATAAATCAGCATAAACGAACCAATTAACTTCAAATCCCGATCCAAACCAACTAACGTTCTGATCCGGAGGTATACTCAGAAAATCAGAAGTGCTCGATATCAACAAACAACCCAACGAACAATTAAACGTAAACCAAAATCGAAACCGCGAAATAACTAAAACTGAATGATTGCATTAAACTAAAAACCAAACCGAAAGTCGAATGTTTCTGACTTCTGGAATAATCCAGAACCGACATGTTCCATCAAGTTCTACAATCCAGAACCATTGGAAACGAGCGATAAACAAAACCGAAAAGTACGAAAAATAAACTAAACTATGAAAATACCAACTTTTAATCACTGAAATCCGAAAACACGAGTCGAAGAGGCCTCAGTTCCACTCAAAGGTCGGATCTTCGCTCCCGAAACACGAACCGGAAGCCTCTATTTATAGTTGCAAAATCTGACCAATCGCGCCGCGACTTTATCTTTATCCCCGATGTTCGCAGTTTGAAATTCAAACTTCTCATCCTAGACGCGCATGCCTTTGAGTCCGCGGCGCGCGTGTCTTTTTGCCTGAAAATGTACTTCATTCCAAACTTCTTCGTTTTGTATGCATTTAACCCCTGTTTTTATCATATTTCACACACAAGTATTAGACACGAAAAGTGAGTAATATAGCAGTTTATGAGATATAATTCACTCAGAATAGGGCTCAACGACGACTAAAATAGTTTATATTACTAGGCGTCGTCATTTGTGTATGTGGAAATTATGGTATGAATCAAGATTACATATGATCTAGGAATTGTGGATTTAGTATTTAAGTAAGTTGATTAATATTTTTAAAATTATATGTTACTTTTTATTTTAGGATTAGTCTAGGTTGATGAAATTTGGATTTGTGATAAGGATCTAGGAGCCACATTTAGAACACTAATCATTTGATCTGCAAAGTCCTAGTGACTACTGTTACCGGGAGAGGTTTCACTATTCAGGCTACAACCAATGAATATACTACAAGTGCAACACTCGACAGTCCACATGAGGACTCTAAATCAGCAGTCTCTCACCGCCATTGTCAAACCATTTTGGCACAACCAGAGCTTTTTCCTGTTATCAACCCGCACACACGTTATCCTAGCTCTCCTCTCGGTAACAAAGCAACATGTACCTAAAAGCGCTGAAATATCCTTCGCTCGTTTATAACATGCTACCTCAGAGTAAAGATACAATCAAAGAGAAGAAGAGTTTGTAAAAGATGCAACAAATTACTTGGGGCTGGGTTGAATTAATTCAAATTTTGAATCCACATGGACCACAACCGAAACAAATATCATGTTCATGGATGAAAAGGTTAAAAAAAATAAAATTTGGACATTGCAACTTTTGGAATTTGGACAACCATAAAAACTATTTCTGTAAATTTACCCTTTCAAATGGCCAAAGCTTCGACAAAACCCGTAAATAGAACATATCACACATACCAAACTAATATCTATTATAAAACTATTAATAAATCTTACTTAAAATTAGAGTAAACTGCAAGAATGGTCCCATGTTTAGGACAAAATTGGAGGTTAAATCTATCGACAAAAAATTGCAAATAACCTCCTTATAACAATGTTTCATTGTTTATCATGACTTCGGCCTTTTTTTTCAACCTGAAATAACTAATAAACCTTCTAATACACTGTTTATATTTTTTCTGTTTATTTTAAGAATTTATTAAAAATAAAAAGGGCTCACACCGACCCTAACCCCGCACCTCTCTCCCTCTCTCTATCTTTTTTTGAACCGGCGATGATGAGTACTCTGGAACGTTAGAGGGGTAATTTCGTTCCCGGGCGGGCCCCAATCGCCTCCATTTCCTCCCCCCTTTACCACCAATCCGGGAAAATCCCCCACATGGAGTCGGTCGGAGTTGAACTCACGACCTCCCACCCACGTGGGTATATAACCCTGATGCATCAACCAGCTAAGCTAGGCATCACTTGCTCTCTCCCTCTCTATCTCTCACACCCACACATTAACATTATTTATAGAGAAAATTGCAAAATTGGTCCCTATGGTTTGCCAAAATGGCCAGGTTTGCTCCAAAATGGGTTTTACTAGCACCTAAGGTCCAAAAATGTTATATTTGTTGCGAGTTTGGTCCAATTTTAAAAAAAAAAAAATACTTAGAATGACTTTTTTGCCCTTACTTTTTCTTTTTACTTTTCTTTTAATTTATTTTATGTTTTTCTGATTTAAAAAAAAACAAAAAAGAAATAAAACCAATCTCTCTCTCTTCTTCTCCGTCTTCATCTTTTCTTTTCGTTCTCACTCACGATTGAATTTGGGGATGTTTCCCTCTCTTAAGCGATCCACCTGCAACATCGCTCCTCTATCCCCAAACTCTTCCAACTTGATTCCAATGCTAGTCAATCCTCTCCTCTCTCTCAAATGGATAGCCAAAACCTTTCTCTCCCTCACACACACACACACACAATCTGCAGAACTCGGATGAACCAGATGAACACCCACAAAAACACACGCATACATACACCGGTCAAACACTCATCGATCAACACCCACCCCTCCCCCTGCAAACACACACAATGAAAAGGAAAAGAATCAACTAGTCTTGAAGCTGGAATCCGGGGTGAAAATACCTCCAAAACCTCGAGCTCACAGAGTAGAGAGCCCCTCCATTGAACTAGCGGTGGTCGATATTTTAGTCTCTCGAGTCACCGCCTTGAAGGAGTCTGTTTTTCAGTCAACAGTCCGACGAAGACTCGAGGTCTCGACGCTGGGAAGGCGGTGGATTTGACGTATTGGGAGATTGTGGTTGAGAAATCAACGGTGCCTATGAAGATCCTCACTCATAACAGCAAACGAATCAAATACCAGATCCTCTCAAATCCTGAATTTATCGCTTAAGGGACTACAATCCGGGGTGAAAATACATCCAAGAATCAGAATCAGAATCGGTTCAATTGGGGAGAAGGAGAGGGAGAGAAGATGAAACAGAGTGCCAGAAACGCCGACGGCCGCCTCCACCAACATCGTTCCTAACCTACAATCTCCCTCCACCACCGCCGACAGCAACAGTAGCGGCTCTACTGTTTCCATTTCCTTCCCGTTGATGTACTAGAAACACAGCCTATCACCTTTACCATTTCTCAAACCCCATCAAATCGTTGGTTTTTATTTGTGGACGGGTAAAGGGAGGAGGGTTTTTATTTGTTTTTTTAAATCATAAAAACATAAAATAAATTAAAAGAAACTGAAAAAGAAAAAAGTAAGGGCAAAAAAGTCATTCTAAGTATTTTTTTAAAAAATTGGACCAAACTCGCAACAAATACAACATTTTTGGACCTTAGGTGCTAGTAAAACCCATTTTGGACCAAACCTGGCCATTTTGGCAAACCACAGGGACCAATTTTGCAATTTTCTCTTATTTATATAGCATCCTTACAATTTTAAGCTTTAGGATGTTAATAGATTCTAGTGAAATGACATGAATTCAAGAAAAGATCAAAGTTTGTGAAAGCAACAAAATAGGGACAACTTGTAATCAATACAAAAATGGGCTCTAACCATCAAGTATTAATGGAATTTATATATGAACAAATCATGAAATTTTTATGAATGGAAATTATATACACCTTTTATATTTTTTTCCATTTATTTTATTGATCGGCTTCCTCGGACACAACTCCTCGGTCCAGACTTAGTTCTCACTTCACCACATCCCTTCGTTCTGGTAACCAGCCTCGGTCACCACCGACTTTTGCTGTCTATCTTGTATGCCTTCTTCGTATGCCTAACCAAGAGCATGACTTCTAATCCGGAAGAAGCGGCTGCTTCAGTCCTACTGATCTCATGCCTTTGGTTCCAACCAAGGTTGGTCTAACTGGAGCGAAGAACTCCCACTCAACCGAAAATACTAAGGACTCGTCTGAGATGCAAACCTCAACAACATTGTTAGTATCACCTCTGTTTCTGGTTGCTTCGAACAACAGGTCTTCTTCGGTTGTCTTGGACTGCTCCGGTCTGGATTAGGCTCCACATTTTCTCAACATCTATCTTTTGATCAATCTTGTTCAGCACCCGTGCACAAAGCACACTGAGATTGATATCCACTTTGTTCATGATAAAGTCATCAATCCCCTTCAACACCAATGTACAAAGCACATTGAGATTGATATCTAATTTGTTCGCGATAAGGTCGCCACCGGGCATATTCGTGTTCTTCATGTCCCTTCCAATTTTTAGTATGCGGATATCTTTACGAATGGACTAGTATATTCATTTTTTTTTATTTTTGATCAATCACGAGTGTTCGTCTTCGCCCCCTCAAATGACATGGGTGCATAATTATCTCCATATAGGCCTAATGTACCTGTATTTATTCTCGTTTAGTGATAATTGAGTGATAATCATGGTAGAACGTTATCCTAATATATAATTCTATTATGTGACTAAAGTTGCATTTGAAAGATGTACAACACATATTTGTCTGTAACATTGTTGCAGAAATCGGTATTGGTGGCTGATTAGTCGACGATTAATCATTTGACGGTCTTCAACCGATTACGATTAAACCTAATCGACCGGGTTTGACGATTTGATCAAATATCAGCCTTAGCGGCCAATTAATCGGCATTGGCAGCCATTTTTTGTTATTTTATTGTTTTATTGTTTAATTGTTGTTGTTATTATTATTATTATTAATTATTTATTTATTTGGGTAAAATATCGGCCTAATAAGTCAAGAAAAACAAAAAAAAAATTAAACTTAAAGAATGAAAATATATTTAATATGTATCTAAGAATTAAATGAATCACACTTTGCTATTTTGTTATATTCATTTAATTTTAAATAAATTTTTTATAATTTAGAGTCTGCCAAGCTATTGATTATTTTGATTTATCTCTTAACTCCACTCGACTACCAATCTACCGTCAAACGATTTTTTACAACATTGGTCTGTAATATGTAAATTTAAGAAAAAGTATGAATGTAAAGATTAAAATATTTTTTACAATAATTAAATAATAATTTTCAACAATTTTTTGATAAAAAACAAGAAAAAGTAAGAACAACAATGCCTCTATTATATAAATGTTGTTATATTTATACATAAGTTAGAATCGATGAAAAACAAGTGTAGGAAATTACGCTGTTAGCGCTAGCCACTTTTTTTTTCCATATATCCAAATAATAAAATGTTTCATATGTATTCCATCAATACAAGAAAATTAAAATATTACTTAGATATTTTATCATAGATACAAATAAAATTAAACAACTATCTATAAATAAGAGATTTGCAAAATATAATAGAATATTTGTTTTCAGAAGGAAAATATATATAGCCTACTTTTTTTATCTCTTCAAATATACGGACAAAGTCTTTTTCTGACTAAAACAAGTGCCCAATCTTTCCCACCTGATTCCAAACGAACCCATCTTGTAGACTCCACCGGTAATTTACACGTAGGGTCGATTCATCTCATTCAAGTTTCTTTGCAATCATTTCGCATAAAATTTCCCAGCAAAGATTTGATCTTTTAGGATCCTTCAATCATACCTTCAATGGCGTCTTCTTCAACTTCATCCGTTCACAAGAGCTTTAGGTATGATGTATTTTTGAGTTTCAGGGGCGAAGATACTCGGTACGAACTTCGTTGATCATCTTTATCATGCTCTCAAGCAGAAAAGCATCCATATTTACAAGGACGATGAGAGAATCAGAAAAGGTAAAAAGATCAGTGATGAGCTCATCGAATCTATCGAAGATTCAAAATTCTACATCATTGTTTTCTCCAAAAACTATGCCTCTTCATCTTGGTGCTTGGATGAGCTTGTGAAGATAATGGAGTGCCACAGGACGACAGAGCAGACTGCCTACCCTGTCTTCTATGATGTGGAACCCTCCGCGCAAACAAAGTGGGGCAGTTGGAGAAGCCTTTGCCAAATACGCAATGGAAGAGGCTGCGGGGAAATGGAGGGAGGCTCTGAAAGAAGCAGCTGATCTTGCTGGGTGGGAGTTGAAGAAGACCGTTGATGGGTAATTCCTTCATTAGATCTATGCAATATTCTTGTATTTTATTTCTTTCTTATCTAGCGTATAAACTGGATGTAAAAGGCTCGCACATGGCTTCTTAGATTGTCAAATTTTAACTCTAGTTTGAGTCTTGTCCAAAGAATAACATTGAAACATGATTATACAACTATGTTATTTTTCATTTTGGGTTGTATGTTATAGATCTGAAAGTAATTGGGCATGTGGGATTTTGAGTACGCTAATTGACTTTTTTTTTTTAAATAAAGGCACGAAGCAAAATTCATCCAAAAAATAGTTGAAGAGCTTTCACTAGAGCTACATTCCATCAATTTTAACATTGATAAAAAGTTAGTTGGAATGGAGACCCGGATCAAAGATCTTGTACCATCTTTAGGAATTGGTCGTGATGATGTCCGCATGATCGGGATCAAGGGGATAGGAGGTGGCGGAAAGACAACTTTAGCAAGAGCTGTTTTTGATCACATATCCCTTCAGTTCGAAGGAAAAAGCTTTGTTGAAAACGTCCGGGAAAATGCTTCTTTGTCCAGTTTAAAATCGTTGCAAAAGCAAATCCTATCAGATGTATTCAATGAAGATATCAGGGTTAGTAGTGTTTTGGACGGGACACACTTGATGAAGAGGATGATGCATGATACAAAGGTTCTTGTTGTTCTAGATGATGTGGATCATATAGATCAACTTGAGGTGTTAGCCGGTGAGCTTAATTGGTTCAAACCGGGAAGTAGGATTATAATCACAACAAGAGATGAGCAAGTGCTGATAGCACATCAGGTGGAGTTCATTCATAATGTCAATTTGTTATCCGATAAGGAAGCAATTTTCCTCTTTCATAGGTATGCATTTGGGAGAAAGATTCCAATTCAAGAGTATGGAGAGCTATCAAGACAAGTTGTACACTATGCCGCTGGTCTTCCCTTAACGATTAGAGTTTTGGGTTCATTTCTTTGTGGTAAAAATGAGCTTGAATGGGTAGATGCCGTAAAAAGACTTAAAACAATTCCATCAGTGGAAACTTTGAAAAAATTGGAATTAAGCTATATCGGTCTAGAGGAAGATTACAAGGAAATATTCTTAGATATTGCATGCATCATGAATGGTTGGGGAAAGAAACGGCAATCAGGGCGCTTGAAAGTTGCGGATTTCATGCTAGAAATGGTTTAAGAGTTCTTGAGCAAAGATCTCTCATAACTATTAAAGATGGTTTTGGATATTCTAAGTGGGTGAGCATGCATGACCGTATTGAGGAAATGGGTAGGAATATTGTTTGTCGCTCACACGTCAATAAGCCTCATAAACATAGCCGATTGTGGAAAATCGATGAAATTGAACATATATTGGCCGATGATTTGGTAAGAATCAGGTTTATTATATGTTGGGAAAAATAAACACATTTAAGTTGTTATAACACACGTTTCATGGTTCTTTTGGATTGCAGGGAACTAAAGCAACAAAATGTATACAATACCACACTGAGAATTTCAATCTGCATATTTTTATGCAAAGTCTGAGAAAGATGAAGGAACTTAGATTTCTTTGCGTTCTTGGAGATTTTTCCCGTGATTTGAAATTTAGTATGGTCAGTTCGGATTTCCCAAATGCTTTACAATATCTGAATTGGACCAATTACCATTTTAGGTATTTACCCACAACATTTCAAGCAAATAATCTTGTTGGAGTTAAGATGTATGGCAGCAGAATTCTACAACTTTGGGAAGGGGGAGAAAGAAAGGTAGAATTATGGTTGATTGAATGTTTTGCATGATTCATTATGATGTTGTATTATTACACCAACATTCATCCTGTTTTTTTATATGCTAGGTTCTTAACAAGCTCAGATTCCTTGACCTTAGTTCTTCAATGCTGAGTACCTTTGACCTTGGGCTTACTCCAAATCTCGAGACGTTGACTCTTCAAGAATGCTATGATTTGGTAGATATTCACATGACCAGTGGATTTTTAAAGCTCCTCTCAGTTGACCTAACGCGTTCAAGGTTGAAGACCCTTGACTTTGGGCTGGCTCCAAATCTCGAAGAGTTGATTCTTGTTGAATGCAGCGATTTGGAAAAACTTCAATTGCCTGGAAGATGTCTAAATCTAAGACGCTTACTACTCACTCACTCAAAGTTGAGGACCCTTGACATTGGGCTGACTCCGAATCTCGAGAAGTTAGATCTTCGAAAGTCTTATTGTTTGGAAGAACTTCACATGGTCAATGAATGCCAAAAGCTCGCCGAACTCAAAATTAGTCATTCAAATTTGAGGACCCTTGACCTTGGGATGACTCCAAATCTCAAGAAGTTAGATCTCAAAGAGTGTCGTAAATTGGCAGAACTTCACACTCCCATTGGATGTCTAGAAAAGCTTGTCCATATAGACTTAAGTGGTTGTTTGAGGTTTAGTGTTAAGATCGAGACACTTAGCATACGAACACGAAACTCACACACTCAGCTCACAAATTAAGAACACAAAAATTTAACGTGGTTCGGTCTAATCTGACCTACGTCCACCAGGTAACTAGGAGTATATATTTAACTACATTGTTGGGGTTGTGAGGTACATAAATCTCTTCAACTGAAGCTCTATTTATACATATGAGAAGGTAGTGTGAATTGTGAAATGTGAAATCAAACTTCACCAATCTTGGACTCACCAACCTTGGACTCACCAACCATTGACTTCACCAACTTCACATTCACCAACTTTGACAAACCACAAGAGTGGCTTCACACTCAACAATCTCCCACTTGAAGCCACGGAACAATCTTCACCTGTGCTTCAACTGTGCATCTGTATTTCCGTAAACTCCTTCTTAGTTACCCCGGCCTTCTCATCAGTTAACCTGAAAGGTCCGTTAAAACTCCCATGACCTATGATTGAAACACGACCTATGCTCCCACTGGTTCTAAATCCACTGTCGTCCATATTTAGAAAGTTAACAAAACCGGAGAGACTTTTACAGCTGAAAACTGGTTCTAAATCCACTGTCGTCCTGGACATATGATTAAAACATGACCTATGCTCCCACTGTTGCAAAACCCTGCAACTGAAACAATACTCTGTGCTCTTATTGCCACAATATCCTTCGACTGATTTTTCTGAACCTTTCACGCTCGTTCAACCTGAATCTTCCCTGTAGCTCTAGGCTTCCTACTTGCAAAAGGTCACCCTCTTCTGCCCATGAGATTCTGTGAACCGGACTTTGTTTCTCTTCTAAACTGGGACGGTCACTCCCTCAGACGGTAATCCGACCATATACAGCGAACATTCATCGTTCACAAGTCTTACCTTTCCAAAGTCTCCAACTTTCAGATCCTGCAGTGCTTCACTACTGTGTGTAGCGTGAAATGAAGCACCAGAATTCTTGACCCAAGAGTCTTCACTGCCTTCCACTGAGTCCCAATGCATCAAACCCAGACACATTCTCAGAAGCAGAATTTCCTCTATTTGGACATCGACTCTAAAGAATGTCCACACCTCAACGTCATGAATAACACCGAACTTTCTGATCCCGTGATTACACCTAAGTCTGCTGACTTTCTAATCACTGCTGGATCTATCGAAAACGGATTTTCTCTTAATTACTTGATCTGTTCATCTCATGATTTGTTCTTGAACCCCTGAAACTCTGATCATCGCTAGATTTGTCTGAACGTCTGATCTTCTGTAATTCTCTAATTTTCTCCGTTTACCAATACCACACCTTGAACTTTCTGACACATAATGCCTTGTTGTGTTTTCAAACATACATATAAAACACCCAGAAACGGCACCAAGAAACTTGATGTGTTATTAGCGTTTATAAGATTTTCGAAAATGATTTCACATTAGTTTTACATTTATGAACAGGGAAATACCATGTATGAATAGAACAACACAATTAGGCAAGTGTACCTAGTCGATTGTAGTATAGTAATGGTAAATCCGGGTTGTCGACCCAAGGGAAAACGGATATCTTTAAGTTAAGAAAATCAATTATCAATTAACAATTATTCAAGCAAACACTCAGAGGCGAGTTTTAATGAAAACTCGTAAAACTTTGATTATAAAATAAATGACGAAATAATAAATGATCATAACAACATGACAATAATAACAAGGGAAACTTTCGTCTAGGATCTGTTGATTCATATAAACCTATGTTGACTAGTTTTGATTATGTGCAATGAGTTTAAATAAGTTGCATTAAGTTGTAGGATCGTATGGTCAAGTCACCAATTCTATGACTAATAAGTTAAAATAGCACAATGGTCATGTAACTAATTAACTTATAATCATCAAGTATTAATACAATCTAGCATGCAAACATAGCCCATATCCTAATGGTCAAAGTGATATGTTCATACAATCAATGGTCATGAGTTGCAACTAAATGTGATATAAGTCTTATTTCACTAATCAAGTTTATAACTTAGATAACCTTCCTAGTTAAATGGTCAATAACTAGTCCAATGATATATAGTTGTCAATTATAAATCATGACGGTTCATGTGATCAATACGTTTAAATGGCCATTTAAACTTAATCATATGAAGATGGCAATCAAGAATACAAACTGTAACCACATTTAATATGTATAGCATGCAAGTTATATATCCTAACCGATATTAAACTCGAATCAAGAACTAGATCAACACATATTATATTAATGAATCAACATCGCCTAGGCAAAAGTTACGGGAAATATAAATTACAAAATATAAAAGTAAACATTAATACTTAGATTTGAATAAACCATCTAGTTATGTTTGATATGTTATTAGTGCAATGGATATTGAACGTTAAATATCGATTTCTAAAGTGATTAGATGTTTTGGTCCAACTACCTAATCCTATGATTATAAGGTCATTAATGGCAATGGTCATGCGATTATGTATTCCAAATAATCATGTATTGGTTCGTATCATACAAGGTTCATTTGAGCTTTTGATCTCAATGGTTATGACAATCAAATTGGTTTGTACAGATTGGCCCTCTAGTACAAACTTTGCATATACATACAAGATTCTACCTTCGTGACTTAACCCTAGGATTTGGTCCATCACTAGTCATATCTGCCTAATGGTCATAGCACAGTTATGATAAAAGTCATATAGTCAGATTGGTCCTCTAGACTAAAATAACTCAGCAATAAGTCCAAAAGGAAGGTTCTTTAACATATCTGATAGTCAAATGAATTATGCGAGATAAAATATAAAACGTTCAATATCCGATAAATAACAATCAAATCATAACTAAACAGTAATCAAATCTAAGTAATAAATAATACAGATAACATAATCTGAAGAATACGGCTTAGGAAATCATAATAGAATGCAATATATATATAAAGCAAACCGAATGAAGTCCCGGCCGAACATTCTTCAAGCTCTCGATTCCATAGGTTCCCCTTTGATTCTACAAGCTTTCTGGCCGAGTTTGGTGGTGTGGAGGTGCAGAGATGTGATCTGGTCTGAAAGTGGTGTAGGTGTCGTGAGGTGTGTTGTTTCAAAGAAGAGCTGAACGGCTTGCATTTATAGTCAGCACTGGCGCTGGGCGCGGTGCGCCTAAAGGGAGGGCGCGGTGCGCCTAGGGAATCTCTGCACGCGGCCAACTTTCGCACGAGGGAGCACGTGGGTTTGCAGCTTTTAATGTCGGATCTGAGGCGCGGTGCGCCCAAAAAGTAGGCGGGGTGCGCCCTTGCACATGCTCGGCAAGTCCGTTGAATCATTGGATGAACGCACGCTTGAAAATTATAATCAAAAGTCTGACGAAAGTGCGATCTGGATTCCTCCTGGGCGCGGTGCGCCTGTATATGGGCGGGGTGCGCCCTTGCTTCTGGCAGATTTTCAGTTTGCTTCTTTTTAAGCTCAAATGTTTGCGTAATTCGTTCCTTCGCTCCAAACGCGTCTTTTTAGCTTCAAAACGAATATTTAAGCATATTAGGTATCTTTTAGTTCATAACATGTATAAAACTAAACTAAAATCACACTGATATCGTGCGGAAAATATGTATAATTTACGCGATATCATGCCTCAATCTGCATCTTTCACCAACTTTTCAATCTTCACTAAACGAAGCCTTGTATGAACTTAACGACTGTTCTTGGCTTGTTATTTGCAAAATATAATCTCCACCCAAATTATTTTCGGGCTAAACTGCCCAAAACAAATGTTGGAGTGATTGTTTTGCAACTTTGACAAAGTTGAGGGACCAAACTGCAATTTTCCTGAAGTTCAGGGACCAAACTGCAATTTTTCTGAAGTTCAGGGGCTAAACTGCACTTTTCTGAGAAAGTTCAGGGGCCTTTTTTTCAAATTCTGGAACTTCAGGGACCTGTTTTGCAAATTCTGGAAATATGCTACAGTACTGCTACAGGAACCGCTACAGTGTCGTCTTCTCCGGCGGACTCCGGCGCTACAGTGTCGTCTTCTCCGGTGAACTGGTTTTTCTGGCCAACTTTCCGGCGAGTTTTGACCAACTTTGACCGGTGATTTGGAGGTCTTCCGACGCTCAAAAAATTCAAAAAAATATATTTTCGGAATCTGCGGAACGAGACCTTTCCAACGGCGTAAACCAAAATCGTTTTTGAGACAAAAAATTTTCGGCCCAAAAACAGAAAATCACTCTCTGGAGCTATACCAAGGCTCTGATACCACTTGTTAAGATTGAGACACTTAACATACGAACACGAAACTCACACACTCAGCTCACAAATTAAGAACACAAGAATTTAACGTGGTTCGGTCTAATCTGACCTACGTCCACAGGTAACTAGGAGTATATATTTAACTACATTGTTGGGGTTGCGAGGTACATAAATCTCTTCAACTGAAGCTCTATTTCTACATATGAGAAGGTAGTGTGAATTGTGAAATGTGAAATCAAACTTCACCAATCTTGGACTCACCAACCTTGGACTCACCAACCATTGACTTCACCAACTTCACATTCACCAACTTTGACAAACCACAAGAGTGGCTTCACACTCAACATTTAGATCTTTCAAGTTTCAAATAAATGGTTGTACTTGTTTTAGTGTGGATGAATCCCTCGAGGTTGGTCCTTTAGCTGATTTACATTTGGATGTAGAGTCCCTAGAAAGATGCGGGCTTCACCCTGACAATAACTTGCCAAAGTTTCGGTTTGACTGTGTTTATAAAGAAGATCGACCCTCATTGACTAGAAACCTTGAGATGCTTTTTTCTTTTTTCTGTAGGCATGTGTGCTTGCACAAACCTTGAGAAGTTTTCAGAACACATTTGTGGGTTACGGCGTTTAAGAAAGCTTGAACTCAAAGGCAGTTTTCTAGAGTTGATCAAGGACCTTGACCAGTTAGAATGTCTCGAGGAGCTAATTTTTGTGTCTACAGATATTAAGCATATTCCAGATAGCATTATTATGTTGAAACACCTGAAATCTCTTGAACTTTTAGATTGTCAGCTTCTTGAGACGTTACCTGATGATCTTGACCGGTTACAATGTTTAGAGGAGCTAACTTTGTCATCTACAATGATTAAACATCTTCCGGGTAGCATATGTAAGTTGAAACATCTGAAATCTCTTGAAGTTGATGATTTTCAGCTTCTTGAGAGGTTACGTGAGGATCTTGGCCGATTAGAATGTTTAGAGGAGCTTAGTTTGTCGTCTAAAGATCTTATAAGCCTCCCTGATAGCATTTATATGTTCAAACATCTGATATCTCTTAAACTTGAATCTTGTTGGTTTCTTGAGAAGTTACCTGAGGATCTTGCGGATTAAAGTGTTTAGAGAATCTAAATTTGTCATTTACAAATATTAAACTTCTTCCAGATAGCATTTGTATGTTGAAATTGTTAAATAGTGAATTAGGAATTAAAACCCGTATGAATTGTAAACACGCGCGCCGCGGCCCATTAAGAGTCCGCGTCGCGTGGGCCGTGAACAGCTAGGGTACGGCTAGGGTTTCTTGTAATGCCTATAAATATAAAGGCTGGTCATTAGGGTTTTGCGCCGTCGGGTTGTAAAGTCTGAAGTCAGTAGTCAGAAGAGGCCGATTTACTAGCAATCTAGGTACGCTCTGTAACACCTGTATTTAGCTCTGGAATAAAGAATACTCTCTCCTGCCCGTGGACGTAGGTCATCTTGGACCGAACCACGTAAATCTCTGTGTCGATACTTTGTGTTTATAATTCCGCATTTATATTCTCGTTATTATTCCTGGACAATAGGCTATAGATTTAGGTCTATTTCCTAACAGAAACATTTGAAATCTCTCGAACTTGTGTTCTGTGATCTTCTTGAGAAGTTACCTGAGAATCTTGGCCGATTAGAATGTTTAGAGAATCTAAAATTGTCATTTACAAAGATTAAACATCTTCCGGGTAGCATTTGTATGTTGAAAAGTCTGAAATCGCTCCAACTTAATGAATGTTTGTTGCTTGAGAAGTTACCAGAGCATCTTGGCCAATTAGAATGTTTGGAAGAGCTAAGACTAGGGAAGTGTGAACTATTACAAGATATCCCGAATAGCATCTGTGAGATGAAATGTTTAGAATTGTTAGATATAGAAGGAACAAGCATAAGTCATCTTCCACGGAGCATTAGTTTGTTGAAAGGTCTGTGCATTTTTGGGTCGAGAGGGATTCTTGAATCATGTGGATTTACATCCAATATACAAGTCTCAAAAAATACAATGACACGTTCTGCTACGTAGGACGGTAAGGTGCACATAATGCGGGAGTCTCCTCTACTTTGCTCCAGGTTTGATTTGGAGAAAAGCCATTTCACAAAGAAGTGTTGTAACAGGTACTTTCTCTGTTTTTTATAGATCAACGTACTCTGATTTGATAAGGTGGTCTCTATTGTTGTTGTTCTTGTTGCTAATAATTTTTTATTTCAGCCAAAAAATAAACAATTACATGTGGAGGTCAGAGTCTCGAGTCTGGCAAAGGCTGATGTGATTGTTCTTGTTACGCATTAGAAGAGATTAAAGCAGAATTAGGCAGAACAAATCAAGAGCTTATTCATGGTTTCCCATTTGGGGTTGAGTTTTCTTAGAGAGAACAGAGTACAAGTCGATAATGCCTCACGTGAATTTCAACCACTTATCCACGTCATCTTTGCCACAGGTGCTTTATTGATTAAGCTGAGCCCTGGTTTGACTTATTTACTGACTTTTTTAATATTTCTCTTATTCGTGAATAACAGGGGAGGTTTATGCTTATCAGTTCTCTACCAATCCAGTGACTTATAATGTAAAAGGAAAATTTTCCGCATGCAACTTCATGTTTTTTGTTTATTTTTATAGAGGGACAAGCTCATTGCTGTTCGTGTGCTGCTGATAGAACTGAACATGAAACATATCACGCATTTCTTTATGGAATATTTTTCTTTGGATCTATTCATGGGTAGTGATGGTATGTTAACGCTGTTTTTTTTCCTTGATTTGTACACACACACAGTTGTAAGACCCGTGTATTACACGAGATGATATAAAAAAATTATTAATTAAGAATATCTAAACATGAACAATTTTTACATGAGAAATTTGTTTGTGTATCGTGACATCTTGCTTTTGATTTTAATTATTATGACTTTGTATTTTGATAAATATAATTGATTATGATAATTTCACCGGTACTAAAATCAAATTTACTATTATGATTGGAATCATTCTTCAAAATATTATACACACACAGAGTTGTAAGACCCGTGTATTACACGAGATGATATAAAAAAATTATTAATTAAGAATATCTAAACATGAACAATTTTTATATAAGAAATTTGTTTGTGTATCGTGACATCTTGCTTTTGATTTTAATTATTATGACTTTGTATTTTGATAAATATATTTGATTATGATAATGTCACCGGTACTAAAATCAAATTCACTATTATGATTGGAATCATTCTTCAAAATATTATGACGTCAATTGTCTCTCTATTGTTTCCAAAATCATTCTACACATTAAAAAATAGTATGATATTAAAAGACAATTAATTTTGAAATTGAATGATAACAATTAATTTTGAAATTGAATGATAATTAAACCAATCATTAATCAGTTAGAAACGTTTCAAACCAATTAGCTTTTTTTAAGAAATTAAAAATTATAATAAAATGACATGTGGCAAATTCAATGAGGAGATGACATGTGGCTTTGAGTTACTTATTTATTAGGATATATATATATATATATATATATATATATATATATATATATATATATATATATATATATATATATATATATATATATATATATACATATGTATATATATACATGTGTATATATACATATGTATATATATATATATATATATATATATATATATATATATATATATATATATATATATATATAGGGCCAGGATCAAATATATCCCGACAAGTATTGTGTAACCTTGAAACTCAATATGGACCATTCATTTAAAACACATTCTTTTAAGAATGACTTATCTGTTCATTTAGAATATTGTTGTTTATGTAAAATATTTTCATTCTTTCCAGAATTGTTACAATTTTTGTAGATTCTTATTGTTGTGATGTAAATTTTCCAGTAATTTTGTCATAATTGAAACAATTCATTACATTCTTGTTGTTTTGATGTACAAAATTTACTTCATTCTTTTAAGAATGAAAAATTTTCAGTTTTTTTATTCTTACGAGAATGAAATCTGATGGCTAGGATTTGGTTACAAGGTAACACAATAATTGTCATTCTTATTATAACCTAGCCCTATCTATATTATAAAACGTATTGGGCCAATGTACAAGTCTAAAGCAGTCAACACAAAAGTTACAACACCTCTTATGCACAAAATCGATGGCGGTTTCTCATCCGGTAACTTCCCACTATCTCTGTAACTTCCCATTATCTCCACATCTCTCAACCTCCCATGTTCCCACTATCTCTGTAACTTCCCAATATCTCCACGGTTTCTCATCTTGTAACTTCCCACTATCTCCACATCTCTCAACCTCCCATGTTCGTTGTTGACTGAATCAAATGGAACCGTTAAAAAACTCCCCACCTCCCACCTCTTCTCCCACTCCATCTTCAACCTCCCACTTCCTCTTCAACCTCCCATCTCCTCTCAACTCCCCGTTTCTCTCGGATGTCTGCCTATATAAAGAGAGGGAGACCCCTCTTCAGCCACTCTTTTTTCCTCTCTCTCTCTCTCTCTCTCTCTCTCTCTCAACGACACTCACACACATCCTCTCTCTTTCTCTCTTCCTCTCTAATTTCATGTCACTCACTCTTTCTTTTGTTTGTATATGTCTCTGTCACCTACATTTGCAAGTATATTATATATATTGAATATTGTTTGCATGTTTTAAGGTTCTGTTTTTCTCATTTCCACAGATAGGAGGGCGGAAATTGGAAGAAGAGGACGAAGAAGAAAAAGAAGAAGCACTAGGAGCGTCGGACTTTGTTTGTGGTTCGTTACCATTTTCGGTTCTGTTCATATCTGCTTCAACATTATGCTAATTTATTACTAATTGTTGATTGGGATATTGAATTTAGGGACGGCGTCAGATCTTCAAAAGGGGCACCTTTACCTGACAAAAGGACTCTAGAGTTGATTCTCGATAAACTTCAAAAGTAAGTATCGGTAGGCTAATATTCAAAACTATGCTTTGTTTGGGTTAAAGCTTTTTCGGTATGTAAATTTGCAATGGTTAATTGTGGCAGAAAAGATACTTATGGGGTTTACGTTGAGCCAGTTGATCCTGATGAGCTTCTTGATTATCATGATGTGATCAAGCACCCAATGGACTTCGCCACTATGAGGAAAAAGCTTGTGAAAGGAGCGTAATTAACTTTGAAAGATTTTGAGGTAAGTTTATTTTGTTTTTCCTTATTTTTACTGAATTCTTTCGCCTTTTATGTCAATTCTTGAGAGTATAGTTGGCTTCTTTTTCATGAATGCAGAATGACGTGTATCTAATTTGCACAAATGCAATGCAATACAATGCACCAGATACAATCTACTATAAATAGGTATTCAGTTTGGAGGTTCACATGTTCCCTTTTGTTTCACCATTTTGTTCATTTTATTGATCTCACCACTTTAACAATTTAGGAAGGCAAGAAGTTTGTTTATTCAGTATTCCGATGGCTTTATCCCGGTGAACTTCAGTTTTCGGTACAATGATATATACTTTTTAATTTGGTTTTTTTTTCCCTAATTATTTATATATTATTTAACATAGTTTTTTATTTCAGGTTAAGGGTTGATGTTGATTTCGGATTTTGATACATGATTATCAATAAACCGTTTCGATTATGTTACAATAATGAGCCAATGAGGCAAGATTGAAGAATTATTCTTAACTTGGAGACCTTTCTGGTACACAAAGAGGAACTAAGGAAACCAACTTGACTTTTCACTTTTGACTTTTGGTTCTTGACTTGGAGACCTGGTAAGTACGAGTTCTTGAATTTATGATTCAGTTTCAGAAACTACTGCTGTTTGAAATATCAGTTTAACCCGGTAATATAGGTTCTTCATCTTGTTCTTCACAAAAGTCTCGAACTTACTAAATGTACTTTTCAAATTTCGTTCATTCTTTTCAAACTTGCACTTAACTTGTTTGATGATATGCCTCAATGAGACATGTGGTTATTTCATGTATTTTGTAGATCATCATACTCTGATTTGATAAGTTGGTCTCTTTTGTTGTTGTTACACATTAGAAGAGATTAAAGCAAGAATTAGGCAGAACAAATCAAGAGTTTATTCATAGTTTCCCATTTGGGGTTGACTTCTCTTTGAGAGAACAGACTACAAGTCAATAATGCCTCACATGAAATCCAACCACTTTTCCCGTTCATCTTTACCACAGGTGCTTTATTGATCAAGCTGAGCCCTGCATTGACTTATTGACTGACTTTTTATTATTATTTCTCTTGTATGTGAATAACAGGGGAGGTTTATGCTTATCAATTCTCTACCAATCAGTGTATTTTGCGTTTTCATTTTAATAAGAGATAAATTGAAAAGACTCTAATAACTTGGTTCATCTTAATTTCATTCTCTTCTCTTGATCTTTTCTCATAAAAAAAATTAAATTCAATGGTTTTGCAGAAATAAGATGCTGAAAAATGGATGAAAAACACTCTGGTAAATTTCTCACTATCTGTCTCTCTTATATACAGGCACATATGACGTATAAATGTACGAGGTTAAATGCATGAAATAGCAACATATTTTTGTTTGTTTGTTTATGTAGCATTCTACTTTCATTTATTCCTGTTAAAACATTGTACTACAAAATATTTACCCAACTATTATAATGGCATTAGAATACAAAGCAGTTTGAGGCTCTAATTGGGTGGATGTATTTCAAGTATAATGTTCTAATAAGAAAAAAATTGAAACTTTAAAGTATAATCCTATAATTGGGTAGAATTTTCAAAGTAATGTTCTAATAAGAAAAAATTTGAAAGTACAATGCTATACTTGGGTAGATTTTCAAAATGTATTTTTCTACTAAGAAATAGTTATAAGTGCACTCACTGCAATGCTATAGTTGGGTAGTATTTTTTACAATAATGATCTAATAAGAAAAAAAGAATTGAGAGTACAATGCTATATTTGGGTAAATTTGAAAGTATAATGTTCTAATAAATATAAACTGAAAGCACATGCAATGCTATAGTTGGGTAGATATTCAAAGTATAAAGTTCTAATAAGAGAAAAATGGAAAGTACAATCCTATAATTGGGTATATCTTGAATGTATAATGTTCTAATAAGAAAAAGTCAAAATTGCAATCTATAGTTGAGTAGATTTTCAAGGTATGCTTTTCAAAGTATCATGTTCTTATAAAGAAAATTGAAAGTACAATGCTATAATTAAGTAGATCTTTCAAAGCATAATGTTCTAATAAGAAAAAAAAATTGAAATTACAAGGTCATACTTGAGTAGATATTTTAGAGTAAAGTGCCTTAATAAGAAAAAAAGTTGAAAAGTTTATTGATGTAGTCGAAAGAAATGAAAGTAGGGTGCTATATTACATGAATAAATAAAAGTACGTTGCTATTTCTTGTTTTTAGTCTGGTATAAATGCATGTATGTATGTGCATTACTTTCTGGATATCATTACAATCTGGAAATGTTTCATCTTTTATCATCCAGAATATAATCTGTTGTGATCTTAAAATGTGCAGATACTGGGAGAACTAGAAAGTCTGACTACACTACAGGCTCGTGTATTGTGTAAACCAACATCGTCTGACAGGCATGGATTGAATCTGATGTTTGCCTTGAAAGGTTACAATTATCATGAATTATTATAAACAGCAAAATTTTGAAAATAAAGCATTCATTGATGGACAACCCTAAAGGCCTGCACATAAGTTGTCCTTGCAAGAAGTCATTATAGGTCTTGTTTGTAACATCGTTTTTGGTCTTCGAGCTTAATGCTTTGTATTACGAATTATTATTCAAGCTTATTGCTCTGATTACCATGGATCAACCCAAAGTGTATCCTGATTAACAATAAGATTGTAGTTTTCAATGTTAAGAATCATCTCATTTGTGTTTCAATTGCAACCTTTGTTGGATTTTGAAAACGGGTTTGGTAATAATAGTTACATCTTATGGGTTTCAGGGTAAAAGTTTCTATATGATTTGTAGAAAATTGTATGTTGGTTGTTATTATGGGTAAAAGACAAGTTAGAGTACGCTGCCTATATTCGTAAAAATAGGTGAAGTTAGTTGTTATTTCTCGCAGTTTGCCTAAATCATAAAGAAAATAATTTTTCCCTCCAGAAAGAATTGTAAGCGGTTAACATTCTTTTTTGAAAATACTTTTATCTAAAATAATCATGTACTGCTGTTTATAAATATTTAGTTAAATCCTTATGTTGATTAGAAATCCAACTTTGTGTCTTGTATTTGGTTATATATCTCATTTGCTTGATGTGATGATCAATTGTTGGGAAATTGGGCTGGACAGCAATGTTTTGACCTTAACCGGTTTCGGTTTAACCGGACCACCGGTTCTCTACCGGTTTCCCTTGTATGACAATGACTCGACCGGTTGTTTAACCGGTTTTTTCTTGTGACCGTTAAAAAAGGGGAAAATTTTAAAAATTCAGTTTTTTTTATTCTTTTATAGCCATTTTTAACCCCTAAAAGCATAGAGTGCGAAAACGTAAAATTGATCGGAGAATTTGGGTTTTTTCACCATATTGATATACCGCCACAAACCTTTAGCCGCATCCGGACACAGCTCAGGGGCGTGGTATGACAACATTCATTCAGGTTCTTTTCCATTTCCCACTCCTTATCCTTCTTCCATCCTTCTTTTGTATACCTTCATCTACATGTAACATGGCGATGGTAGTATGTGCTATGTCTCTCGGATCATCTTCACAACCCGTGATTTGATCTTCATTTGGGGTATTTCACAATGGGTACCCGAGGTCGTGAAATTAAATACTTGGGTAAATCTCTCATTCACATGGTTTCCGTCTTTATGGGGCGGCTACCATCCTATTCAATATGGACTAGAAGCCATGCCGGGAGCTCTCTCTTTTTTAGAGACTCCACTTCTTCACGATCCGACATTAATATTTCGAAGATCACCATTGGCGATGATCTGGATGTTACTTCGATGTGCCCCCTCTTGACCATGAATTGCAATCTTATCAAATAATTGCTTCGTTCTTAAGAACCCTAAAACGCTCTACTTCTACCAAGTCAATCTGCCTCTTATTTTGTTGTTGGTGCTCCCCACTCCCGTTTTGACGTAAGAAAAACTGAAAAAGACACCAAGGGGAAATATAGGGAAGTGGAAATGAAAATAATATTCTTGAAACTCATCTTCTTCTCTGCACATCCCCTTATTTCCTGACAGAAATGGAAGTACTGTTCTTAGGGCTTTAAAGCTGAGCTTCGTAACTTCGTCGATTGTGGGGAAAGTTCAGGCAGCACGCTGTTGGTTCCGTCACAGATCGATGCAACGTCTTACTCTTCAGTCTTCTTACATATATCGCCATCGGCATTGGAGTTGACCAGGGACGGCGATGGCGGATCTATTGTTGATTAATTCCGAACGGGGTCACTAGGTTAATTGGACAGTTCATTAAAGCGACGAAAGGGTTGCCGTCAGCCCGTGCCACTGTGACGTTGTTTGATACTTTCTATGATTTCGCGCGAAGGAGAAGGGACTGCAGTTTCATTTATCCAACGAGCATAACCTATGTTTATTGAAGTGTTTATCGCCGACAAACAGACGAAAGGGGTTATACCAACAAGAAAGGTTTGCGGGCAAGCAAACCAAGCACATGCTGCGATCAAAGCAGGTTTGTCTTATATTATATTTTATAAAACGGATGAGCTCCACAACTAATTTTAATTACTTTTACTATTATTTAGTAACTAAACTGCAACCACGACTAATATTACTTTTACTGTAAAATTGAAGCCACAAACTAAATTTGGCTTAATTTCTCGAAATAAATCGTTCAGATAAGTGCAAGACACATGCAGATAGAAATGTCCCTGAACTTTAAATTGTTCAGATTATTAAATTTACAATTTCCTTGAGGAAACAAGTGGTTTGGCTTTCTTGACTGAATTCCAAAAGTTTTACAACCACACCCATCACCTTCACATTATCCATTATATATCTTCTTAATATGCACCCTTACGATCATCCAGATTCATCTCATCCAAATTTCTTTGCAATCGTTTTGCATAAACTTTTCCCAACATATATCTGATATTAAAGGATCCTTCACCTCAATGGCGTCTTCTTCAACTTCATCCGTTCACAAGAGCTTTAAGTATGATGTGTTTTTGAGTTTCAGGGGCGTAGACACTCGTACGAACTTTGTTGATCATCTTTATCATGCTCTTAAGCAAAAAAGCATCCATACTTACAAGGACGATCAGAAAATCAGAAAAGGGAAAAACATAGGTGCTGAGCTCATCGGATCCATTGAAGACTCAAAATTCTATATCATTATTTTCTCCAAGAACTATGCCTCTTCGTCATGGTGCTTGGATGAACTTGTTAAGATAATGGAGTGTCACAGGACGAACGAACATACCGCTTACCCCGTCTTCTATGACGTGGAACCTTCAGAAGCCCGCAAACAAAGTGGGGCAGTCGCAGAAGCCTTTGCAAAAAATGAAAATGAAGAGGCTGCTGGAAAATGGAGAGAGGCTCTGAAAGAAGCAGCAGATCTGGCTGGATGGGAGTTGAAAAAGACTGCTGATGGGTAATTCTTTCATCATATCTCTGCAATAATCTTGTATTTTTAATCTTTCTGATCTAGTGTATAACTAGTTAGTAAAAGCTCGTACATGATGGCATCTGAGATTGTCAAAATTTAACCCAATTTTTGCATCTTGTCCATAGAATAACCATGGAAGATGATTTATACGACTATATTATTTTTCAAATAGGGTTGTAGGTTATAGGTTTGCAGGTAACGGTTCATTGTGGGATTTTGAGTACTCTAATTGAATTTTGTTATAAATACAGTCATGAAGCTGATTTTATTCGAAAAATAGTTGAAGAGCTTTCACTAGAGTTACGTTCCATCAGTTTCAACATTGATGAAAAGTTAGTAGGAATGGAGACCCGAATCAAAGATCTTGTATCATCTTTACGAATTGGCCGTGACGATGTCCGCATGATCGGGATCAAGGGGATGGGAGGTGCTGGAAAGACAACTTCAGCCAGAGCTGTTTTTGATTACATATCCTTTCAGTTCGAAGGTAAAAGCTTCGTTGAAAATGTCAGGGAAAATGCTTCTTTGTCCGGTTTAAAGTCATTGCAAAAGCAATTCCTTTCAGATGTCTTAAATGAAGACATAAAGGTCAGTAGTATTAAAGATGGGAAACGCATGATAAAGAGGATGATGTGTAACAAAAAGGTTCTTGTTGTTCTAGATGATGTGGATCATATAGACCAGCTTGAGGCGTTAGCCGGTGAGCTTAATTGGTTCATCCGGGGAAGTAGAATTATCATCACAACAAGAGATGAGCAAGTGCTCATATCACATCGGGTGGAGTTCATTCATGATGTTAATCTCCTATCGGATAAGGAAGCAATCTACCTCTTCAATAGATATGCATTTGGGAGAGAGATTCCAAGAAAGTACAAAGAGCTATCAAGACAAGTTGTACATTATGCCGCTGGTCTTCCGTTAACAATAAGAGTTTTGGGATCGTTTCTTTGTGGTAAAAATGAGCTTGAATGGGTGGATGCCTTAGAACGACTAAAAACGATTCCATTAACAGAAACGTTGAAAAAACTAGAACTAAGTTATATCTCTCTAGAGGAGGATTACAAGGAAATGTTTCTAGATGTTGCATGCATCATGAAAGGTTGGCGCAAAGATGATACAATCAAAGTTCTTGAAAGCTGTGGATTTCATGGTAGAACGGGTTTAAGAGTTCTCGAGCTAAAATCTCTTATAACTATTTATGATAATACCAATAACGACAAGTGTGTGAGCATGCATGACCATATTGAAGAAATGGGCAGAAATATTGTCCGTCGCTCGCACTCGGATAGGCCTCACAAACACACCCGACTGTGGATTACGAAAGAAATTGAAAGTGTATTGGCTAATAATTTGGTAAGGATTGATTTTTATTTGTAAGTTAGGAAAACTAACACATTTTCCTTTGTTACAAGAAGATTTATGGTGACTTCTTTTGGATTACAGGGTACTAAAGCGACAAGGTGCATACGAGTCGACACTCAAAATAGCTATGGGATATTTGATATAAAAGGTCTTAGAAAGATGAAGGAACTTAGATTTCTTTCCGTGGGAGATGCTCTTACTTCGGATTGGGATTCGAATCTAGCTACTAGCCCTGATGTGTATTGGGATTGTAATAATGTCAACCCAGAATTTCCAAATGCTTTACGATATCTAAGTTTGAAGTATTACCCCTTTAGGACTTTACCCATAACATTTCAAGCAAATAACCTTGTTGCACTTGAGATGGCAAACAGTAAAATCGTACAACTGTGGGAAGGGGGAGAAAGAAAGGTGAACTTACGATTGATTGATTGTTTTGCATGATATATTATAATGTTGTACATTCATTGCTTTGTTATGACAACAATATTCAACTTGCTTTTTTTATTATCTTAGGTTCTTAACAAGTTGAGATTCATGGACCTCAGTTGTTCAATGTTGACTACTCTTGACCTTCGACTTACTCCAAATCTTGAAACGTTGAATCTTGGACGGTGTTCTAAGTTGGTAGCTCTTCACATGCCTGTTGAATGTTTAAAGCTCATATACGTCGACCTCGGAGGTTCAAGGTTGATCAGGACCCTTGACCTTAGGCTGGCACCAAATCTTGAAGAGTTGATTCTTAATTTTTGCAAAGGTTTGGAAAAACTTCAGATGCCCGATAGATGTCTATATCTCAAATACCTACGACTCACTGGATCAAAGTTGATGACCCTTGACATTGGGCTGAATCCAAATCTCAGAGAATTAGATCTTGGAGGTTGTCTGTACTTGGAAGAACTTAACATGGCGTACGAATGTCAAAAGCTCACCCATCTGAACATTGGGCATTCGAGGCTGAGGGCCGTTAACCTTCGGCTCACTCCAAATGTGGAGAATTTATATTTTTCACAATGTTGTTATTTGGTGAAACTTTACACGCGAATTGAATTTTTAAAGCTCAAATATGTCAACCTTGAAGGTTCAAGTTTGAGGACACTTGACCTTAGGCTGGCTCCAAGTCTTGAAGAATTGTATCTTGTTGAATGCAACAATTTGGAAAAACTTTGCATGCCCCGTAGATGTCTAAATCTCAAATACTTGGGACTCACTAATTCAAAGTTGAAGACCCTTGACATTGGGCAGACTCCAAATCTCAGGGTATTAAATCTTAGAAAAAACTATTACTTGGAAGAACTTGACGTAGCAGATGAATGTCAAATGCTCACCAACCTCGACATTAGTCATTCAAAGTTGAGAACCCTTGACCTTGGACTGACTCCAAATCTCGAGACGATAGATCTTGATGAATGTTATAATTTGGTAGAACTTCGTCCTCCTATTGGAGGTCTGAAAAAGCTTGTCCACTTAGACTTAAGTGCTTTGGGGTTTATCAATTTTTCGTTTCAGATAAAGGATTATTCTTCTTGTAGTGTCAATCAATCACTTGAGGTTGGTCCTTTAGCTGAGTTACGGCTGACTGCAGAGTCCCTGGAAAGCTGCCCGCTTCATCTTGACAATAGCTCGCCAAAGTTTCAGTTTAGTTGTCGTTATGAAGAAGATCGACCCTCATTTACTAGAAATCTTGAGAGACTTATTTCTCTAGGGATGTGTGCTTGCACAAACCTCAAGACATTTTCACGAAGAATTTGTGGGTTACGGCGTTTAAGAAAGCTTAAACTTGAAGGCAGTATTCTAGAGGTACCCAAGGACCTATATAAGTTAGTGTCTCCAGGAGCTAATTATATCGTCTAAAGTCATCAAGCATCTTCCGGATAGCATTTGTATGTTGAAGCATTTGGAATCTCTAAAACTTAAGCGTTGTCGGTTGCTTGAGAAGTTACCTGAGAAACTTGGACATTTAGAATGTTTGAAATCATTAAATATTGAAGGTACAAGCCTAAGTCATCTTCCGCAGAGCATTTTTTTATTGAAAGGTCTGCGTATTGTTGGGTCGAGAGAGCTTCTCGAGTCGTGTGGGTTTACATCTGAGGTACAAACCTCAGAAGAATACTTCCAGGGAAACTTCCAAACATTCTGCTACGTAGTGGTGGGATGATTTTGAGAAGCTTACAACGTGCTCGTAGATCAGAACTGGACATGTGTTGTTGCATACATTGCAAGTTCAGGCCATAAAACATAACACACAGTTATTAGTGGAATATTTGACTTTGGATCTAATCATCGGCAGTGATGGTATGCTAACTTTTATTTTCCCTTCAATTAATGTTGTTTACATATATCAAAAAGTGATTTGATCGTATGATTGATTTCTTTCAGGCCTTGCCATGGTGATATTCCACTGAACATGGAGGATGGTATCCTGCATCAATTCTGTTCTTCAACAATCTTGGCAACTAGGGTTAATATTTGCTAACTGAGATTGATTTCTGTCTATATAGGCATTCTACTTATTATCTTATGCCATTTTATTATGTTGTCAGGGTTATGGTTGAGCATATTTCTCAGCAACCTCGGCTCATAATTTGGTCTCTAGATAGATCTTCTTCTTAAGGTATAACTAAACTTTATTTCATCATTTCCATGGATTTCTGTTGATACTTGGATGTCATAATTGTTTCAGGATCTTAAGTTTGTACAATTTCATCCAACTGGTATATAGGGATCTGGGTTACTGAGGGTCGGTGTATTTTTCTTCATTTTAGCAAGAGATAAATTAAATTCAATGGTTTTGTAAAGAGAAGCCGAGAAATTGATGATACACAGACTCGGGTAAATTTCTCTCTCTTCGTCTCTCTTATATTACAGGAACATATTGTATATATATATGTAATGGGTTAAATGCATGAAATAGCAACATACACTTGTTTGTTTGTTTATCATAACATTCTACTTCATTTCTTCCTATTACAGCTCTGTACTATAAAAAATCTACCCAATTATACGAATGGCATTAAAATACAAAGCAGTTTCAGGCTCTGATTTGGTAGATTTATTAAAGTATAATATTATAACGAGAAAACAGTTGGAAATTGGAAGTACAATGCCATAATCTGGTAGATTCTTTAAAGTATGATGTTCTAATTTGAGAAACTTTGAAAGTACAGTGCTATAATTAGGCAGATTTTTTGAAGTACAATGCTACCATTGGGTAGATTTTCAAAGTATAATGTTGTAATAAGAAAGTAATTCGAGTAAAATGCTATAATTGGTAGATTTTCGAAGTATAGTGCTTTGATATGAAAAAAATGAAAAAGTATAATGTTCTGAAAAGGATTGAAAGTAGATCAGTAGATTTTACAAAGAATAATGTTCTAATAAGAAAAAACTGAAAGTACATTGCTATAATTGGGTAGATCTTTCAGAGTATAATGTTTTAATAAGAAAAAGATTAGAAGTACGATACTATACTTGGGTACCTTTTTCTAAGTACGTGGCCTTGATAGAAAAAATTGAAAGGTGCATTGCTGTAATGGAAAAAAGCGAAAGTAGGATGCTATGTTAGATAAATCTACAAGATTGCATTTGATATTTATTGTGTTTGGTTATGTATGTATGTATGCATGCATGCATGCATGCGCATGCATGCATGCATGCATGCATGCGCATGCATGCATGCATGCGCATGCATGAATGTATGTATGAATGTATTTCATTATTTTGCTAGATATATTACAATTTGAAAGTGATTGGTATTTTATCATCCAGATCCAGATCCAGATCCAGATCCAGATCCAGATCCAGATCCAGATCCAGATCCAGATCCAGATCCAGATCCAGATCCAGATCCAGATCCAGATCCAGATCTAGATCTGTGTTCATCTTAAAATGTACACATACTTAGAGAACTAGAAGGTCCGACTACACTAGAGGCCGGTTCACATGAATACCCTTGATGACAACTTTGAGGCTTTCCTATTATTAAGAACTGCAGAATTTTGATAATGGACAACCCTAAAAGCCTGCACATAACTTGTCTTTGCAAGAAGTCATTGTAGGTCTTGTTTGTAACTTCATTTTTAGACCTAGAGCTTAATGCTTTATATTGAGTTATAATTGTTGGAACTCAAATGTTCTTTTATTCAGAACTCAAACTGAAATACAAGAAAGAACTACTAACTCTAAAACACTCTCTATGTTTTTGTGGTGCATTACAATGGATGTTAGAACATCTATTTATAGTGATGGTAGTGTGCCTAATTTCTACAATAGCTGCAACCTAAAAATGAGTTCATATGAGAAATTCAACAAAGTTAGGTGTGGTTGGTAGTGGCTGCAAGTTTGTGTTTACACTATGTGTTTACATTCACATTCTTCCCCTTAAACCAAACTTGGCTTGAGATTCGTTACACCGATCATGTTGCGCATTCCATGCCATCCCCGACTACAAAATAATCGACAAGTCCTTTGTCTTTATCTTTCTCGAGTTTCAATTTTGCATCATTGGAACAAGTTGTTGGAGTGCAATCTCTCACACTGAACAAGTTGTTGGAGTGCAATCTCTCACACTGACATCATTGGAACAATTTTGCATCATTGGAACAAGTTGTTGGACACGTCTTCCATCTTCTGCATCACCTTACGAAAATCGATACCTCGATTTTTGGGACTACGTTGGAGAAAACTGGCAGCTGTTTTTTCGGTCCAAGTCCATTTTTTCTGTTTACCAAAGAACCCTTCTCGTCTTATCCGTGGCTTCCTTTTCCGTGCGTTGAAAAACTGGTGTCCTTTTTCACATTTTTCAACTTCAATATAAAATTCTTCCTCACTCGGATCATCTAATTTCTTTAGATGTGAACCTAGAATTTTATCATGCTCCAAACAACCATTAACTTTCATGGTATAATAATTGGCATACGGACGTCGTTGATGCCACAACCAACCTGGATCATATTGGGATGATAAAGGACACATTTTTCGTCTCGTCTTTAAAAGTGTCTTATAGAGTCGGTTACGGGTTCTTTTTACTTTAAAAAGTAAAGTATTACTATTGTCAAATACCCGTAAAATATCACCATCCATGTCGACTCGATTCCCGTCTTCGGTTAGTTGTCCAAGACTTATAATATGCTTTTTAAGTCTAGGAATGTAATATACCTCGTTAAGTAGTCTTTGATCTCCGTTTCCGTAATCAAACAAGATCGTACCTGTTCCTTTGATGTCGATCTTTGACCCGTCTCCGAACCGTGTATAACCCGTCACGTTCTCGTCTAACTCATGGAACTTTGAACGATCTCCGGTCATATGATTGCTAGCACCGTTGTCAAGGTACCATTCCTCGGAATCAACTTGACTTTCTTCGGATGCAGGGATATCAACACCGTTCTTCTCTTTTAGCGGCACCATACCTGGTGTATCTTCTTGCGAGATCGCCATCATTAAAATGGGCTGTTCATCTTCATTGGTTTGGGTGAGGTTCACCTCCTCACCTCGTTTCTTGTTTGGACACTCTGATGCATAATTACCATATTCCTCGCAAGTAAAACATTTTATTTTACTTTTGTCCTTTCAAGGACGATTGTAGTCATTCCGGTTTGCATCATACTCATGACCATCTCCTCGGCCATGCCCACGACCTCGACCGCGTCCTTGGCCTTGGTTTCCACTTTCCCTTGAAGTGTTTGACAAGTCTCCCTCGTCGGTTTGCTTAGATTGAGATGCCCACTTGGCATGTGTAAGCAATAGAGAAGGTCCTTCTTCCCGTTCTTCATACCCTCGAAGTCGCTCTTCGTGGGTCTTGAGACGGCCTACAACTTCTTCAACCGTCATGTTTTTCATGTCTCCAAATTGCTCGATAGATGTTACGATTTGTATAAATCGCATTGGGACGGCTCGAAGAAACTTCTTCACCACCGTATTCTCCTCGATCTTTTCACCGAGAGATCGAATACCGGTCACAATAGTGTTCAATCTCATGGCGAAATCATCTATCGAGTCACCATTGTTCATTCGGATCACCTCGAATTCACTTCTCAACGTTTGTACTTTAGCCTCCTTTAACCGATCAGCTCCCATATGCATCATCTTAAGCGTTTCCCATGCTTCTTTAGCCGTGTCCTTCTCGGCCAACATAAGAAGTACGTCCTCTGGAATCGCTTGGTAAATGGCCGCAAGCGCCATCCTATCTGTTCGTTCATCTACTCTTGCATTTTGAATTGCATCCCACACTCCTTGTGCTTGCAAATTCACTCTCATTTTTATAGCCCACACCGCGTAGTTCGTTTTCGTAAGCAACGGATAATGTAACGTAACACTACTATCCCTCCCGGTCCTTTGAACACTTTCAATTTCGGGTTGAGAAAACGACGAGCTTGGTGTGGTCATTCTTGGCATATACTTGGATATACTCTAACTTGGAATTTTCAAACGTACGAGGACCACTATAATTTATTAAAATTATAACGACCAAATTTGGGGATTTGTTTGAAACTTTCCAGAAGTTGAGGGGCCAAAATATAATTTTCAGAACTTTAGAAGCTGGTTCGAAACTTTTAGGGGCTGTTTTGAAGTTTTTCTGAAAAATTGGGACCAACCTGAAATTGTTTGGAAATACAGGGACCAAAACGTAACTTTTCGAAACTTCAGGGACCAAATTGCAGTTTTTTGAAACCTGCTACAGTGCTGCTACAGTGTCGCTACAGTGAACTGCTACAGTGTCGTCTTCTCCGGTCGTCTTCTCCGGCGAGATCTCCGGCGAACTGGTTTTTCCGGCAACTATTCCGGCGAACCTTTGACCGGACTTTTGGAGGTCTTCCGGTGGTCGAAAAATTCCGAAAAATATATATTCGGAATCCTGAGAACGAGACCTTTCCAATGGTGCTCTCGAAAATCTATTTTGAGACAGAAAATTTTTGACCAAAAAACTCGAGGGTGTTTAGAAAGTTGTTCGGGGAGCTTAACCAAGCTCTGATACCACTTGTTGGAACTCAAATGTTCTTTTATTCAGAACTCAAATTGAAATACAAGAAAGAACTACTAACTCTAAAACACTCTCTATGTTTTTGTGGTGCATTACAATGGATGTTAGAACATCTATTTATAGTGATGGTAGTGTGCCTAATTTCTACAATAGCTGCAACCTAAAAATGAGTTCATATGAGAAATTCAACAAAGTTAGGTGTGGTTGGTGGTGTAGGTGTGGTTGGTAGTGGCTGCAAGTTTGTGTTTACACTATGTGTTTACATTCACAATAATTTGAGTTGTCATGGATCAACCCAAAGTGTATCCTGGTTGACAATAACATTGTAGTTTTCAAAGCTAGGAGTCGTCTCATATGTGTGTTGACTGCAGCCTTTATTTATTGTATTATGAAATGGTTTTGATAATAATTACATCTTAAAGGTTTCAAGTTAAGATTGTCTATATAATCTGTAAAAAAATTGAAGTACGTTGTTATTATTGGTAGAAGTTAAACTGCATTGTCTATTTTGTTAAAAAAAAAAAAGGTGGTGTACAATGTTATTTCCTATAATTTGCCTAAATTATAAAGATAAGAATTTTTGCTCTCTTAAAAATATATAATCATCCTTAATTTAAAATGTTCTCTTTGTAAAAGTTGTTTAGTGTTGCTTATAATGTATAAAGATTTAGTTACATGACTATGTTGATTAGTGCTCTTTTTGTGTCTTGTAGTTGATTAAATGGCATCTCGTTTGCTTGATGTGAGGATAGATTTTTGGGAAATTAGGTTGAACAGGGTATGTGATAATCGATTCCTGGATATCAAGTTTGGACCGTGTAAGTTCATTATATTGTCCCATATGAAATAATTCGTTGGAGGACAATCCAACTAAAATAAACTTGAAGTCTACGCAAGAAACACTACTAGAAAAAGGTGGGGTTTCCTACCAAAATTTCCTACGAACAATTGCTCCTTGGTAGTTCCGACGCATTTCCGACAGATTTCCGAGGAAACTTACGAAAATACATTTCCTAGGAAATTCCTCGGAAATTCCTTGGAACTACCGAGAGATTTCCTAGAAAATGTTAGATTTTGTTATTTAAACACAATTTAATCATTATTAGAAACAAAATTCGGTTTTTTATTTTTATTTTCAAAGGTTCAAACGATCCTTTTTCTCCACATTTTGTTATTTCCTAGGGTTTTCCTACACAATTTAAAGTCCGTCACTAATTCATTGGAAATGTGTAGGAAATTCCAAGAACATTCCAAGGAAAATAAATTTGTTTTTCGCTTTTTAAGATTTAATGGTTGTTTTTTTGTTCTATATTGTGTACAACTTTGTTATATGTATTTCATACTTTTATCTCACCAAATCGTGCGTATTATACCAATATATACATACGTGCATACTATCGAATCACATTAATCAAAGCATCGGTTGTAATGTTTTAAGTAACGACATTTGATGTTGCACACGTTGTACGAATGCGTATACTATATATATAAGTTAGTAAAATAAAATTATCCAATATATATGGAAGCTATAAAAAGTACGGAACGAAAAAACAAAAGTTTGAACATTGAAAAACAAAAAACAAACTAAAATCCCAGGAAATCCGTTGGAAATGTGTAGGAAATTTCCTAGGGATTTCCTACACAATTCAATGTCCGTCACTAAATCCTTGAAAATGTGTAGGAAATTCCGAGTGAATTCCTAGGAAAATAAATTTGTTTTTCATTTTTTAAGGTTTAATGGTTGTTTTTTTGTTCCATATTGTGTACATCTTTGTTATATATTTCATACATTGATCTCACCAAATCATGCGTATTATATCCATATATACGTATGTGTACACTATCGAATCTCATTAATCAAACACATTAGTTGTAATGTTTTAAGTAACGACATTCGATGGTGCACACGTACGTACAAATGCGTATACTATGTATATAAGTTAGTAAAATAAAAGTATCTAATATATATTGAAGTTGTAAAAAGTACGGAACGAAAAAACAAAAGTTTGAACCTCGAAAAACAAAAAACGAACACTGGAAATCCCTTGGAAATGTGTAGGAAATGATCATACGTTGCTATTGTGAATAAGAAAATGTATGTACATCCGCAATATTGGTAAATTAATTATAATAGATAAAAATCTTAATATATATACTTTCTTTTACTAATTTGTATATGTTTGTTTTAACTTTTTTAGGTTCGAGAGTTGGAGGAAAGACAAGCTGAAATGGAAGCAAAACAAGCACAACTCGAAGACCAAATGGCTGGAATGGCCGAATTCATGAAACGCTTTGGTAACCCTTCTGACAACCCGTCGGATCCGCCGAATGCTCTTTAGGTTATTTTGTAAACATTTCTACTATTTAGACATTCCGATTATGTTTGTGGTTTAGACTATTATTAAAACTTGTTTTGTAATCGATACTTGTGTTTAGACGATTGTTAAACCATGTTTTGTAATGGATAATTGTTAAATTTATGTTTATTGTTTTTGTGTATGAAATTCAAACAAAATTTGGTTAATTATATTTGTTTTTGTGCTGGATTTTGTGAAAAAATGGATTATTTTCGTGTTTTAATATTTTTTTAAAGCTGTACGTTTCCTCGGAATGTTCTAGGAAGTTCCTCGGAAAACAGTTCCTAGGAAATTTCTCGGAAACCCATTTCCTAGTAAGTTCATCGGAAAATGGTTCCTAGGAAATTCATCGGAAAACCCGTTCCTAGGAAATTCCTCGGAAAACCAGTTCCTAGGAAATTCCTCGGAAAACCCAATAAATTTATTGTGTAGGAAAATTCTTGGAAGTACCGACGAAAGTTTTTCCAATTCCTCGGAAATTCCTCACCCCGTGTTTCCCAGGAGGGGTTTTCCTACAAATCTTATTTCCTCGGAATTTCCTCGGAAACACCATCTTCCTAGGAATTTCCGAGGAATATACTCTTAGGAAAACGCGTGTTTTTTTAGTAGTGAAAGCGGAAGTACTTAATAAATTTGTGCAAGGTTAGAGAGGTTTTCTAAGAGAGCCTTTTAGGGTTTTGATATGTTTCAACCTGAAGATAAGTTATCTTTTTGTAATATATATCCAAAAATATATTGATAAATACCATTGTCATTCAATTTCGATAAGTAATTATTATAGGAAAACAAATTATCGAGAAATGATTATTATTTCAACAATTGAGATCTTATCGAGAATTGATATTTATTTAAAAGCATGAGATATTGTGCCGACCAAATAGTTTTATTTTTGCCAGTGGCTTTTTTGTCAAATGGTAAAAACGTCGCCGTAAGATAGATTTGCTGTTAAAAAAATAGTTCTATTTTCCTTCCGAAGAGAAAACAAATTTGAGTCCTTATATAATTATTGATGGGTATATTGAGATGTGATAGTTTTTTATTGATTAAGAATGCAAAACAAAACCATCAGGTTTAGTGAAGTCAAAAGGAAATAAGAAATTAGGGTTGAATAACTTTGAATTAGAATGCGTAAATCGTAAACTCGTAAAGTCGTAAACGCAATTTCAGACTAAATGACTTAATGACTAATAAAATAACTAAAAATATAAAAATTTATTCAAAGTGGGTCGGTTTTTTGTAACGGGTTTTAAAGAAAAGTACTTAGCGACCACTGTTTCTGGTCACTAATTCTCCCATATAGTGACCACATTTTTTGTCATTAAGGTTTTAATGTGGTGACCATTATTTTTTGTCACAAATATTTGTAATAATATTTGAAAATGATATTTTTATTTTATTTTACGGTTTAGTGAAGTTTAAATACGAAAAATACTTAGTGACCACTGTTTTTGGTCACTAATTCTTCCATATAGTGACCACCTTTTTTGTCACTAAGCTTTTAATGTGGTGACCACTATTTTCAGTCACTAATATTTGTAATAACATTTGAAAATAATAATTTTATTTTATTTTACGTTTAGTGAAGTCGAAAAAGAAAAATACTTAGTGGCCACTGTTTTTAGTCACTAATTCTCCCATACAGTGACCATCTTTTTTGTCACTAAGCTTTTAACATGGTAACCATTATTTTTATTAGTCACTAATATTTGCAATAAGATTTGAAAAAAAAATATTTTTATTTTATTTGCAATAATATTTGAAAAAGTAAGGGAAAAGCTAAATTAATGTAATAAAGAGGGAAACTGTTATAACGTTAGGGTTTAGGGGTTTTTATAGTTTGTCATTCTCTCATTCTCACGAGGGTTTTTGCATCTTACGAATAGGGTAAAACGAATAGTCGTACACATTGAAATCGGTCATGACGACCATCATATTAGTCACTAAATTTGTAACATTACCAAAATTCAGTGACGACTTAATATATGGTGACTAAATAATGCTTTTAGTAACCAAAATTTTTGTCGTCACTAAAAACATGGTCACTAAGAAAGACTTTCTTGTAGTGATAGTTGATGTGTTTGCATTCGTTCCACTTAAAATTTATTTATTATTGTTCTATTATTGATTTCTAAAGGATATTCGATATGTGTACAAGACTGGAAGAGGTCAGAGATGAGTGAATATTCGATGTGCTTAAAAAATCATAATCTTCGATGTGTTTTCATGTAAACCACTTTGTTTCTTTCCTATAAAATGTTCCAATACACCACACTCACATGTTTGCCTGCTGTTTTTTTTGGTGATGTGTGGATGTTATATCAAACCCGTCTATTGAGAGAGAGAGAGAGAGAGAGAGAGAGAGAGAGAGAGAGAGAGAGAGAGAGAGAGAGAGAGAGAGAGAGAGAGAGAGATGTTCAAATCATAAAAAACGTTCAATGAACAAAAGTATAAAAAATGGCGTGTTTTGAAAAAATTAATGAGTTTAATCATTTTTCCAGCCACGTCATATCCACATCAATTTTATTTTCTGAGAAAAAACCGAGTAAACTAGTAGTAGCATATAGTAATCATATTTTTTGAATACTTTAGCAAGTTTAATGGAATAAAAGTGGGAAAATAACATAAAAACATTCAAGTTGATGTTTACTTTCATTAAAACCATTATCCATTTGTTTAGCCCATTTAAACCATTATTGATTTATCTTAGGCCCAAATAAAACCCATCAACCGGTAAACAATTATCCAGCCGATAACCCTAGAATAAAATCAATAAATCGTATATTTGTATCCACATTTTTACCTTCTTTTTCATAACTACTTTCGTCAATTGAATGGAATCGACGACTTCATCTTGTGCAAAGGAAGCTCAAGAAAACCGGATGCATCTTCTCGCAATGGAAGCTCTATTAAATGACTGCTAATTTGGATGCTGCCCAAAAGGATTAAATGACTGCTGATTTTTAAGTATATAACAAAAGGGTTTTGATTGTTTTTCAACACAAATGACTTCAAAAACAAATTCAAAAGCTTTTTCAACAATAACCCATGCTGCGGTACACAATATTTTCACAATTTCACTGTCAGGTTCAACTTCTTCCAAAGAAACCTTAACTTTTCCATCTTTAAACTTTAAAAGTCGACACTTGTTACACAAGTATATTGCTATTCTAGGACTGTTTTAAAGTATATTACTAATATGTAAACCAGTTTCAAAGTATACTGCTATTCCAGGAACTTTTTCAATGTATGTTGCTATTATGTAAACCTGATTCAAAGGATATTACTATTATGTAAAATAGTTTCAAAGTATATTGCTTTTCTGTAAACCCACACCAAAGTACATTACTGTTCTGTAAACATATTTTGACTTTAAATTAGGAGCACACTTTCATAAATATTCCAGAGGGTAAAGTTAGCATCCATTTACAAAAAATCCAAGCATAATATGGACATGTGATATGGGTATGCAGTCCAAAGAAGGACAATATATTACACAAAAGGGCCGATATAAACTAACAAAAAGGGCTGTTGAAAAATGTGCCCATCATACCGTAATTCTAGAACTACTCCAATTGGACAGCCCTATCAAGGCTAGACCCACCCCCATCCTTGTCGTAAACCGCATTCTTTAACTTCATCTTTAAAATCCGCTCTGACACTTTTTTTTTAATTTTTTGATGTATTTGTGTCTTCAATCCCTTCCACTTCCACATCTTGAGTTACAATAGGAGAACCATGTTGGGGTTCAGCCATAAATTCTTGAGTTTCAGTTGTAGGAGCATCTTCTGGTACATTAATCTTGATATGTTCTTGAAGTGCAACAAGAATTTCATTATTTTCATAACCCGATTCACGAAGCAATCTCATAATATGTTCATCCTCAGCTTTATCATCAACTTCAATGTCATCCAATATTTTAGCAACTACAATGGCTAATTCTTTTGTAGAAACACCTTCTAGAACACCAATACATTCTTCTTGAACTCCAACACCTTCTTCTTCAACCCCATTACATTCTTCTTGAATTCTAACTCCTTATACTTTAGCCCTAACACTCTCTACTGCATTGTTTTTTTGTGGAACACCAACCCCTTCTTCTTGAACCCCAACACCTTCTTGTTTGATCCAATAAAAGTTGGTATCCATCGGAAACAACATAATTTGTAAGACAAAATTTAAGTTCTTGGGGTGACTCAAATCTTTCACCTAGTTGCGGCTTCATCTTCTTCCAATATATAGATGGGTCATGGATAATGTATTTTACTCCTATATCAACATTTTCTTTATCAAATACCTATTCATTACTATTGAACTCATCCTTCGAGTCTGTCTCTTTATGTTTTAATTTAATTAACCTTTTTTTTGTCACAAAGCACATTCAAGAATGGATCAATGCACCTTTCCTTACATTTCCCATCATCCGCCCATTTTTCATCAACCAAGTCTTCATCAACCACATAACCATGACCATCATTGTCTTCTACGATGTCAGAATCTGATGAAGATGACACTAATCACCTGATAATGAAGCAATAATCATGATTCTATCATTTAAAATACTTAAAAATATGAAAAACTCTTCAGAATAAATAACAAAAAAAAAATTTGGAAATCATGACCACATGAGATGCAAACTAGATAACCAAGTTACAACAAGCAACAATCATGATTCTATCATTTACTTCAACCATTGTTTTTGTAACGACCCAAAAATCTTGAATTTATAATCGAGATAACGTTTAAGGTAAAGACCAACAATTTTGAAAGTTGTAAAACAATGTAGCGGGAAATGTAGTAAAATTCCAAGAGTTTGGAGAAAATTTGGTGAAAAATGGTAATTTGGTCATTTGACCATACGCAGAAATTATTATAAAGGTTTATTTCTAGTTTTAGGACTAAAAATGTGAGAACCTAGGCTTTATGTCATGATAATTGATTGTGGTGGCCAAAGTTCAAGAAATGAAACTTGAGAGGCTAGAGTGTAATTATGGAAGTATAAAAGGAGAAAATATCTCCCATCTTTGAGCTGATCATTTGGAAGCTACGGGAAGGAACTTGGTCATGCGATTTCAGGGAATCCAAGGGAGAAGTTCAAGAAATCGAAATACATGCTTGGAATTGAAGTTTTATTAGTAAATTAAGGTTAGTAATTTACATTTTAGTCAAGTTCTTGCGTGTTCTTCATGGGAGGAACTAAGGACTGAAATTTCAGTCATGATCCAAGTAGTTTGACATGACTATTCAGTTGTAAATATGTTCTAAGTATTAAGAACATAACTTAAATCAAATGGTTTTGATGAATTCGGGGTTTTAGCTCAAGAAACCTAGAAATGGGTTTGTGAGATTGAAGGTGATTTCTATTGTTTTGTTAAGTTCTAATGATCACTTAAGATGTATTAAGACATTCCTAAGTGATTGTTTTCAAAAATTTATATTTTTGGTGAAAATTGTCAAAAAGGGATTTTATGAAATTAATTGAATTTATGAGTTTGAAACTGATTTTAAATGATCTAATAAGCTCAAAGTGTCATAAATGATGTTTAAGTATGAAGAAACCATTAGAAGTGGTTTCCTAAGAATTTCAATTAATAAAATGAAAGTTTGAACAAAAACTGAAATTTGTCGGGTGGAATGGAATTGGTGATTCCATGAATGAAACACATGGAAATGGTTAATAAAAATAAGGAATTGGTAATTAACAAAGTATGTTTTGGGTTGTAAAAACCTTAAATTAAATCATCCATTGGTTATATAAGTGTATGGAAAGAAAATGAACAAAACTAGACTTAAAATTTTGAGTTGATGTGCATATGAGCTTCCTTAGAGCTCTTATGACATCCTATGGTCTTAACCATTAAGTCATGAACTAAATAAGACTTAATAGGATTAAAAATAAGTTCTTAACATTTTATAAGGTTAATAGAACCTATTGGTAAAGTTTTGTTAAGTTTGGAAACAAATGGAACCAAGAAATGGACTAAAACTGCAAAAAACGAACAAAAATTGAAAGCTGAAAATGGGACTGCAGGATTATACACGACCCGTGTGAATCTGGCACGACCCCGTGTGAAATGAGGCAGTAGCTTGGACATCTTGGAAGTCTTACACGACCCCGTGTGATTCCTACACGACCCGTGTGACCCGAATTCATGCAATTCACTCCCGTTATGACCCGATTGAGTAGTTTGATCCCCTAACATTTGGTATATGTTTAATATAATTGGAAAACATAAAAAATAAGTATATTTAGGGGGATTAAGTGGTCTTTACATGTTGTTAAGACCTAAATGTTTTAATAAAGTTTTAATGAACTCCTTAGGTAATTAAGGAGTAAAGTTATGGAATGGAAGGGACAATCGAGTGGAGTAATCCTAGTTAGACTTCTCTAACTAGCCAAGGTGAGTACATGAGATAATTTTACCTATTTTTGGGTACATGGCAAGTAAGTATTTTCAAGATTTCTTATAAAATTTCTATATGTGAAATTATATGCAAGAGTATTATTTCTAACTTGTTGTGAAAGTATAATGCTATATTTGAAGTTATGTTTTGAACTATAAGTTAAGTTAAGTGAAAGTATGTTGGTTTATGAACCAACTATGTGAATGTATATTTTGATTACAAGTTATATATGTTTTCTAGTATGAATGGCATATAGCCACAAGATGTTTAAGAAGTATGTTTTGGTTACAAACTGTACATGTTTTCAAGTATGAATGGCATATAGCCATAAGATGTTGGAAAGTATGATTTGGCATAAAGCTTAGAATGTTATAAAAACATGTTTTAAACGTATGATTATTATGTGAAGAAAGTTATATGTTTGGCATTTAGCCATAAAGACAGAAAATGATGAAGTTTGGCACTTAGCCACTATTTTTATGTATGTGAATAATTTTAAAGTAAGCAGAAAGTGTTTTGTATGACTGGTAATTGTAGCAAGCAGCGTTAGTAAGGGAACTATGTTCTAACCTACCCGGGTTAGGTAAGGGGTCTACTGGGGCAAAAGCCCCATCGCGAAGTAGATTACCTCAGCACTTCTATGGTGAGGATTGATCCGTTCTTTCTAGACATAGAGACTTGGGGTATCACTTATGGTGATTAAAGCCCTAAGTATAAAAATCCAGCAAGCTTATAAAACCAGTCAAAGAAAGTAAGAAAGATGCTATTTTTGCAAAGTATATTATGAAATGATTTTGAAAAGTAAAGAGTTATAGTATGTTATTACTATATAGTTTTGACAAATGTGTATGTTATGAATTTTATTAAAAGGTTAGAAAAAGAAGTTAAATGTTTGAGTCTAAAACTCATGTAACTCACGAGACATTATTGTCTTACGTATTCTATATTTTGCCATGTATTCCAGGTTAAAATGCTATGCTATAATTGGATGAAGTTTAGCTGGAGTGGAGCTTGAGTTAGCTCCTATCTTGGACTCAAGGTTTAATCCTTTTTTGCTTACTATGGTTAGTTTTGGTATGGATTTGTAACACCCACTGTTTTTAAACATGTAAATTATCCGTTTTTGAAAAACCGTATTTTTGTATTCGTGTATTTATATGAAAAACCATAGTATTTGCAAACAGTAGAAATGAGGTGTTACAAGTTGGTATCAGAGCCATAGTTTAAGCGAATTAGGATTGGATCGTTCCACTCCTAGGCTTAAACTCATGTTATAGGAAAGTTAGTTCATGAAAGTATGCTATATGATGTCTTAAATGACTAAGATATTATGCATCACTTAAAATATGTAAATATATAACACTAAGAAATGTTAAGCTAACGCTTTGATTGAGCAAAAGTTTGACCGTTAAGAAAATTGTATGTATTTTCCATAGGTGTCTATATCTATTAAAGACTATGTTTATGAAGTAATAAGATTTGTAGTATTGATCATCACGTATTATAATGGTGTTATGCTAAGGGAACCAGTGACCCATGAAACCTTGTGGTAACAGCAGAATCAATATGTATAGGTGGTTATGGTAATATGGGCCCGTATTATCATAATCACAGGATATGTATTGAGACTGGTGAAATCATAAAGGAATTATGGTAATCTGGTGGGTAAGGGTTTTGAAGAAAGTAGTAAGAATAACATAGGAGTTATATGCCTATGTAATGAGAACAAGTAAGATTATAAGTATTAAAAGTTAATGTATTGGATATATACCACTTAGTATGGTAAAGTAAAAGAAATAAATATGATAGTTAATACTCCTTAGACAGATTGAAAGACATTAAAGTATGTGCCTGTAGAGGCGAGAGAAAGTATGAATAAGAGCAACTTAAAGAAGAATTATGGGTATTGATCACCTATATGAGAGTTGTAAGACTCTTACATAAAGGATAGAAATTACAAGCAGAGTGTATTAATAGTACATAAATTTTGTAATAATAAAAGAGTGGTAAAGAAGAGTTTAATGTTAACAAGTGGTGTGCTTCAGGCATAACCATTTAATTCAGAATCTTATCTAAAAGTCGCACGAATAATAAATGCATAAGGGAAGCAGAATATCGTTGTGGGATGGTAGGATCAAAATGATGAGAAAAGCTAAATATAGAAGATGGCAATGCTAAAAGGAAGTGGAAGACTAACTTATAGATTGAACAAAGAAGATGTATGAAAGTATCCAAAGATTTAACAATTGATTAAGTTATAATATAGTGCTATAATGAGTAATACAAACAAAGTAAGATACCCAAATGGGGGAAAGAATGATGAATGGGAAATTGTTAAAGACTATGATATTTTAAGTAAATTGCATTATTGTAATGTGATTAAATGAATATGAATTGAGAAATAAAGGTTGAATGCCTAAACAAATGTTAGGAAAGAAATTAAAGATGAAACAAATGATGAGTATAATCAGAAGAATATAATGAAAATCTTTAAAGAAAATGACGATAAGATATTGGTTATTAGGAATTAAATTCCAAAACCAAATGAAGGAAGTATAAGAAGAAATACTAGTAATAAAAGAGTATAATGAAGTAGGTTAACTGAAGAAAACCAAAAGCATGTAAGGAAAATGACTAAAGGTCATAATCAATATGAAATAAAGAACAAGAGTAAATGTCTAAATAAGTATTAGACAAAGAATCAAAGACAAGATAAAAGCAAAAATAAACAGACATAATTCTGAATGTGAATAACGAATAAAGAACAAGAGTAAATGTCTAAATAAGTATTAGACAAAGAGTCAAGGCGAGAAGAAGTATGAATAAGAGTAATATAGAGAAGAATTATGGGCATTGATTCCCTATATAAGAGTTGTAAGACTCTTACAGGAAGAATGAAAATTTATAAGCAGAATGTATTAATAGTACATAAATTTTGTAAAAGTAAAAGAGCAGTAAGGAAGAGGTTAATACTAATAAGTGGTGTGCGTTGGGCAAAATCATTCAAGTCAGAATCTTATTTGAAAGTCGTGCGAATAATAAATGCATAAGGGAAGCAGAAAAAAAATCGTTGTGGAACGATAGGATCAAAATGATGAGAAGAGCTAAAGATAGAAGATGTCAATGCTAAAGGGGAGAGGAAGACTAACTTACAGATTGAACGAAGAAGATGTATGAAAATGTTCAAAGATTTAATAATTGATTAAGTTATAAGTACAGTGCTATAATGAGTGATAAAACAAAGTAAGATTACCCAAATGGGGAAAAGAATGATGAATGGTAAATTATTAAAGATTATGATATTTTAAGTAAATTGCATTAAAGTATGGTGATTAAATAAATATGAATCGAGAAATAAAGGTTGAATGCCTAAATAAATGTTAGGCAAGAAATTAAAGGTGCAACGAATGATGATGAAATAGTGGTTGCCAGGAAGTAAATTCTGCAACCAAATGAACGAAATAAAAAAAAAGAAAAAGAAATACCAGTAATGAAAGAGTATAATGATGAATGTTAATTGAAGAAAACCAAAAGCGTGTAAGAAAAATGACTAAAGGTCATAAACAATATGAAGTAAAGAGTAATGAATGGTAAAATTTGACCAAAGAAAGTGGAGACCACATCTATGTCAGCGGATCAGGTCGGGGTTTTGACCTGGGAGGATTTGTGACGTGGTTCCAGAGGTAGTATGTGCCTCAAGTTTTGGAGCAGACGATAGAGAGCTTGTCTGGGATGACACGGAAATTCACATAGATGATGTAAGTGATGGAGCGGTCATGTGCTGCAAGAGTGGTTAGAGCAGGGACAGAAAGGGCATGTGGTTGAGCTTTACAGCTCACGATTAAGGAGATGTCGGGGACGGTTAGAGTGGCTAGCGGAAGATGAGCAGTATACGATGGTTGATGTAAATGTCTTTACATCGTCAAAACACGCGTGATGAGATGGTGTTTGGCTTCGATGTGAGTTGCTGGGTTGGTAAGTTAGGCTTACTTTTCATTCTTCAAAGAAGTTGAAGAAGTGGGAGGTGGTAGTAAAGTGTGCTTACTTAAGAAGTGTCGATGCTTCGAGGCAAGTGTTATGTTCAATCAAAGTGGGGGAGCCTGTCAAGTCGACGAGTGCGACTACAAGAAATGAAATTAAGCTTTTGGTGCAACTGAAATTGCTATAATGAAGACACGCAATGTGATTGAAAGTAAAAGAGCATGGAGCATTGTTGCAGGAGTAGGTGGCATGTCGCTGAAAGGATCAGGTAGGATCGGGTTTGAACCCAAGTGAGGGAGAATTGTTCATTTGAAGGGGAAGAGGTTGCTTAAACGACAATAGTGTGTTCAGACGTGTAATACGTGTAATGACATGTTGTGAGCATGAATTGAGATTCTAGGGGTGTTAGGGGTGGTATCTTCCTCGTTAGGCTATTCATTTGAGTCACAGAAGGACTCGAACCTCAATATACCCCCCTCATATTTGGAGGGAAGAAGTGCATAACTCTATCTATAGAGGTTGTATGGGTGGTGTATGCTAGTATTATGTGCAAAGTTATGCAATCAAGTTGATTATAGCAGTGTCTGTGGCTGTTGGACTATTGCAAGTCTATAGCATTTGTATAGATGGTATGCCTTGCTATGTGCTACATCAGGGGTTGAATGTCGTGATTAACTAGTACAGTGAGGTAGTAGCTTATGCGTTAGTGTTTAGCTATTGTGGTTCCTAGTCGGAACGAAAGAAGAAAGTTAGAATAACCTATGTGATTCTAGGATGTGGACTATTTGTTGTTGTGACGCGCAAAGATCTAATTGAAGATCAGTGGTGGTCAGAGATAAAATGGGATATATTACGTTACGTTGAGATGTATCTTGGACTTTGGGGAAGGGGCAGCTGGGATGTATGTTTGCCTCCCTCTGTTTGTAATTCGCCTTCGCTGGCAACTGCCAGATATAGCATCAGTATGTCCCGCCACAAGGTGTCGTATATGCGAGGGTGTTGGAACCCTATTCGTTGGGATGAGAAGGAACTTATATAACATCTTGCAGCTGGAACCGAAAGGACACACGAAACTGAAAGGACACCTCACATTTTAGTGCCAAAAATTCAAACCAACTACAGTAGATGCGACTCTTCTCTATCCCGAGTGTCGTGTTATTTTCAAAATTCTCTACTTGACTCCAGTAATAATGGGATATTGAAGAGACTTTTGGGAATAAAGGTATATATAGTGGTGTCGTTTATTGATTATCGTGATGTACGAAAAAGCGTGTGGACCTGTCGTTAGGGGTAAAAGGGAAAACCGTTTCAAATCTTCGAGTTGTATGGGGTTTTGTGGCATTTTGATCGAAAGGTGTTAGAGTTGAATTTCGAGGACGAAATTCTTGTAAGTGGGGGAGAGTTGTAACACCCCGTTTTCCGATACGTTTTTGTTTTCCGCGAATTAATTATTTTAGTGCATAAATTATATAAATAAATATAATTAAAATAAAAGTAATATTCATATTAATAACCTAGAAATTAAGATATGTTGAGGAGGGGGTATATTGTCGTTTTAGTAGACTCCTTTTGATGGAAATAATTATTTGAGGCTTTTAAAAATTAGTGTGCCAAAGTAGAAGGACCAAACTTGACTTTTTCCTAAAAAGTTTGAATGAACAGTGTTTGTGCAATTATATGTGTGCGTCGGATAAGTCTTGGAGCTCACACTAGTGAATCACTCAAACCCTCACCCTCTCCATCGCTCTTTATTCCCGTTTTTGAAGATACAACCTTAGTGTTTGATGATTTCCCGGAGATTCAGATATTGGATCGCCACGAAATTTTAAATGAAGGTTCCCAAGATATAAATGAAGGGCCTGATCGAAGGGTTTTCGATTTCAATGTCTAGAAGTGGAGTTATGAATTTCGCAACATGACCTAGGGTTTCTGGCAGATTCCTCTAGTGAGTCTCTCTTCTTGCGAAAATCATATCTGGAGTTCCAGAGGTCAAATAAGGTTAGTATCGGTGCACACGGTTCACAAATTGAGTTGAGCAACTTTCTACAGTAGATCATTATCTGTTTTAAAGAACGGATGTATGGGGTAATTGCTCATCTTTACATACTGCTCTAATTCCGTTCAGATTAGCTATGCTGTTTTGTTTATTTTATAAAAGGATTTTGGAGAAAGCTTTTTACATAATTACGCCTCCTAGAATCATTGTATTTAAGTAAATTTGATATCTGGAAAAGATGGATGTCCGATTCCATTCCCAAGTTTATGGTAATTGGGAAATATCACAGACCAGTGTTTTTCTCATCAGCACTATCGTTTCTGATTTGTTCTGTATTGTGAATTTTATATCTTGCGTTTGAAAACGTATTTTGAGTTGGTTCCAACTCTCAGACCTCTATTATTGAGTCTATTTTACTCATGATTTTTCCTAGGGTCTGGTTCCAAACGAAAGTTGGGTGGAAGTTGCAATTTGCACCAGCAGGTCCAGGACTGTCTTGTACAGTGAATTATGTTTTTAGAAATTCATAAATAATTGTACAAAAATGTTTTGGGGGCACGACCAGTGGTGAAACTTCGTGCTATGTGTCTAGTTTCTTCCTACAAAATACCAGAACCTAGCTCTATGTCTAGTTTGTGTTATGGTTCTATCTTTAAAGAGTGGTTCAGTAGGTGGACTGATTGTATCAGTCACCTTTTGGGGATTTTTCGTTTATTCTTGAGAAATGAAAATGACATGAGGTCAGGGCCTGTAGTTTTGAATTAAGGTCATGTTTGTCCAATATTTTTCCCAGAATTTATTGATGATCATTTCCAGGTTTAAAGTGGCAATCTTTGCAATCTGGTCTGGATTTGACATATTTTGATACCCAATATTGGTTAATTCATATAAAATAGAGGAAAAATAGTTAATACATGTTCCTTACATCCCTGGAAAGGTAAAGAGATGGTCTAGGTAAATATCTAAAAATATCCTTGATTTGTTGAGGTTACAATGAGCTTAAGTGGTCACAAACAGACTTTCTACTTTGAGGTTAAAAGCTGAAAGATAAATATAATAAGTGTTTTAATTCTAAAAGTATATAATTAAGGTACGACTTAATTATTATGACATATAATAACTTAATCTACCTTATAGGAGTATAAGGTGTGCGGTTTTGAGCTTAGTTGGATTTGCAGAGTTGCCGCACGGATTTCTACATTGCCGACTTGAGGTGAGTACATGCAGTATTTTTACCCATTCTGGGGTACATGGCAAGTAAGTATTTACAAGATTTCTTATAAATCTCTTTATGTGGAATTATTTGCAAGAGTATTATTTTTAATTTGATGAGAAAGTATGATGCTATATTGAAGTTATGTTTTGAACCACACATTAAATTAAGCGAAAGTACGTTGGTCTATGAACCAATTATGTGAAAGTATATCTTGATTATAAGTTATAAATGTTTTCAAGTATGAATGGCATATAGCCACAAGATGTTTAAAAAGTATGTTTTGGTTACAAACTGTATTTGTTTTCGAGTATGAATGGCATATAGCCATAAGATGCTGGAAAGTATGTTTTGGCATAAAGCTTAGCATGTTAAAAAAAATATGTTTTAAACATATGATTATTATGTGATGAAAGCTATATTTGGCATCTAGCCATAAAGACATAAAATGATGTAGTTTGGCACCTAGCCACAAGTTATATGTATATGAGAAATGTTCAAGCAAGCAGCAAGTATTTTGTATGACTGGTAATTGTAGCAAGCAGCGTTAGTAAGGGAACTATGTTCCAACCTACCCGGGTTAGGTAAGGGGTCTACTGGGGACAAGCCCCATCGCGAAGTAGATCGCCTCAGCACTTATATGGTGAGGATTGATTCGTTCTTTCTAGCCATAGAGACTTGGGGTATCACTTATAGTGATTAAAGCCCTAAGTATAAAAATCCAGCAAGCTTATAAAACCAGTCAAAGAAAGTAAGAAAGATGCTATTTTTGTAAAGTATGTCATAAAATGATTTTTCAGAAGTAAAAAGTTATAGTATATTGCTATTATAAAGTTTGGAAAGATGATATTTTTGCAAGGCATGATATGTGATGATTTTGAAAAGTAAAGAGCTATGGTACGATATTATTATAAAACTTTGAAAGATGTTTTATGTTATAAGTTTTATAAAAAGGTTGGAAAAGAAATTAAAGGTTTGAGTCTAAAACTCATGTAACTCACGAGACATTATTGTCTTACGTATTTTATGTTTTGCCATGTATTCCAGGTCAAATTAAGTTGCTATCAATGGGATGAAGTTTAGCTGGAGTGGAGCTTAAGTTAGCTCCTATATTGGACTCAAGGTTAAATCCTTTCTTGCTTACTATGGTTAGCTTGATATGAATTTGTACACCCACTGTTTTAAGCATTTAAATTATCGGTTTTTGATAAACCGTATTTTTGTATTCATGTATTTATACGAAAAACCATAGTATTTGAAAACAGTAGAAATGAGGTGTCACATGCAATTATTAAGCCACGTCAGTTATTTGCACGTATAATCATATCTAACCATTTTTGTCCCATGTTTCTTAGTCACAATGGACCGCACCGTATTTCATGGCTATTTAAGCCGCACCACGAGTCATAGCTAAATAAGCTGCACCAGAACATTTTCAATATATAATTCATAGCCCTCAGGCCGCACCAATTGGTTTCAATAACCTGATATCATAGCCATAAGGCCGCACCATGTTCCTGTAACAATATCATAGCCAAAAGGCCGCACCATGTACCTGTAACAATATCATAGCCGTATAGGCCGCACCAGTTGGATATAGTATCCAATATCATAGCCATATAGGCCGCACCAGTTGGATATAGAATCCAATATCATAGCCATATAGGCCGCACCAAATATCATAGCCATGTAGGCCGCACCAGTTAATTTCATTTCATTTTATAATCATTTATGGCTCACGGCTCCGTTCTTGTCATTTCATTGACTCACGGTTTATCCGGTATTGCCTTTTCAATATTTGACTCACAGCTCCGTTCTTGTCTATCGTAGACTCACGGCTTATCTGGTATTGTCATATTATTTCTGTTATTGACTCACAGCTCCGTTCTTGTCTATCGTAGACTCACGGCTTATCTGGTATTGTCATATCATTGGTATCTGTCAACTGTCAATTTTGTGCCCCCCAAAGCAGTTTCAAATCTGTAACAATTCAATCATCATATATCATATATGATATCAGTGAGATTACTCACCTGGATGCTAGCTGCATTTAAATCCCGGTTGTTTCTTGCCTTTGCATGCACCACAACCATTTGTCCCATACCTATAATGTCATTCATTTTCACAATGATTATAGGTTAACAACTGTTTTAATTGACTCTAATGCATAAGAGTTCAATAATATATCATTACAAACAATGTCTAGATGATAAACTTTCCATTTACCATCTTTTCATGAGTTTTACTATTCACCGAGGCATTCGTATTTATCTACAGTTCCCCCGAGGAGTCGAAAACTCAATTTAATATTTTTCCCAGACTTTTCAAACCATTAGGGACTTATGGTTCAAGTTTGAGGTAAATCGGACAAGCCAAACAAAAGTTAGCGTTTCTGATCCCCTGTCCTAGGGGCGCACTGCGCCTGGAAGTAGGGCGCACTGCGCCTAGCGCCAGTGCAGGTCTCCAGACCAGTCGCGAATTGTGCACTGTAGCTTGCAGTTTTGATATTTAAGTCCTTAATGATGTTCTTAATCGTTTGGGGTTTATTCCTAGGCTAAAACCTTACATTAATACAAGGTTTTCAACCATTAAAAACAACTCAATCAATCAAAAGGAAGAATTAGGGTTCTTAGTTCCAAAAACCCCAAAACTTCAAATTCAACTAAAATAGCAATCTACTTCCATAATCTTGAATTAAGTCCTTTTAGCATGACTTATTGGAAGTATTTAGCCATTTTAAACCACACAATCATAACTGAAATTACAAATTTCAGTTTCTATAAAACTCATCAAGAACAACCAAGCTATAACTTGAATTTCTAACCTTTAAAGCTTCCAATTCCTCAATTCCAAGCCAATAATCAAATTGCAAGCTTCAATTCTTCAAGAAATCTCCAAGTATTGCAGAATTCGTGCAGAGAAACCCTCTCCCGTAGCCTCACGAAAATCTGCACATGTGGGAGGACTATTCCACTATTTATACTTCCAGATCTTACAAATTTAGTCCCTAAGTTCACTTTCTTGAACTTTTGGCACTATAATCAAATTTTATCACAATACAACTTTCTTTTCTTATACTTTTGCCACACTTGTCAAATTTTATGACAAAAACTTATGTTTATAACATTTTAAGTCCAAAACTCAAAATATTATTACAAATCAAATCCGTTTCTGTCCAAAAGACCAATTTACCCTTCTAAGGTAAAATGACCAATTTTACCCCTTTTATTAGAATAAACTTTCAAATACTTATCACAAGTATTTGGTGTTACAAATTCTCCCCTCCTTCAAAAGATTTCGTCCCCGAAATCATACAAGGAGTTGAGGGTATGTCTCCCTCGATTCGCTTTCGGTCTTCCACATCATGTCGGAATCTCTATGGTATTGCCTAAGCACTTAACCATACTAGTCTTCTTATTTCGAGGTTATATCACAGTTCGCATATCATTCCTCCGGTTGTCCCGGGTACCTTAACTACTTATCTATCTTCATTTCAACATGAGGGATTCGTTGGAATTCATCGTTCTATGTTCTCCAGAAATGAGATCCATAGAAAACTTTATAAATATCTTGAAGTGCATCAAGAATCTTCGATTAATACACCACAATTCTTACTCTTTGGGACATATGGAAAAGTCCAATAAATGAGGGCTTGACTTTCTTGTCGTCCCAAGCAAATTTTTAGTCTTTCCAAGGGATATTTTGAACACTGTCATCTTTCCCGATTTGGAATTTCAACGGTTTTACTCGGCAATCCGCATACTACTTTTGTCGATTTTTGTCTATTTCTAAGTTTTCTCGAATTTGCCTAATCTTTTCTTCTGTTTGAGGTACAAATCTCGGGTCCAGCCAACGGCTTCTCCCCAACTTCAGTCTAGTAAATTGGCGTGCAACACGATACTCCATACGACGTTTCATACGAGTCATCAGAAAACTGGTACGAAAAACTGTTATTATCTACAGATTCCACCCGAGATGGACAATCTTCTTGTCTTCCGCCAAGGTCTGTTATGCAAATTTCAAGCATATTTTCTAGAATCTGCATCATTATCTTGCCTCGTCTATCAATCTGCAAATCATATACAGTACTTACTAGTACTTTTGAACTAATTATTCTTGGGATTTTTGCCAAAATCAGCGAATAATTCTATTTTCTCGACTCGATACAATCGACACCGGTAGCTTACATCGACAAATTTCTTTATCTATATAACTTTTCGCTACTTTCCGATCTTACTTTCTTCCTTAGTCAGTATAAATCTACACTGATTTCATCAATCAACCTGCAATTACCCATATGGTGTCATGCCCATGCGGTACTTGCAAAGACTTTATTACAAAGTCTATAATTATATCGTCCCTTTTTCTTCTTTGGGACTGACAACGACTAAATTTTTCTGTATGCTTCTAATAGTTTGGCTTTACTTTCACACAAGTCAAACACTTTTCACATGTCTTTCAATGTCTTTCTTTAGTCCCGGCCACCAATGCATAGGTTATATCATCCTACACAGTTTGGTACTGGCCCGGATTTATTGCATATATATACTACAATATGCATCTTTTCAAAGTAAATCTCATGTTTCACTTTGCATTGGAATCCACATACACAACCACCAAGGGTTTTAAATCGCTGTGATTTTCCAACTAGCTTATTTCAATAGCCAATTATTCACTTTTCACGTTTTCAGACTTGCACACTTCTTTCTGTGCTACCCGAATCAACTCAGGTAATCAATTCGCCACACTCATACATGTGAATGTATCTTTCAAAAGATACTCCTTTCAATTCAAGGCATCTATAGCCACATCCGCCTTTTCCGAGAGGGTACAAGATTTCACAACCGAAATCTTTAAGTAACCCATCTACCTTTGCTATCTCATATTTAGCATCTTTTTGACCAATTAAGTACTTTAAACTTATATGATCCATATAAACAGTAAGCTTTACACCATATAGATGGTGTTTCCAAAGCGTCAATGTCAAAGTCATAATTGTTACTGCAATATCATGTATCCAAAATCAACTCTGGATGCATTTCTGTAATCCAATTTATCTTCTCTGCTTAGCGACAACGCTAACACCGGAGCTTCACACAAGGTTTATTTCAACCTTTTAAAAAAATACATGTGGTCTTTCTACCACTCGAACTTTTTCACTTTTCTTGGTCAACTTTAGTCAGCTAACCAGCAATCAAGGAGCAATTTTCTACAACTCTCCTATAATAACTCGTCAATCCAAGGGAACTACTAATTTCAGTCAAATTCCAAGGCGGTTTCTGTTTTATCACAGCATCATTTTCACTGTCCCTACTTTAACATCTTTGGCACTGTTAACATGCCCCAAAGAATTGAAACTTCTTTTAGCCAAATTTTTCATACTTGGAGAATTTTACATATCACTTAACTTAGTGAAGTAACTCCAATATCTGGTACAAATGTACCTCATATTCAGTCTGGTTTCGAGAATATCAGATTCTCAGTAGCCAATGCACATACATATCAGCTTGTCTTTCTTCTTTTCAAACAAGATAGTGCTCCACATGATGACACTTTCGGCCATATGAGACCCCGATTCAAAAACAATTTCTTCTAATTGTTTTACCATTCTGCCATCTCTGCAGATGTTAATCAATATAGAGCCTAAATAACAGGAATGGCTCCCAAGACCAGTTTAATCATAAACTCTTTTAATCAATCTGGTGAAAATTCTAGAGGTTCTTTGGAAGAAACATCCAAGAATTCATTTAAAGTTTTACACTTCTGTCACCGCTTTATTTAGCTTGGCCCAAACCACGTATGCCAACTACAACATCATTCCTTTACTAACTCTTTTCCGAGTTTAAGCAAAGGAAAATAACCGGTATTCTCAACAACGGTTATTTATCATGGATTTCATCCGTTTCACTTCTGATTTTTGAATCATCATGTTTATTTTCTACAATTCATGTTAGCATCATTCATTGCTAACCAATTCATATGCACTATTTCTTCAAATTCATTGGTAGGCATCGGCTCTAGATTTATAGGGAAAAATGGTCCCATAAATCCTAGGCAGACTACCTTCTAGGTGTTCAATATCTTGAACATATTTGCTATTTGCTATAGCCAGTTCCAAAATTTCACCCATAATCGTTGATGAAATATTCAGACAAAACATCAAAGTCACCGATCCAAAGCATAGCTTCATGGATCAAATATAACATATACGGGGATTATATTCAAGACAATGATATCTGAGACCATATTAATCTACTCACGAGCTTCTTCCACAGTCTGCTGGAACGCTCATGGTACCACTGGTCCTTTTCGACCATTCGTTTTTTCTTTCATTTCTCCCCGTTCTTTCCTGGGTTTATCACCTGTAACACCCGGTTCCTCAAATTTAAGATATACCAATTTCTTTAGTCAAACATAATTTCATTAGAGGTATAATCCCAAAAAGAGTAACAATTATACACAAGGTTGTCATCAAAAGCTTAGTTCAAGTCCCAAACTATTACATCAACTGTTTACAACTATTTAACAAAACCGGGTTTACTTCATATTTCAAAGCAACAAAAGTAAATCTATGTCAAAGTCCAAGTCCATGTGTAGCTATCCTTCCATGTTCCGCTTCCCGCGGTCACCACTACCAGAACCTAACACAAATCACAGTAACAAACAATTTATGAGCTTTGAAAGCTCAGTGAGTAATTTAAGGTTAGTTGAATCGCATCATTCAACATCTCATTTGATTGTATCTCAATGGACTATCTCAGTCCATAGTGTGTCTCACACACTATTCCTCTTTCTTCCATATACTCAAAATTTAGTTATATTCAACCAAATTAAACATAGTTTACTTCTTATCTGTAAATAACATCATAATAAGGCATAATCATCTAATAATTAACTACTCACCTGAAGTTGAGTCGATATGTGGAACTCCCGAACCTCGTGTGTGTTCCTGTCTAGCTTTAGCTGTAATACAATGACTCAAACTCAATACTCAATTTCAAGAAAATCTCAATCATATCCAATATTCATATCAATCAAGAAATTGGAATCATAAGAGAGGGTTACAATCAAAAGATAGCAATACTATCATAATTGTAACTTCCAATTTCACAAATTTAACTCATATAACCCTAGTATCATAATACAAGCACCTTGCAAGCTTGAGTCTCGAATTAGAAATCTATTACACACACTAATCCAAGTAATCTCACTCTAATTCATGTTAGTTGCAAGTGGTTCATCAAAACCACAAGAAATCATCTCAAATCCAAATATTCAACCGACAAAACAAGATAAAAATCAAGGAGGATTACCTTTCAAGTTCAAGGAACTAATCTATAGCTTCAATTCGTGATCAATAGGCTTAAATCTCGACTTAGATGGCTTAGAAATCGATTTCTAGGGTTTAGAGAGGGTTTTGGTTGAATTGGAAATGACCCAAATGAAGGAAAACCCGTATTTTAAAACACCCCTGATGCGCGACACGACCCGTGTAGGCTCACACGACCTGTGTGAGGCCTACAGCAGGTCAACTTGAAATTCTACAGACTCACACGACCCGTGTTGATTCACACGACCCGTGTGAGACCCAACCTTGCCTCGGTAATTTTTGAAGAGGAGCTACACGACCCGTGTGAAGCTACACGACCCGTGTAGGTCTGAAAAGGTTACTGCTTTGCTTCTCAAGCCTTTCTACACGACCCGTGTGACCTTACACGACCCGTGTAGCTCTGATTTGACATTTTACAAATCCAAACTTTACTCAATTGGGTTTCTAACCATCTTAACTCATATAATAACCTATTTAATCTTAATTACACTAAGATTAACACAAAATCTATATAAATTAATAATACGGTATTATAAGTTCTTACCCCCTTTAAAAGATTCCGTCCTCGGAATCTCTTGAAATAAGTAAGGATATTTCGACCGCATCTCTCCTTCAGCTTCCCAAGTAACATCTGCTCCTTTATGATGTCGCCATTTCACTTTTACTAATCCCACTTCTTTATTTCACAATTTCTTAACTTTCTTTTCTAGAATTTGCTCTGGCATTTCTTGATATCTTAATTTCTCATCTAGTTGAACTTCAGCTAAGGGTACCCAAGTGGATTGGTCATACAATGTTTTTCTAAGGTGTGACACATGAAAAACATTGTGGATACCCTGTAACTCCTCTGGAAGCTTTAGCTTATACGCAACCGCTCCAATTTTCTCCAAAACTTGAAAGGGTCCGATAAAGCGTGGGCTCAATTTACCTCTTTTGCCAAATCGAATTATTCCTTTCCATGGGGACACTTTCAACATTACCATGTCCCCAACATTGAACTCTAACAGCTTTCTTCTTCTATCTGCATATTGCTTTTGGCGGTTTTGGGCTACCCGCATATGCTCACGAATGCTTTGTATCTTCTCTTCAGTTTCAGCTACAATTTCCGGTCCCGCCAATGGTTTCTCTCCCATCTCTGTCCAGCAAGTTGGTGTTCGGCACGGTGCACCATATAAAGCTTCAAAAGGTGCCATCTGTATACTTGAGTGATAAGTGTTGTTATAGGCAAACTCTACCAAAGGCAGATGATCTTCCCAACTGCCTCCAAAATCAATCATGCAGGCTCGTAGCATATCTTCAAGTGTTTGTATCGTTCTTTCCGACTGTCCATCCGTCTGGGGATGATACGCAGTGCTTAATAAAGCTTTTGTACCAAAATGCTTTTGGAAACTCTGCCAGAAATGTGAATTGAACCAATTATCTCTATCAGAAATTATTGAAGTTGGCACTCCATGTCGTTTCACAATTTCTTTCGTATATATCTAAGCTAGCTTTGATACTTGATAATCTTCTCGGATTGGAATAAAATGAGTCGACTTTGTTAACCTGTCAACAATCACCCATATAGAATCATATCCTCGAGGAGTTCGAGGCAACTTTGTGATGAAATCCATAGTGATCTCATCCTATTTCTTCTTTGGTACTGGCAATGGCTGCACTGCTCCATAAGGCTTCTGATGATTAGCTTTTACCTGAAGACATGTCAAACAGTTCTCTACAAATCGTCCCACATCTCGCTTCATACCCGGCCACCAATAGTACGGTTTTAAGGTATAATACATTCGTGTACTACCAGGATGAACCGAATACCTAGTACAGTGAGCATCCTCTAGCAATAATTGTCTCGCCTCGCCATGTCTCGGAACCCAAACTCGCCCTTGGAAAGTTTTGATTCCTTGTGCATTTTCCACAAGTTTCTCTACATAACCAATCATCCTTTCTTTCTTCAAGTCATTGGCTTCGGCTTGGCATCTACGTATCAACCCTGGTAATCGACTCACAATCCCCATTCGAGCCGATACGACTCGAATAGGCGGCTCCTTACGGCTTAGTGCATCCGCCACCACATTGGCTTTACATGGATGGTAAAGTATTTCACAATCATAATCTTTTAGTAGATCCATCCACCGTACTTGCCTCATGTTTAACTCTTTCTGATCAAATAGGTATTTCAGACTTTTATGATCTGTATAGATCTGAAATCGCACACCATAAAGATAATGTCGCCAGATCTTTAATGCAAAAATTATTGCCGCCAACTCTAAATCATGTACTGGGTAAGCTTTTTCATGTGGTTTCAGTTGTCGAGAGGCATACGCTATCACTCGTCCTTTTTGCATCAACACGCATCCAAGACCACTTAAGGAGGCATCGCTGTAAAGAACAAAGTCTTCTACTCCTTGCGGTAAAGCTAACACTGGAGCCTTGCATAAGCCATCTCGTAGTTGTTCAAAGGCTGATTGTTGTGCCTCAGTCCAACTAAATTTCTCCGTCTTCTTGGTTAATTTGGTTAAAGGTATAGCTATATGAGAAAAGTTTTCTACAAATCGTCGATAATAACCTGCTAACCCCAAGAAACTACGAACCTCCATTGGACTCTTTGGCGGCTCCCAACTCATTACGGCTTCGATCTTTGCTGGATCTACCTTTATACCGTCTTTATTTATCACATGGCGAAGAAATTGGATCTCCCGTAACCAGAACTCGCATTTTGAAAATTTTGCATATAATTTCTCATCTCGAAGAAGATCTAGCATTTGTTGTAAATGAAATCTGTGCTCATCTCGACTCTTTGAATAAATCAGGATGTCGTCGATAAACACAATTACGAATTTATCAAGAAAGGGACGACAAACCCGATTCATCAAATCCATAAAAACGGCTGGAGCATTAGTCAAACCGAACGGCATGACTAAGAACTCGTAATGGCCATACCTCGTACGAAAAGCTGTCTTCGGAATATCAGCTTCTTGTACTCTCAATTGATGATAGCCGGATCTCAAATCAATCTTTGAAAAATACGTGGCCCCATGCAGTTGATCAAATAAGTCATCGATCCTCGGCAACGGGTAACGATTCTTTATAGTGATCTTGTTGAGCTCCCGATAATCTATACACATTCTCATAGATCCATCTTTCTTTTTCACAAAGAGTATAGGTGCACCCCACGGAGACGAACTCGGACGTATAAACCCAAGTTTCAATAACTCTTGCAACTGTCTCTTTAATTCTTCCATCTCAGATGGTGCTAATCGATAAGGTGGTCGAGCTACCGGCTTCGCCCCCGGTATGACATCGATCACAAATTCAACTTGTCTACTTGGTCGTACGCCTGGAAGATTTTCGGGAAATACATCGGGATAATCACAAACCACTTCTACTTCTTCTATTTTGGAATGTTTTGACTCAACACTAATCACATGTGCCATAATCAATTCACCCCCTCTTTCTATATATCTCCTAGCCGTGGCAAGTGGCACTATCGGTACTTTTCGGGAACGTCGTTCACCTCGTATCAAAATTCGGGAACCACTCGGTGTCTTTATGGAAAGTGTTTTCTCATGACAATCCATTTGACCTCTATTATCATCCATCCAATCCATCCCGACTATCACATCAAACTCATGATTAGTGATCGGCTTCAGATCTATAGGGTACGCAATCCCATAGATTTCAAACCGACACTGTTTATAATGACTCTTTACAAAAACACATCTCCCATCTGCTACATCTACTATTATTTTCTCATATAATTCAGCTAATGGATTATCTAATTTAGAAGCAAAAGACTCTGATATAAAAGACACAGATGCACCCGAATCAAAAAGTACTCGTGCTTGAAAAGAGTTCAAGATAAAGATACCTGTGATAACATCGGTCCGATCTCTAGCCTCGTCAACAGTTAATTGAAAAGCTCGCGTTTTCACATGACCACCACCCCTATCTCTTCGATCATCTCGATCTCGACCTCTTCCTGGACCAGTCTTTTGAAAATCTCTTTGTGGCTCAGATTTCATCTTTGGGCAATTTGGACGAATATGCCCGCTCTCCCCACAATTAAAACAAACAGGGCGACTCTCGGTACACTGGCGAGCCATATGTCCTGTCTTTCCACACTGGAAACAAACTGATGGAGGGTTTCGGGGATCACATTCTCCCATATGTTTTCGCCTACACTTCTTACACCATTTTTCTTCATTCTTCTTGGTTTCACCACGAACTTGAGAACCCGTGGTAATGGATCTCTGAGAAGTATCTATAGCTTTACCTTCCCACTTTCTCTTTAATCCTTCAACTTCTCTTTCGGTTCTTCTCTCTTCCTCCTGTCTTTGCAATTCCCTTTCTCTCGATCTTGCTGCCTCAGCAACTTGTTGAAAGGTAGTATATCTGGAACTCGGCAAAAACTCTCGGATCTGGGTTTTTAAACCCCACATGTAACGATCCATCTTACGCTCCTCTGTATCAACTTGATGTTGTGCAAATATTGCCTTCTCATTAAAATCTAGTGTGTATTGTTGTACTGTTCTCGATCCTTGTTGTAACTTCAAAAACTCTTCCTCTATTCCCTTCATAACATTATTGGAACAATAGTATTCAGTAAACTTCAACTTGAATTGTTCCCAGTTCAGTGTATACGCCAAACTCTCTCCTATCTCCATACACATATTCTCCCACCAGAACTGTGCATATTCTTTTAGCAAGTTTGTTGCAAACTCCACTTTATCTGCCTCATCGCATTTACTGGTACGGAACATCTTTTCAACATGTGTTAACCAATTCTTGGCTGCTATGGGATCATCTTTCCCATAGAAATCGTATGGTTTGCACTTCTGAAAAACATCATAAGTACACTTCCTTGTCTTCTCAGGTATTCTAGCTCTACCCGCCTCAGTATAGACCTCTTCACGATCCTCCCTGTGCTCAGGTTGAACCGGTGGTTGTCCCGAAGGACCTCCAGTTGCAGCCTCCGTCTGAGGCCTCAAATAAGTGGGTAGTAATTCTTTAAGTGCTTTGGCTACCTTAGCAGCAATCATAGCTTGCATATTACCCTGTGTCTCGGGAGGTCGCTCTCCCTCGGGTTGATGCTCTTTACCCGAATCTCGTGATCCCGATTTATCTCTTGGTGGATCACCTCGCTCTTTTTCTTTTCCAGCACTCATTTTAACTGAAAAAGAAAATCAACTCATTTAGTAATCACCACCATAATACTCAATATGATGTGTAATCAACTCAATTGTATATCACTATAATACTCAATATAGTGTATAATCACTCAATTGTATATCACTATAATACTCAATATAGTGTATAATCACTCAATTGTATATCACTATAATACTCAATATAGTGTATAATCACTCAATTGTATATCACTATAATACTCAATATAGTGTATAATCACTCAATTGTATATCACTATAATACTCAATATAGTGTATAATCACTCAATTGTATATCACTATAATACTCAATATAGTGTATAATCACTCAATTGTATATCACTATAATACTCAATATAGTGTATAATCACTCAATTGTATACACCGTGGAGGATAGCTACTCGGGACTCTTTAGGACTTTTCAATCTCATTGGTTTAAGTCTAAACCCATCTCAAGGTTTAATTCCCTTAAACCAAGGCTCTGATACCAACTTGTAACACCCGGTTCCTCAAATTTAGGATATACCAATTTCTTTAGTCAAACATAATTTCATTAGAGGTATAATCCCAAAAAGAGTAACAATTATACACAAGGTTGTCATCAAAAGCTTAGTTCAAGTCCCAAACTATTACATCAACTGTTTACAACTATTTAACAAAACCGGGTTTACTTCATATTTCAAAGCAACAAAAGTAAATCTATGTCAAAGTCCAAGTCCATGTGTAGCTATCCTTCCATGTTCCGCTTCCCACGGTCACCACTACCAGAACCTAACACAAATAACAGTAACAAACAATTTATGAGCTTTGAAAGCTCAGTGAGTAATTTAAGGTTAGTTGAATCGCATCATTCATCATCTCATTTGATTGTATCTCAATGGACTATCTCAGTCCATAGTGTGTCTCACACACTATTCCTCTTTCTTCCATATACTCAAAATTTAGTTATATTCAACCAAATTAAACATAGTTTACTTCTTATCTGTAAATAACATCATAATAAGGCATAATCATCTAATAATTAACTACTCACCTGAAGTTGAGTCGATATGTGGAACTCCCGAACCTCGTGTGTGTTCCTGTCTAGCTTTAGCAGTAATACAATTACTCAAACTCAATACTCAATTTCAAGAAAATCTCAATCATATCCAATATTCATATCAATCAAGAAATTGGAATCATAAGAGAGGGTTACAATCAAAATATAGCAATACTATCCTAATTGTAACTTCCAATTTCACAAATTTAACTCATATAACCCTAGTATCATAATACAAGCACCTTGCAAGCTTGAGTCTCGAATTAGAAATCTATTACACACACTAATCCAAGTAATCTCACTCTAATTCATGTTAGTTGCAAGTGGTTCATCAAAACCACAAGAAATCATCTCAAATCCAAATATTCAACCGACAAAACAAGATAAAAATCAAGGAGGATTACCTTTCAAGTTCAAGGAACTAATCTCTAGCTTTAATTCGTGATCAATAGGCTTAAATCTCGACTTAGATGGCTTAGAAATCGATTTCTAGGGTTTAGAGAGGGTTTTGGTTGAATTGGAAATGACCCAAATAAAGGAAAACCCGTATTTTAAAACACCCCTGATACGCGACACGACCCGTGTAGGCTCACACGACCCGTGTGAGGCCTACAGCAGGTCAACTTGAAATTCTGCAGACTCACACGACCCGTGTTGATTCACACGACCCGTGTGAGACCCAACCTTGCCTCGGTAATTTTTGAAGAGGAGCTACACGACCCGTGTGAAGCTACACGACCCGTGTAGGTCTGAAAAGGTTACTGCTTTGCTTTTCAAGCCTTTCTACACGACCCGTGTGACCTTACACGACCCGTATAGCTCTGATTTGACATTTTACAAATCCAAACTTTACTCAATTGGGTTTCTAACCATCTTAACTCATATAATAACCTATTTAATCTTAATTACACTAAGATTAACACAAAATCTATATAAATTAATAATACGGTATTACATCACCCGTTACTCCACATTTAACATGTGAACATTTCATAGGAAAGTGTTCTATAGCTCCGTGCTAGACACACTTCCGATCCATCCAACAAGCTCTAGCAATATGCTCCTATTTTCTGCAATTTTAACATTTCAACGGTAGAGTCTCAACTCTACAATTTTCTGAGTGCTTTTCCTGCACTTCTTACACTGCATCACTTCTTTGTTTTGGTCCCTTCCCTTTAAGGTTGGACCTAATTCGTGGTAACTTCTCCTGAAGCGTCCACTAACATTTTTCTGCTTTTCTTGTAGTCTCAGCTACTTTTCTTTCACCTTGAATATCATTCAGGGTGAGCACCCAATTTCTTTTTCTGACCACATCAGCTACTATTGCTTGTCATGTGGATTTTCTGGTACTCGTCTCTTTGCCCCTCGTTCAATGGAGCCTTGAGAAAGGGCTGGTTCACTTCTTAAAGCTCCACGCCCTAGATTCCTCCAAATAAGATTCGCTGCTCATACTTCTTATACGTTAGAAGTCTGCACGAGTTAGGTTATATATGTATAATAACAACTTATATACACCTAACTATACATCGTGTCTACTATCTCAAGGTTTAAGTCCAGGAATCTACTCTATAGACACCTAGTTCACTTAAACCTTGGCTCTGATACCAACTTGTAACACCCGGCTTTTAGAACAAAACACCCCTGAAAATTTTTCATTTTTAACAAAGGTTTCAATACATAAAACCATAACGGAAGGGGTATATTTTATTAAAAATGGGTACAAGTATATCAAGGAGAGTATAAAATACCGTAGTCTCCTTTGAAGCCGGGCTGCTACTGACAGCATCTAAAAGTCCCACTTCTTGAGTCACGGACTCTATCTATTCCCTTATCAGGATCATGCTAACCTGCAGGGACATTTAACAATAACGGTATGAGCTACGAGGCTCAGTGAGTAATCGTATCTGCAAATAACATGTATAAAATACATTCATATATCTGTCTGGATATCGAATCCAAACTCCTAGCCTTACTGGCTGATCAAATATCTCTTAGGATTTCACATCCTAATTTATAGCCTTACAGGCTAAATCATAATAACCTGCAATTATTAAGCCACGTCAGTTATTTGCACGTATAATCATATCTAACCATTTTTGTCCCATGTTTCTTAGTCACAATGGACCGCACCGTATTTCATGGCTATTTAAGCCGCATCACGAGTCATAGCTAAATAAGCTGCACCAGAACATTTTCAATATATAATTCATAGCCCTCAGGCCGTACCAATTGGTTTCAATAACCTGATATCATAGCCATAAGGCCGCACCATGTTCCTGTAACAATATCATAGCCAAAAGGCCGCACCATGTACCTGTAACAATATCATAGCCGTATATGCCGCACCAGTTGGATATAGTATCCAATATCATAGCCATATAGGCCGCACCAGTTGGATATAGAATCCAATATCATAGCCATATAGGCCGCACCAAATATCATAGCCATGTAGGCCGCACCAGTTAATTTCATTTCATTTTATAATCATTTATGGCTCACGGCTCTGTTCTTGTCATTTCATTGACTCACGGTTTATCCGGTATTGCCTTTTCAAGATTTGACTCACAGCTCCGTTCTTGTCTATCGTAGACTCACGGCTTATCTGGTATTGTCATATTATTTCTGTTATTGACTCACAGCTCCGTTCTTGTCTATCGTAGACTCACGGCTTATCTGGTATTGTCATATCATTGGTATCTGTCAACTGTCAATTTTGTCCCCCCCAAAGCAGTTTCAAATCTGTAACAATTCAATCATCATATATCATATATGATATCAGTGAGATTACTCACCTGGATGCTAGCTGCATTTAAATCCCGGTTGTTTCTTGCCTTTGCATGCACCACAACCATTTGTCCCATACCTATAATGTCATTCATTTTCACAATGATTATAGGTTAACAACTGTTTTAATTGACTCTAATGCATAAGAGTTCAATAATATATCATTACAAACAATGTCTAGATGATAAACTTTCCATTTACCATCTTTTCATGAGTTTTACTATTCACCGAGGCATTCGTATTTATCTACAGTTCCCCCGAGGAGTCGAAAACTCAATTTAATATTTTCCCAGACTTTTCAAACCATTAGGGACTTATGGTTCAAGTTTGAGGTAAATCGGACAAGCCAAACAAAAGTTAGCGTTTCTGATCCCCTGTCCTAGGGGCGCACTGCGCCTGGAAGTAGGGCGCACTACGCCTAGCGCCAGTGCAGGTCTCCAGACCAGTCGCGAATTGTGCACTGTAGCTTGCAGTTTTGATATTTAAGTCCTTAATGCTGTTCTTAATCGTTTGGGGTTTATTCCTAGGCTAAAACCTTACATTAATACAAGGTTTTCAACCATTAAAAACAACTCAATCAATCAAAAGGAAGAATTAGGGTTCTTAGTTCCAAAAACCCCAAAACTTCAAATTCAACTAAAATAGCAATCTACTTCCATAATCTTGAATTAAGTCCTTTTAGCATGACTTATTAGAAGTATTTAGCCATTTTAAACCACACAATCATAACTGAAATTACAAATTTCAGTTTCTATAAAACTCATCAAGAACAACCAAGTTATAACTTGAATTTCTAACCTTTAAAGTTTCCAATTCCTCAATTCCAAGCCAATAATCAAATTGCAAGCTTCAATTCTTCAAGAAATCTCCAAGTATTGCAGAATTCGTGCAGAGAAACCCTCTCCCGTAGCCTCACGAAAATCTGCACATGTGGGAGGACTATTCCACTATTTATACTTCCAGATCTTACAAATTTAGTCCCTAAGTTCACTTTCTTGAACTTTTGGCACTATAATCAAATTTTATCACAATACAACTTTCTTTTCTTATACTTTTGCCACACTTGTCAAATTTTATGACAAAAACTTATGTTTATAACATTTTAAGTCCAAAACTCAAAATATTATTACAAATCAAATCCGTTTCTGTCCAAAAGACCAATTTACCCTTCTAAGGTAAAATGACCAATTTTACCCCTTTTATTAGAATAAACTTTCAAATACTTATCACAAGTATTTGGTGTTACAAATTAAGACATTCCTAAGTGATTGTTTTCAAAAATTTGTATTTTTGGTGAAAATTGTCAAAAACGGGATTTTATGAAATTAATTGAATTTATGAGTTTGAAACTGATTTTAAATGATCTAATAAGCTCAAAGTGTCATAAATGATGTTTAAGTATGAAGAAACCATTAGAAGTGGTTTCCTAAGAATTTCAATTAATAAAATGAAAGTTTGAACAAAAACTGAAATTTGTCGGGTGGAATGGAATTGGTGATTCCATGAATGAAACACATGGAAATGGTTAATAAAAATAAGGAATTGGTAATTAACAAAGTATGTTTTGGGTTGTAAAAACCTTAAATTAAATCATCCATTGGTTATATAAGTTTATGGAAAGAAAATGAACAAAACTAGACTTAAAATTTTGAGTTGATGTGCATATGAGCTTCCTTAGAGCTCTTGTGACATCCTATGGTCTTAACCATTAAGTCATGAACTAAATAAGACTTAATAGGATTAAAAATATGTTCTTAACATGTTAGAAGGTTAATAGAACCTATTGGTAAAGTTTTGTTAAGTTTGGAAACAAATGGAACCAAGAAATGGACTAAAACTGCAAAAAACGAACAAAAATTGAAAGCTGAAAATGGGACTGCAGGATTCTACATGACCCGTGTGAATCTGGCACGACCCCGTGTGAAATGAGGCAGTAGCTTGGACATCTTGGAAGTCTTACACGACCCCGTGTGATTCCTACACGACCCGTGTGACCCGAATTCATGCAATTCACTCCCGTTATGACCCGATTGAGTAGTTTGATCCCCTAACATTTGGTATATGTTTAATATAATTGGAAAACATAAAAAAATAAGTATATTTAGGGGGATTAAGTGGTCTTTACATGTTGTTAAGACCTAAATGTTTTAATAAAGTTTTAATGAACTCCTTAGGTAATTAAGGAGTAAAGTTATGGAATGGAAGGGACAATCGAGTGGAGTAATCCTAGTTAGACTTCTCTAACTAGCCAAGGTGAGTACATGAGATAATTTTACCTATTTTTGGGTACATGGCAAGTAAGTATTTTCAAGATTTCTTATAAAATTTCTATATGTGAAATTATATGCAAGAGTATTATTTCTAACTTGTTGTGAAAGTATAATGCTATATTTGAAGTTATGTTTTGAACTATAAGTTAAGTTAAGTGAAAGTATGTTGGTCTATGAACCAACTATGTGAATGTATATTTTGATTACAAGTTATATATGTTTTCTAGTATGAATGGCATATAGCCACAAGATGTTTAAGAAGTATGTTTTGGTTACAAACTGTACATGTTTTCAAGTATGAATGGCATATAGCCATAAGATGTTGGAAAGTATGATTTGGCATAAAGCTTAGAATGTTATAAAAACATGTTTTAAACGTATGATTATTATGTGAAGAAAGTTATATGTTTGGCATTTAGCCATAAAGACAGAAAATGATGAAGTTTGGCACTTAGCCATTATTTTTATGTATGTGAATACTTTTAAAGTAAGCAGAAAGTGTTTTGTATGACTGGTAATTGTAGCAAGCAGCGTTAGTAAGGGAACTATGTTCCAACCTACCCGAGTTAGGTAAGGGGTCTACTGGGGCAAAAGCCCCATCGCGAAGTAGATTACCTCAGCACTTCTATGGTGAGGATTGATCCGTTCTTTCTAGCCATAGAGACTTGGGGTATCACTTATGGTGATTAAAGCCCTAAGTATAAAAATCCAACAAGCTTATAAAACCAGTCAAAGAAAGTAAGAAAGATGCTATTTTTGCAAAGTATATTATGAAATGATTTTGAAAAGTAAAGAGTTATAGTATGTTATTACTATATAGTTTTCACAAATGTGTATGTTATGAATTTTATTAAAAGGTTGGAAAAAGAAGTTAAATGTTTGAGTCTAAAACTCATGTAACTCACAAGACATTATTGTCTTACGTATTCTATATTTTGCCATGTATTCCAGGTTAAAATGCTATGCTATAATTGGATGAAGTTTAGCTGGAGTGGAGCTTGAGTTAGCTCCTATCTTGGACTCAAGGTTTAATCCTTTCTTGCTTACTATGGTTAGTTTTGGTATGGATTTGTAACACCCACTGTTTTTAAACATGTAAATTATCCGTTTTTGAAAAACCGTATTTTTGTATTCGTGTATTTATATGAAAAAGCATAGTATTTGCAAACAGTAGAAATGGGGTGTTACAGTTTTACTTTAACCAACTATATAATCAAGTTACATCAAACAATGGAAAATCCTTTCTACACGGACAAACATAAAATATTTTACATCATGACCAAGAAAAATCGAAGAAATCAACAACAAATGGAAAATCCTTTCTACACTAACAAACATAAAATATTTTACATCATGACCAAGAAAAATCGAAGAAATCAACAACAAACTGTTGAAAATAGAAAATAGAAAACTAAAACAAGTATAAACAACATTGGAAAATATGTTGTACATCAACAACAAACAGAAACAGCTGAAAATAAGAAACTTACGAGTGGAAGGACGACCGATTTCAATGTGTACGGCTATTCGTTTTACCCTATTCGTAAGATGTAAAAACCTTCGTGAGAATGGGAGAATGACAATCTGTAAAAACCCCTAAATCCTAACCTCATAACAGTTTCCCTCTTTATTACATTAATTTAGCTTTTCCCTTACTTTTTCACATTGTTACCGGTTCCTAAATTGGAAACCGGCAAATAAGATCAATTTGGGCTATAAATAATTAACACGTGGCTTTAATAGGCTAAAAATATCAGGAATGGTTTGTATAAAACTAAGACTGTGCTTGATAGCCTCTTAATCTGAATGATTAAGAAGCTCTGAATGGATCAGACATTTTGATACGCAAAAATACCACATCTGAATGAAACAGAACCTCTTAGTGGGCTCTGAACCATTAAGAGAGATGAATGAATCTGAATGAGCTCTAAATGGTTCAGACATCTGAATGATTCAGATCTGAATGGTTCAGATCTGAATGGTTCAGATGTTACCAAACACAGCCTAAGCCTTAACTACAATGGTTTTAATGCTAACTTCCCTAAAAAAATTTAAGAAAAAATTCAATGATATTTTTTGGAACAAAATGAAAACATTGTTAAATTCGTAACTCATTTTTATTATTTTGAATGAACACTACGTCAATTATTATTTATATTTCGAATACACAGTACATCAATTATTATTTACAAAGGAACATTATTTCTATGGAGAGCCAAATCAAATTTATAAATTATTTGGAAGCGTTTACATGATCGCGTTATCCCATATAAAGAGCAACATAATATAAGGTAGAATATTCTTTTCCAAAAGAAAACAAAAAGAGAATAAAAGTTCTTTTGTTAAAATAAGTGAATTTACGGTCTTTAGTTTTTGACCAAGCGTTTACAAAAATACATCACGTTCGCATCACCAGTGCTAGATCCATTATCTTCTAAATATACATTCCGAGGGTTATTGGATTGTCTCATCCAAGTTTCTTTGCAATCGCTTTGCATAAACTTTACCCAACAAAGATTCGATTTTATTGATCCTTCAAGCATACCTTCAATGGCGTCTTCGTCAACTCCATCCATTCGCAAGAGCTTTAAGTACGATGTGTTTTTGAGTTTCAGGGGTAAAGACACTCGTGCGAATTTCGTTGACCATCTATATCATGCTCTTCAGCAGAAAAACATTCACACTTACAAGGACGACGAGAGAATCAAGAAAGGGAAAAGGATCAGTGATGAGCTCGTCGGATCCATTAAAGACTCGAAATTTTATATAATTGTTTTCTCGAAAAACTATGCCTCTTCATCTTGGTGCTTGGATGAGCTTGTGAAGATAATTGAGTGTCACAGGACGACTGAGCATATTGCTTACCCTGTCTTCTATGATGTTGAACCCTCAGAAGTCCGCAAACAGAGCGGGGCTGTTGGAGAAGCCTTTGCCAAGCACGAAACGGAGGAGACTGCTGGGAAATGGAGGGAAGCTCTTAAAGAAGCAGCCGATCTTGCTGGGTGGGAGTTAAAGAACACCACTGATGGGTAATTCCTTTATCAGATCTTTGCAATATTCTTAATTTTGTTTCTTTCTGATATACGTTTACACTGGATTTAAGAGGCCCTTACATGGCATCTTATGTTGGATTATCAAATTTCAACTCGAATTCCCAGTTTTGCGGAAAGATTAAACATCAATTTATATGATTATACGAATATGCTATTACTTCATATACATTTGCATGTTATAGATCTGAAAGTAACTGGTCATATTGGATTTTGAGTACGCTAATTGAATCTTCTCTGATACACAGGCATGAAGCAAAATTTATCCAAAAAATAGTTGAAGAGCTTTCACTAGAGTTACGTTCAATTGGTATTACCATTGATGAAAAGTTAGTGGGAATGGAGACACGAATCAAAGATGTTGTATCATCTTTAGGAACTGGTTTGGTTGATATTCGCATGATTGGGATCAAGGGGATGGGAGGTGGTGGGAAGACAACTCTGGCAAGAGCTGTTTTTGATCAAATATCCTTTCAGTTCGAAGGTATAAGCTTCGTGGAGAATGTCAGGGAAGTTTCAAATGCTTCTTTGTCTGGTTTAAAGTCCTTGCAGAAACAAGTCCTCCGAGACGTCATACCTGATAGAGTTATCAGCATAAATAGTGTTCATGATGGGAAACAGATGATGAAGAGGATGATGCCTTACAAGAAGGTTCTTGTTGTTCTAGATGATGTGGATAATATCGACCAACTTGAGGCATTAGCGGGCGAGCCTAGTTGGTTTAAGCCCGGAAGTAGAATTATCATTACAACAAGAGATTTGCAAGTGTTGGTTGCACACCGTGTGAAGTTCATACATGATGTCAATCTGTTATCGGGTAAGGAAGCAGTTTGCCTCTTCAGTAGATATGCATTTGGGAGAGATATTCCGGATCAAGGGTATGAGAAGCTTTCAAGAGAAGTTGTACGTTATGCGGCTGGTCTTCCCTTAACGCTTAGAGTTTTAGGTTCGTTTCTCTGTGGAAAAAATGAGCTTGAATGGATAGACGCCCTCGAAAGACTTAAAACGATTCCATTAACAGAAACCTTGAAAAAACTAGAATTAAGCTATATCGGTCTAGAGGAGGATTACAAGGAAATATTCCTAGATGTTGCATGCATCTTGAAAGGTTGGCCGAAGGAGGTAACAATCAAAGCACTTGAAAGCTGTGGATTCCATGCTAGAAATGGTTTAAGAGTTCTTGAGCAAAAATCTCTCATAACTTTTTCTATCTACAATTCGCGTGTGGGCATGCACGACCATATTGAAGAAATGGGTAGAAATATTGTTCGTCGTGCGCACCCGGATAAGCCTCATAAACATAGCCGATTATGGAATACTGACGAAATCGAAGATATATTGGCTAACGATTTGGTAAGGATCAATTTTGTTTGTAAATGGAAAAGGTAATGCAATTTTTTTGTAATGACACAAGTTTTATGGTGACTTCATTTGGATGACAGGGTACCAAAGCAACAAGATGTATAAAATTCAACAACTGGAAACTCAATCCTCACATTGTTATAAAAGGTCTTGGAAAGATGAAGAAACTTAGATTTCTTTCCATGGTTATGGGAAATCATTTGCAGTGTTCAGAATATAATATAGTCAACCCGGACTTCCCAAATGCTTTACAATATTTGGATTTGAACCATTACCCTTTTAGTTCTTTACCCAAAACATTTCAAGGAAATAATCTTGTAGCACTTGAAATGGTTGACAGCAAAATCGTACAACTTTGGGAAGGGGGAGAAAGAAAGGTAGAGTTATAGTTGATTCATTCTTTTGCATGCTTGATTATTAATGTTATACATCCATTGCTTTGTTATTACACGAATATTCATCTGGTTTCCTTGCTTATGCTAGGTTCTTAACAAGCTCAGATACCTTGATCTCAGCCGTTCCATGTTGAGTACCCTCGACCTTGGGCTTACTCCAAATCTTGAGATGTTGACTCTTAAAGAATGTTCCAACCTGGTAGAACTTCATATTCCCACTGGATGTTTAAAGCTCATGTCTATTGACATCAGTATATCAAGGTTGAAGACCCTTGACCTTCAGCTTGCTCCAAATCTCAAAACGTTATTACTTGACAAATGCTTTGATTTGATAAAACTTCATATGCCTGGTAGATGTTTAAATATCGAAGAACTACTACTCTCTAGGTCAAAGTTGAAAACCCTTGATATTGGGTTTTCTCCGAATCTAAAGTATTTGGATCTTAATAATTGTTATCATTTGGAAGAACTTCACATGGCTGATGTATGTGAAAAGCTCATCTATCTCGAAATTAGTCATTCAAAATTGAGAACCCTTGACCTTGGGTTGACTCCAAATCTAGAGAGGTTAGATCTTAAAGAATGTTCTAATTTGGTAGAACTTCACACTCCCATTGGATGTCTACAAAAGCTTGTCTACTTAGACGTAAGTGGTTGCTTGAGGTTTAGATCTTTTTTGTTTAACCTAAAGGGTTATGCTTCTTGTAATGTGGAGGAATCACGTGAGGCTGTTCCGTTAGCTGAGTTACATGTGGTTGCAAAGTCCATAGAACGCTGCCCACTTCACCCCATCAATAACTTGCCAAAATTTCGTTTTAGTTATTTTTATAAGGAAGATCACCGCTCATTTACTAGAAATCTTGAGATGCTTATTTCTGTAGGTATGTGTGCTTGCACAAACCTTGAGAGATTTTCAGGAAGCATTTGTGGGTTACGACGTTTAAGGAAGCTCAAACTCGAGGGTAGTATTCTAGAGGCGCCAAAGGACCTTGGCCAAGTAGAATGTCTTGAGGAGCTAATCTTCTTGTCTACAAATATTAAGTATCTTCCGGAGAGCATTTGTATGTTGAAACATCTGAAATCTCTCAAACTTATATCCTGTTGGCTTTTTGAGAAGTTACCCGAGGATCTTGGCCGATTAGAACGCCTAGAGGAGTTGACTTTGTTTTCGACATTGATTAAAGATCTTCCAGATAGCATTTGTATGTTGAAACATCTGAAGTCCCTCGAACTTTTTTCTTGTTCATTGCTTGAGAAGTTACCTGAGGATTTTGGTCAATTAGTATTTTTAGAAAAGCTAGAGTTGTCATTCGCAAAGATTAAACATCTTCCAAGTAGCATTTGCATGTTGCGACAGATGAAACATCTCGAACTTCATAATTGTTCTTTTCTTGAGGAGTTACCCGAGGATCTCGGTCAGTTAGAATGTTTAGAGAAGCTAATCCTAACTAACAGTAAGTTATTACAAAATATCCCGAGTAGCATTTGTAGGATGAAATGTCTAAAAGTATTCCATCTCTGCAATTGTATTCAAATTGAGAAGTTTCCAGAGGAACTTGGACGTTTAGAATGTTTAAAAGAGTTGGATATAGAAGGTACAAGCATAAGTCATCTTCCGCAAAGCATTGTTTTGTTGAACGGTCTACGTATTATTGGGTCAAGAGAGCTTCTTCAGGCGTGTGGTTTTACATCCGAGATACGAACCCAAGAACACCAAACAGCGTGCTATGTAGTGGTGGGATGATTTTGAGAAGCTCGGAAGGCCCGGAAAAGTCAATCCACAAAGAACTTTTGTAATAGGTACTTTCTCTGTTTTTTATTGATCATGTTACCTTGATTTCAATAATGAAATTGATATGACAACGACTAAATTTTTGGCCAAAAATAATAAGCTATATTTAAAAACAATACAAGTACTGTACATACAAGAAGAATCCGTGTTACTGTTTTAAGCATGGTTTCGTAGATTATATCATTGATAGTTCATGTTAAGATTGGAGTCTAATTATCTGATATAAAAAACTGGGCATTACTTGGCAGATCCAAAAGGACCAATGAAGGAACACATGTATCTTCTCTTGAGTCACCTACCACCAGAGGTTCTCAAAGAGAATCCCTGGTATCTCTGATAATGCTGCATTCTTTGCTGGTGTTGATGTTACGAACGAGCCGATTCCAGTTTTACCAACTTTCCATTACAACATGGGTGGAATCCCAACAAATTACCATTGGGAGGAGGTATATTCTGATATGCAAAACTGTTACGGGTAAATTCAAGAAATAGAAATGTACTTTCATTTATTTGTGTATTATAGCATCATAATTTCATTCCTTTCTCTTACAACATTGTACATCCATTTTTTTCTTATTAAGGCGTTGTATTTTGAAAAGTCTACAGTTAAAGCATCATACTATCAATTATCTCCGTATTAGGACATCATACATAAAAAATTTTACCCAGTTATAGCAGTGAAAATTGCTTTGTATCGGGATGATATTACTATAATTGGTAGAGTTTTCAAAGTACAATGTTGAAACAGGAAGAACTGAAAGTAGGATATTATAATAAAGATTGTAGGTTGCTATTTCTTGCATACTACTCAAAATGTTATCGTGTGAACCGTGTTCATTACAGTGGTAGATGCAACCAAGAGGACTTTTTATCACCACCGCTTTGCTTTTTGTAGGTTGTAACCATTCAAGGTTACAATACCGATGCGGTTTTTTCTCGGACTTATGGCTGTTGAAGAGGCAGTATGCATCTCCGTTCAAGGTGTCAATCAGCTCGCTCCAAATTCTCTTGTCGACATTGTTGTATTTTTAGCCTATTCAAACAGAGTTGCAGAGATCATAGGCCAGGCAAAGTTTTTTGTAAGTTGTATGCATATATTTCCAAGGGAAATGCATTATATCATATCATGTTGCTTCTCCTCAGCTGAAAAAACCGTTGGAAAAGGATGCCAGAAGACCATTGCATGGTTAGAAAAAAATCAGGACTTCAAATGGTTCACTTCATACCTCCAAAATCCGGTTGAATATACAGTGAAGCATGCAAAACAATGTTATTGTTTTCTTTCGCACAGAGAAGACATTAGAAGAACGGGTGTGTGTGTGTGTAGTTGCTCTTATCCTCATTTGTTGACTATTTGAGAGTTGTAGGTTGCAATCTGATTGGCAAAGCATAGGAGAGTTATCATGATGTCTAATTGAAAGATAGAAGCTTGATATAGTAACTTGATGGCACATTTAAGGCACGTTTGGTTGTAGAAAAATACCTTGTTTTCCAGAAAATTTTTCTAATAAATTAAAAGTGAAATTTGAAAACGTGTTTTGGTTTAATGTTTTTCTAAAATTTTTCCAAGCAAAGAGAATTTTCCAATTTTCTAAATTACAGGTAACTTGGAAAACAGATACATATTGTTTTTCCATATTTTTCAAATTCCAAAAGTTTTCTAAAATATAAACCCTACCGTACACCTAATAATTTGGTAAAAATTAGGTTTATTTGAATGTTTGCCTCGGGAAAACTTAACACATTGTTGTTTGTTACCACACAAGTTTCATGGTGACTTCTTTTGGAGTAAAGGGTATGGAAGCAACAAGATGTATACAATTCTATGATGAGAAACTCAATCCAAAGATTGTTATAAAATGTCTTGAAAGGATGAAGGAACTTAGATGTTTTTTTCTATCGTTCTCGGAGATTGTTTCGTAATTTGGAATTTGATAGAGTCAGCCAAGAGTTTTCAAACGCTTTATAGGATCCTTTCAAATTTTTATCCAAAACATTTCAATCAACTAATCTTGTTACACTCGAGATCACACACAGCAGAATGCCAGAATCGTACAACATGGGAAGGGGGAGAAAGAAAGGTAGATTTATGGTTGATTGATAGCTTTGCATGAATCATTATAATGTTATACATCCATTATTTTGTTATTACACCGATATTCATCTTGTTTTTTCTGTTTATGCAAGATTCTTAACAAGTTCATGTTCCTTGATCTTAGTGGTTCCTTGTTGACTTCCTTTGACCTTGGGATTACTCCAAATCTTGAGACATTCAACCTTGAGACTGTTCTAATTTGCTAAAACTTCACATGATTGTTGATGTTTAAAGCTCATATCTATCGACCTTGGATATTCAATGCTAAGGACCCTTGCCCTAGGGGCGTCTTCGAGTCTCGAGCATTTCGATCTTAATTCATGTTATTTCAGTTTGGAAGAACTTCACATGGTTAATGAATATCAAAAGCTCACAAAACTCGACATTTGTCATTCAAAGTTGAGGACCCTTGACCTCGGTTTGACTCCAAATCTCTAGACGTTAGATCTTAAATATCGTCATAATTTAGTAGAACTTCTCCCTCCCATTGGATGTCTAAAAAAGATTGTCCACTTGGACTTAAGTGATTGTTAGAGGTTTATATCTTTTTTGTTTAATGCAAGCTGTAGGGGTGTTATTCGGTCGGTTTTTTCGGTTTTCGGTTTTTTCGGTTCGGTTTTTTCGGTTTTTTAATATTTTAAAACTAACCATAACCAAACCAAATAGGGTTCGGTTTAATCGGTTTTGGTTTATTCGGTTACGGTTTAATCGGATCGGTTTACCGGTTAAACCAAATAAACTTTCGTAAGAAAAATAGACATAAACTTTAAAAAAAAACTCACTGAATTTTTATGTGTCTAAACTTTGAAGCTACATAGGGAATGGCCGGTAACTAAAGTCGGTATGGCTAAATGCTAATCTATAAAGAGGAAAAAAGGGTCGGCAAAAAGAAAAAGAGGATCTCAATTCTAAAATAGTCAAATGGGTATGTAGAATTTGGATTTTGGACACTTATTGGACGAATTGATATCTATATATATATATATATATATATATATATATATATATATATATATATATATATATATATATATATATATATATATATATATGTATATATATATATATATATATATATATATAAAGATATAAAATATTAATTTATAAAAAATAAAATATAAAAATATATATTAATTAATAATTTATTCGGTTTTTTCGGTTTAACCAAAATATTTATATTTTAACCAAAACCAAACCGAATAAGGTATCCTTATTCGGTTAACCAAACCAAATTAACCGAAAACCAAATAACCCGAACCAAACAACCCAAACATCATTCGGTTCGGTTATTCGGTTTCGGTTTTTTCTCACTGCAAGGGATTAGACTTCTTGTAGTGTGGATGAACCACTTGAGGTTGGTTCTTTGGCTGAGTTATATTTGATGCTACAGTCCGTTGAAAGATGCCCACTTCACCCTGATAGTAATTTGCCAAAGTTTCGGTTTGGTTGTTCTTATAAAGACCCGAATTAATTAGAAATCTTGAGATACTTATTTCTGTAGGTTTGTGTCCTTGCACAAACCTTGAGATATTTTCTTGTAAACCCCTTTTACGTATACGGGTTACCTATAAAAGAAGAAAGAAGACGTAAGGGGTGGAGTTATGATGCATTTATTTATCTTTATTGCCTTTTGTAATTATTTCCTAAATAAGGGTCAAGTCTCTAGGAAGTCAGTTTTTAACAAGTCAGCATCGGATATAATTAGGTGTCGTGTCAGATGAGAGGTTATGTCTTAATTTTAGTTATAACTATGTTTCTTGAGAAAGTTATGTCTTAATTTTAGTTGTAACTATGTTTTTCTTGGGAGAGTTATGTCCTCTCTAATGGAAGAAATGTTGTAAACAATTGGTGTGATTATATTAACCAATAGAATTCCTCTGACTATTCTCAACTTTAGAATAAAATCACACCAAATTGGTATCAAAGCAGTCTATCCTGGTTTGTGAGGTTTAATTTTGATTTTCAACAACTCAATTCCTGATTAGCAGAGACTCAATTTGTGGAATATGCCTTCCAAATTCAACAAATATTATTCAAAGATGTGGCATGCAGGAAAGTTTCAACATATGAGCTAATTTCTCAACCTTGGCATGTAGAATTTCTTTTTTAATAAGCCATTTTTTCCTTAAGTGGCATGTAGAAATTTAGTATAAATAGGTTAGAAATCATTCATACAAACCACCCCAAAACATCTCAACATCTCTTCCAATCTTCTCTTCTTGTAAATACATAAGAGTTTTTTAAACTCTTTGTATTTTTTATATTCTTCAAATATTTTGTAAACACCACAAAATATAGTGAATTGGTTCTCGGCTTCCTCCGCCCGTGGTTTTTCCCGATTTGGGTTTTCCACGTAAATCCCTATGTCTCTATTTTATTTACTTTATTCGTATTTTCGTTGTGATTATTACCGTTTGATAATTTTGATCCTATTCCACATTGAACTAATATTGTCTAAAGTCAATTCGGATCCGTCGTATTTTACAACACAATTTTGGATTACAAGTATCATTAATTGCATTTCTAATCACAAATTACAATAAGCGTTCTGCATCAAATCGTGTTTGTAACACCATGTTCCATTTTGGTAGGTGTTTATATGTTAATCTTAGTGTGATTAAGATTAATTATGTTGTAGTATGTGTTTGGGTAGTTAGAAATCCTTTTGGATGAAGTGTTAACTTGAAAAATGCCAAAAGGAGGTTACACGGGCCGTGTGGAGTCACACAGGTCGTGTAAAATGGATGTAGAAACTAATCCGAGACTGTTTTAGACCCACACGGGTCGTGTAGGTCCACACGGGTCATGTGGAAATTGTTCAGAAAGCAGTCCAAGAGTCGAAAGGGGGTCAAACATGTCGTTTTCACGAGCACGGGTCATGCAGCAAACATTAACGGCGCTAATTATTGGATTTGTTTGGGACGAAGTTGGATTAAACTAAAATCGGATTAATTTGGATCTTTTTAGTTTTTAGTTTTTAGATTTTTATTTTTATATTTAGTTATAATTTGACTTGATTCGTACCATAAACTAATATAATCGTAAAATAAATGGATGATTATCAATTTAGAAAGTTAATTTTATTAATATTTTCAAAGAAAAATTTACCTAAATAATAACATGTTTTTATTTTTAATCTAAAACAATAACGCATTTTAACCGAAAAATCTATGTAAAAAACAAATTTATGTTGGACATAATATAAAAGTTGATTTACAGGGATCGTATCTAATGCTTACAATTTTGTTACTTTGGCGTCACCACAGATGGAAGATCCAATATAACGCTCGACTAAATATCTATATCTCTCCAAATGCACTGTGCAATAATATTAATATTCCAAAAGTTGATTTATCTGACAATTTTAGGTTTTTTCTACTGCAGTTATTACAATTTGCTCACGTTCACATTAGACATTATATAAATATTGATTAACAATGAGCGTATAATTTGATAATTTATAAAACAAATTTATGTTTTATCACGTGTTGTTCTGGATTCATAGAAGACTTATTTGCGAATACAAAATAATGTATTTTTAATAAAAATTGTTGAACTTTTTACAAGAAAAACTTTAACAAAATGTCATTTAAAATATTATAATATCATGTGGTTTATTTTATTTACTAGTTCATAAAGCTATTATATAACACAAACTAAAGTTGAAGGATCATATTTGAAAAAAAAAAATCCTTTTCTAAGAATAACTATTTGTGATAAACTATTAAAAAATAATTTAAACAAATAATGTGATTATTAAATGAGAATTAATAATATTATCCGTTCAAAAAAAATCCCTTAAAAAAAGCAATATAATCATTATTAATCACATCATTCGTGTAGACAGAATTTCTTTGGTGCAATTAGAATCATCCTTCCGTTGAGCTTTCAAAAGTTACAACTAACCTTTTTATACTATTTTATATAACAAATAAAAAAGTTATTGTAATTGGAGACGGAGCATATGATGTATTTTCAATTGAGAGGTTTTATATCTTCTTACGGAATCTTTCTACATTTTTTTATACTCATTAGATCAATACAAGTGTCGAAAACAATGAATGAGATTAAGAGAGATGATTAGTAAATTCCATATATCCTTATATAGTGGATAAGAAGATGAATTATGATGATTTAGTAGGAATAAATAGAATTTTCGTTTTCAATTTTCTACCAAACACTCAATTTTTATTGAACACTTATTTTGATTTTGTGTTGTGACGTAATATATTCATTCAACAATATTTTAACCTCTAACTATATTAAGTTTAATTTAATTTTTTGTTATATCTTATTAATTTATCATTTAATCCATTTTATAAAATATCCAATAATACATCTTGTAATGTAATACATTTAATTATTTATATCTTAATGTATAATAATATTTATTTTTAAAATATCTCGTAATCAAACATGATATGTGTTTTGAAAAACAATGATTTAAATACAAAATCTCATTAAATATTTCAAATAAATGAAAATTTAATTAAGATCTTCCAAAAACTGTTCGAAAAAGTAAATAATTGAGGAAAGTAATTGATTTTTTATCGAATCCCACTTTCATCTGACGTCCATTCTCTGACTTTCACCCAAATGCCACAGGTATCTCTTCTCTCTCGTTTCTACTCTCTCAATCTCCGTCAACGATCCTCTTCGCTTAATCATTATCTTAATTTTTATAGTTTGCTTGATTTTCTTCTGATTGTAGATGATATTCAAACATTAGAAAGTTGTAATCTTGCAAAAAAACCATTGTTCTTGATATATAGAGTTGACTGCCAGTTCAAGATAAACTTCGTATAAGAGATTTCATTGTACATATTATTATTATTTTTTCAATGAAACGGCATAATTTGCAGTTATAAAGTATGCCCATATGATTTTGAAAACTAAGTCTGTCTCCGTACATTTCAAATTCAAAAGTAGCATTGCTGTTTTTGACTATTTTAGATCAAATATTTTCAGTCGTGGAACTTTCTTGTAGATCAACATACATATCGATTGTGTTATTAAAATTCGAAAGGGTTTGTACGGATTTTGTAATTGAAAACGAGTCGTGTTGATTCTCAAAAGCCAAAGTTTCTCTAAGCCAACAAGAATGTTTTATCTGTTAAGTAATTTCATAGAAATTTAATTAAAATTATGGATATTTAGTCAATTTGGGTTAACAACTTTAATGATTTTGAAGTTATGTTTATTATTCGGTCCTAGATTTATTTGAAATTATGGATTTTAAGAATAAGCTGTGTAAAAAACTTTGTTAATACAAAATTAGTACAAGGGCAATCTGGTAATTTTCCGAAACACACGTCATGTTGACCGTATCAGATCTAGATCGATTATCTTCTTCAGATCTAGATCCATTATCTTCTTAAATACACCCTTGAGGAAATTCATCTCAATCAAGCTTGTTTGCAATCATTTCGCATAAAATTTCCTTCTGATTTTACAAGGATCTATCAAGGATTCCTTCGATGGCGTTTTCACCAACTTCATCGGTTCACAAGAGCTTTAAGTATGATGTGTTTTTGAGTTTTAGAGGTGAAGACACTCGTTCGAACTTCGTGGATCATTTGTATCATGCATTTCAGCAGAAATGCATTCAAACTTACAAAGACGACGAGAAAATCAACAAAGGGAAAAAGATCAGTGATGAGCTCATGGGATCCATTGAAGACTCAAAATTCTACATCATTGTTTTTTCCAAGAACTATGCCTCTTCATCTTGGTGCTTGGATGAACTTGTGAAGATAATGGAATGCCACAAGACGAATGAGCATACTGCCTACCCCGTTTTCTATGATGTGGAACCTGCGGAAGTCCGCCAACAAAGTCGGGCAATTGAAGAAGCTTTTGCTAACCATGAAAAGAAAGAGGCTGCTGGGAAATGGAGAGAGGCTCTGAAAGAAGCAGCGGGTCTAGCTGGCTGGGAGTTGAAGAACACAGCTAATGGGTAATTCCTTCATCAGATCTTTGCAATAATTAATATTGTATTTTGTTTATTTCTGACCTAAGTTTACCGTTGATGAAAAGGCTTGTACATGACATTAACATGAAAAATATGATTATTGGAACTCTGTTATTTTTCATATACGGTTGTATGTTACAGATCTGGAAGTAACTGGTCATGTGAGAATTTAAGTAAGCTAATTAAAGATTCTTTAAATTACAGGCATGAAGCTAAGTTCATCCAAAATATTGTTGAAGAGCTTTCACTAGAGTTACGTTCCATCAGTTTCAACATTGATGAAAAGTTAGTAGGAATGGAGACCCGGATCAATGACGTTGTATCATTTTTAGGAATTGGTTTTGATGATGTTTTGTTCGCATGATTGGGATCAAGGGGATGGGAGGTGGTGGGAAGACAACTTTGGCCAGAGCTGTTTTTGATCAAATATCCTTTCAGTTCGAAGGTAAAAGCTTTGTTGAGAATGTGAGGGAAGCTTCAAATGCTTCTTTGTCCGGTTTGAAGTCGTTGCAAAATCAAGTCCTTTCGGATGTTACAAATGATAAAGGCATCAACATTAGTAGTGTTTATGAAGGTGTTCGCATAATGAAGAGGATGATGCGCGATAGAAAGGTTCTTGTTGTTTTAGATGATGTGGATCATATAGACCAGCTTGAGGCGTTAGCCGGTGAACTTAATTGGTTTAAGCCGGGAAGTAGAATTATCATTACAACAAGAGATGAGCAAGTGTTGGTGGCACATCGAGTGAAGTTTATTCGTAATGTCGCTCTGTTATCGGATGAAGAAGCAACTTTCCTTTTCAGTATGTATGCGTTTGGGAGAGATTTTCCAATTCATGGGTACGAAGAGCTATCTCGACAAGTTGTACGTTATGCCGCTGGTCTTCCTTTAACGATCAAAGTTTTGGGTTCATTTCTTTGTGGTAAACAAGAGCTTGAATGGGTAGATTGCCTAAAAAGACTAAAAAAGATTCCATTAGCAGAAACTATGAAAAAATTGGAATTAAGCTATATCGGGCTAGAGGATGATTACAAGGAAATATTCCTAGATGTTGCATGCATGCTGAAAGGTTGGCAGAAAGACAATGCAATCAAAGCGCTTGAAAGCTGTGGATTTCATGCTAGAAATGGTTTAAGAGTTCTTGAGCAAAAATCTCTTATAACTATTAATGGCAATCCTACTTATGAGTGGGTGGACATGCATGACCATATTGAAGAAATGGGAAGGAATATTGTTCGTCGCTCACACCCAGATAAACCTCACAAACATAGCCGATTGTGGATTAACGAAGAAGTTGAAGATATATTGGCTAACAATTTGGTAAGGATCAAGTTTATTTGTAAGTTTGGTAAAGCTAATGCAATTTCAATATTTATGACTCAAGTTTATGGTGTTTTTGGATTACAGGGTACTAAAGCAACAAGATGTATACAATTCTACACCGAGAAACTCAATCCGGATATTGTTATTAAAGGTCTTGGAAAGATGAAGGAACTTAGATTTCTTTCTGTGATTCTCGGAGATTGTTTTCGTAATTTGGAATCTAATATAGTCATCCAAGACTTTCCAAATGCTTTACAATATGTGCGTTTGAACTATTACCCTTTCAAGTCTTTACCCAAAACATTTCAAGCAAATAATCTTGTTACACTTGGGATGGATGACAGCAGAATTGAACAACTTTGGGAAGGGGGAGAAAATAAGGTAGAATTATGGTTTTGCAAGATTCATTATTATCTTGTACATCCATTGTTTTGTTATTACATCAATATTCATCTTGTGTTTTTTCCTTATGTTAGGTTCTTAACAAACTCAGATTCCTTGACCTTAGTCGTTCAATGTTGAGTACCCTCGACCTTGGGCTTACTCCAAATCTTGAGAAGTTGACTCTTGGAGGATGTTCCAGTTTGGTAGAACTTCATATGCCCATTGAATGTTTAAAACTCGTATCCATCGAACTCAGAGATTCAAAATTGAGGACCCTTGACCTTGGTCTGGCTCCAAATCTTGAAAAGTTGATTCTTGTTGCTTGCAATGATTTGGAAGAACTTCAAATGCCCTGTAGATGTCTAAATCTCGAATACCTACTACTCTCTAATTCAAAGTTGAGGACCCTTGACATTGGGCTGACTCCAAATCTCAAGTATTTGGATCTTAAAAATAGTTATTATTTGGAAGAACTTCACATGGCCGATAAATGTCAAAAGCTCACAAACCTCGACATTAGTCATTCAAAATTGACGACCCTTAACCTTAAGCTGACTCCAAATCTCAAGGCGTTAGATCTAAGTTATTGTTGTAATTTGGTAGACCTTCACACCCCCATTAATTGTCTAAAAAAGCTTGTCTACTTGGGTTTAAGTGGTTGTTTAAACTTTACATCTTTTTTGTTTAACACAAAGGAGTGTGCTTCTTGTAGCGTGGATGAATCACTTGAGGTTGGTCCTTTAGCTGAGTTGCATCTGATTGTGGAGTCACTCGAAACATGTCCATTTCACCCGACAATACCTGCCAAAGTTTCGGTTTAGATGTTTTTATGAAGTAAATTGACTCACATTGACTGGAAATCTTGAGAAGTTACCTGATGATTTTGGTAATTTAGAATGTTACAGAAGCTAACGTTAATGAAGTGTAAATGTTTACAAGATATAGAGGTACAACCATAAGTTATTTTCCACACATTGTAATAGGTACTTTCTCTGTTTTTTAACAGTTTTCAGTTGATCATCTTACTTTGATTTTAGTTTCGAAATTGTATCACTGAATTTGATTAAAATTCAACAGTTATATCTAAAAAAGTTATAAGTACTAAACATTTGTATATATGTATTTGATCTATTTATATACATAGATGTCGGCATTATCAAGCCAGGACGAAAATTGCGGTTCATTGTCCCACCCAAAAATATGGAACAAAGATATTTGAATACAGCATTCTTCAATAAAAATTTTAACCAATTATAGCAATGATATTCGAATACAAAGCAATTTCATTGCTACAATTGGGTTACTGTTCTATAACAAAAAAATAGTGTTCTATAACAAAAAAATAGAAACTACTGTGTTATAATTGGGTAGATTTATAAGGTTTAAAGAAAAAAAAATTGAAACTACGATTCTATAGATGGATAGATTTTCAAAATATAATCTGCTAAGAAGAAAAAAAAAACATAAAAGCATGCTATAGTTGGGTTATTAAAGAAAATCTGAAACTACATGGTGAAAGTTTCAAAGAATAAATGTTGTAATAAGAAAAAAAAAATTGAAAGTACAATGCCATGATTGAGTAGATTTTGAAAGTACAATGCTTGAATAAGATTAACAATACCATGATGCAGTCGAAAGAAATGAAAGTATGATGCTATAAGACACAAATATATAAGAGTACAATGCTATTTACACATGTTTGTGCATTATTTTCCGGATACTTTTACAATTTCCGAATGATTCATCTTTTATCATCAACAATATAATATTCTCTTCATCTTAAAATATGTAGACATTGGGAGAACACCAAGGTGCTTACTTCATCAAGACTTATTTTCAACTTGTAGAATTTTGATGATAAATTGTTGCATTTTATGTGTAATGCTTTGTATTTGGAAAAAGGTCTTGCTTGTAACTTCCATTTTATGTGTAATACTTTGTATTTTTGAATTTTGATTTAAGCTTGTTGCTTTGACTTTTCATCGATCAACCCAAAGTGTATTTTGATTTACGATAAGATTGTAGTTTTTAAAGTTGAGAAACATCTCAGATTTATGTTGCTTGTGATCCGTTTTTGTATTGTCATTAATAGTTCTTGAGGTCGTTTTCAAGTTTTCTAATATATTTTATCAAATGTTGGTATGAGATCAATATATATGAGTTATCACTTTATTGAGTTTATATTATGGAAGGAAGATAGAGTATAAATTCTTTGGCTTCAGGTTAAAAAGTTATGGTTTACACCTCAAATCGACAACATAAAAGGAATTTTAATCGTCTAAAAGTGAAATCAGTGGTGTTGATCCAACTTTAATTTTTGTTACAAATTTGGTCGAAGACATTTTTTTTACAACTTTGTTCCAAATTTGTTTACAACTTTCTTTTTACATGTTTTTTGAAACTTAGTTTTTTATAAAATTACCGTTTTTACAATATCTTTTTCAACTTCTTTTTTTATCAAATTAAATTTTTGACAAACTTTCTTTACAAATTTCTATAACTTTTTTTTTTTAAAGTTTTTACAACGTTTTCTATATACTTATGTTTTTGTCAAAAAATTTACAACTTTTACCATTCTTTTTACGAACTTTTATTTACAACTTAAATTTTTACAAATTTATATAAAAAAATATATAAGAGGACAATGGAAAAGTTGTAAGACCTTATTCCAAAGATAAGTTATGTGCATCAAATTGCTCATTTCTTCTAACTTTTTTGTAATACAAAGTAAAGATCAAGAAAAAGTATTTGTATTAGCTTATGTGCTGTCAAAACACAATAAAATTATATTTTGATCGTACTTATTTTTGTTTAAAGGAACTCCACAACACAATCTCAATACATACTTTTTATTTATTTTTAATTTATATCACATCAATAGTATACAAATACATTTTTATTATAAATCACTTTAATCATGGATTAACTTTCAAAATATTTTTAGTAAGCGCATTTATAGTTTATGAACATGGGAATAAACTAGCATGTTGTTAATTTACTTCTTCAATGAAATTGACTGTAGTTGATCAATAAAATAGTTTTACATCGAGATGGAAGACAAACGAACAACAAGGTGCGCTGTTAATCCTTTCCAGATAGAAAAACTAATTCTTTCAAAACCACATCTATATCTCTAAGGGTCATAATTGTTGGACATAGTTAGCAAGAAATAAACAAATTGATGTCCTACTGATTATGTGTAGGACTACGAGGTCACACACCAAGAGTCATAAGAGACCATCATAAATAATAAATATTAATCTAGATAAATATGATATTATTCGTCAACCAAAATAAATAAGAAAATAAAATAGTTTATTTAGTATTTATTAAGTCAAAGAAAAATTTAATAAAAAAGTTTATTTAAATAATTAAATAAAGGAGTTATTTAATTATAAGCAAATAATTCATTAAAGTAATTAATTAATTGCTTTGTGCTTGTTTGATTAATGGTTTGAAAGGTTAGCTGAAAGCTTTGATTAAAGCAAGTATATAAGAAAGACAGCTTATTGGTTTCGGTTACCAAGAAACCCTAATAACCTCAATTTCTTCCCAAGAAAACCTTCAACACAAAATTTAGAGCCTCCATCTAGGTTTTCTAGCAATTTCAAGGAATGAATGGTACAAGTGGTTACAACTTTGATGGTTGAAGATCTACTAGTTATCTGTATTGACTTGTGTGAATACATTATAGTTAAACACACGTTGATAGTTATCTTCTACATCAAAGGTCATACACCTCAAGGGTATGATTTTTAATCTTCTATGGTTCTGTTTAAGTTGGTAATAATATGTCTAATTAGATCTATGACTTTAGAGTTAATATTTTTAATTTATCGTTTCCACTACAAATTATCAACAATTATCTTAGATTACATCATCTGAGCAGTGATATCAGAGCCATTTTTTGAGAATATTATCACTTTATTATAAAAGGATCCCATATGCGTATAATACCATTAGATCTACTCATAACAGTACTAACAGAAAAAGACAAAAAAAAAAAGTTACCCTACAAGCTCTTATTTGAACCAAATACACATGTAACGTGTTTGTTTCTTTTAAAAAAATTATGGTATGTTTATGAAAAAGCTTCTTGGCCTATGTTAATTTTCTCGCTTTACTTGACCCTTGAACATTAAAAGAGAAAAAAAAATCTTCTAACACATTCATTATCTTTAAAAAAACCCTTTATGGTTGTTTGTATATCTTTTTTATAACCTTTCATGGCATATCCCATCATACAACCAACTCTAATGATAAGTGAGACTCTATCAAGTATTAAGAAGCCATCCGAAGGCCCTTTGTAGTACACAAATAATCCTTGAGTAGCATCATTGAACCACCACAACCCTCAACTATTGGTCCCTTCATTGTCATCACATCGTCATAGAGCTCACTATCAATAGCCAAGTCAGCCCCACCCAACGACGGTTGCTCCAGCCCATCTTCACATAAAGTTGTTGGGCCGAAGCCCGGAAGACAGGAAGTAGTAGAATCCGAAGAACTCAAGTACCTGAAACCGCCAAAATCGGAGAAATCGCCAAATTAATGACCAGATTAAATTGGATCATCATGTTGACCCTTTCCTAAAGAGCTCAATGCTTCAAAAACTTGAGTAGGGGTTGTGAACCTAAGAGGTAGTTTAGGTCACGTCCTTTCAAAAAAAAAATTCTCATCGTTATCAACTTGTTTAAACTCCTCTTCATTTAATGGATCCAAGCCGAACAAATCTTCATCTTTCACCATGGTGATTTCCCTATTACTTCATTTTAAAACTTGTCTACACCACCTATGGAAACTTCCCCATCTCCAAAACCAAAAAACCTCTCACTACAATGATCCTCGTTAAGAGAATGTTCAACAAATCCCCTTTTACATGTAGTTTTGGTTCATAGTATCCATTAGAAAATTTGGGATCCAATCACTTATCTCTTTAGCACGAATGAAAAACACATTGCCAACCACCATTATTTTTACCAACTTCATAATCAGGGAGTTAATGGGGGTGTTATCACACACATACATGTATACCATATAGGTTAGAACCTTTGGAATTATTCGTATAAAGAAGCTCTGCCACTTCCAAGAAATCTTTTCAAAAGCTTTTTGCAACCAAACTTTCAAGGGTATCCCTTCCATATGAATCCAAGAAACCAATTATTTTACCTCAAAAACACCATACCAAGGATATAGTTGCAAAAACCATGAATTCATGCCAAAATGATCAATAAAGAAATCATGTGCACATACATAGTCTGTAACCCTTTTTCAATATCGACATTAATATAGTGCTCTTTCAAAGTGGTTTTTTCCCGATTTTGGGGTTTTCCACTATAAATCTGGTGTTCCTTTGATTTGTTGTTATTGTTCTTGATCTTTACAAGCGGTATCAGAGCGATTAAGATCAAAAACATTAATTGTCGTTTTGTCGTTTTTCTTCCATCGGTGATTGTCGTCTTTTGTTGTTTCCAGCCACTCCGTCAACGTTCTTAAAACCTTTTTTTACTACAAGTTTCTCATGGCTACCGTAAAATACGATCTTCCACTTTTAGATCGTGGCACTCGTTTTCACTTTGGCAAGTAAATATGCGAGAATTTTTGGCTCAAGTAGATTATGATGATGCATTAGATTTCTTTGGAGGAAAAACTCAAGCTACTTGGACTCCCGATGAGATAAAGAAGGATCGTAAAGCTTTGGCACAAATCCGGTTGCATCTCCACAATAACATTCTCCAAGAAGTACTAAGGTCGTCCGGTGCGGGTGCGGGTGTGATGTGGTGTGCGAGCCTTCACCAAAAGTGAGGGGACCACCGCCCCCTAGTGAGGGGAGCTTGCACTTTTCTCCCCGTGCAAGCTTGAGACGTCGTGCGAGGAAAATAAGAAAATGAGTTGTGGCTTGTACATTGAGTTTAACTAATTGTACCAAAACCAATGGAAAGTGAGAGGTAATTTCCAGGGGTGAGGGGATTAGTGAGGGGTGCTGACTGGATGCTGAGGTGGCAGACAAAAATTGAGAATTGTTGCAAACCCACACCGGAAGGCCTAAATGAAAGAACCCCGGCAGCCGTTTGGTTAAAGCTCAAGTCGATATGCATGTCAAAAGATCTCACGAGTAAGATGCATTTAAAGCGAAAGCTTTTCTTACATAAACTTCAAGGAGGTGATTTACTTAACCACATCTTTGATTTTAAAGAAATCGTGTCCAATTTAGCTACTTTGGAAATTAAGTATGACTAAGAAGACCTTGGTTTGATTCTTTTATGCTCTCTTCCGAGCTCCTACTCAAACCTAAGGTATACAATTCTTTATAGCCGCGACTCTCTTACTTTACATGAAGTTTATGAAGCTTTGTATTAAAAAGAAAAGATGAAAGAGATAGTATCTTCAAACACGGCAAGTATTCCACAAACTGAAGGGTTATGGTTCGGGGTCGTTCCAAAGATAGGGGTTTCCATGGAAAGAAAGGACGTTCCAAATCTTGAGGCAGAGGCAAAGACAAAAATTACAGGTATTGTCATAAAGATGGCAATGATATTTCAGAGTGTTACAAGTATGGTTTTGCATGATAAAAGAAGCTTATGAAGCAATTCGAGACAAAACAAGGTCGAAGTTGGATATAGAAGAATAAAAATTGCGGAACCACATTAAATGTCCGTGCCATGTAAGTTATTTGTTTCCTATTAATATTTGTTTTGTCTTAGAATGCCTGCCCTCATTAATTGAGATTTTTTATCGTATTTTCACATCCTACTTCGATATATATTTTGTTGTTTGAATTTTAAACTTGCTTATACGACCAAAGTAATTTTTATCGTATTTTCACATCCTACTTCGGTATATATTTTGTTGTTGAATTTTAAACTTGCTTATACGACCAAATACTTGATATCTTTTAGAATGTCCTTGGCATCAGTTGTGATTTATTAGAGTAATTGTTTGGATTTGCGATAAGAAATCCCGACAACATTACTTTATATGATTTGGTGGTACTATAATAATAACATTTTCAAAGACAGTCCTATAAAAAAGATTACATATTTTATTCAATATGTAATCTGTTGTGGCGACCCTTTTAACGCTGATTTGTCGCCAATAAAGATTTAACGATGATTTTAGCTACTTTTATCGACGATTTTTATCGCCGGACGACAGATCTTGTAGTGAATTGTTGCTACACCGTTCACCAATTAATATAGAAAATATGATACCTCTTCAGGTACATCTTATAACTGAAATTAATGTACTCAATAATTGTTAGAAGAATAAAAGATAACTTAAAAAGTAATATTCGATTGTCAATAGTGCCAATGCCTTTATAAACTTCAGTTTCTTTTTAATTCATATCTACCACCTTCAGCATGTCAGTGGCAAATGTCAAACAGCATCTTATAACTGAAATTAATGTACTCAGATAATTGTTAGTGTTGGTTATTTTCGATAACCAAAACAGAAAACAAAACGCGGAAGCATAATCTCAGATCTATAATCTCGAATCTGATTAAAAGAAATAAACAAGAGAAAAGAAGAATGCATACCTGCTTCCATGGGGATTTTCGGATCTGATGAAGAAGGTTGGTTTTCCAGTTGATCTCAAAAACCCCTCTCTAAATCCCTCAGCAATAGACCCACAAATTTTGTGTGTGTTTTCGTATGTGTCAATATGCTCCTCATCATGTGTATATATAGATGGAGATATACCCTAATATGAGAGATGGAAGGGATTTGGAGGATCTTGAGTCAAACCGGGAACTCAACCCACAATGGCAAGTGTATATCCTTATAAAATCGGTCCATCAACAATTTTAAATAACATTTTATATTAAATCCGAATTTTAATGATAACACAATTTACATTTAATTTAAGTGGTCCCAAAATATCTAACAATCTCCCACTGGACCACGAATATTTAAATGTACATATAATCATATAAGCGCTTTAACATATGTTATCATAACATTGGTACCCTTAAACAATCTCGTCCATTAATCATAACAGTATAGGATCAAAGCGGTCTTTGTTACAATTTACGTAACTAAACCCATCAATGGTCACATATACATATATGACTAAACGACATAGATTAAACATAAATATGTGGTTTTGAAATCAATTCTGATTTCCTACGAGTCCCTATTTAGTTTGAAGTGAGATCAAACTTCAAATAAGTGCAAATAATTATGGAATAAACCAAATCCTGAATTTCGTACAGAAACAAAAACTTAAAGCACCAAACTAACATGCAACTCCCACTAAAACAAAATATCATCAATCCTTATCACACCCATATGTGTAGTATGCTCGTGAAAGACCTTGGGAGTTAATCCCTTCGTGAGCGGATCCGCTATATTGGAGTTTGTCCTGATGTGCTCTATTAAATCTTTTCATTTTGCACTTTTTCTTTAACAACTAGAAACTTAATGTCAATACGCTTTTACTTAGTAGAACTTCAGTTGTTGTTGGAATATAACATTGCTGGATTATTGTCACAATACAACTTTAGTGGTCTTTCAATACCAACATTACGCAGCCCCGTGACAAAATTCTGTAATCATATCCTGAGATTTGATGCATCAAAGCATGCAACAAATTATGTCGCCATAATGGAAGAAGTTACCAAAGGCTGCTTAAAACTCTTTCATGAAATAGGTCATCCTGCTACCAAGTAAATGGAATCCTATATGTGCTGGTAACTATCTTGGCATCAATTAAAATCAGAATACCCAATGATCTCCAAAATATCTGATTTTCTATATGTGAGCATATAGCCTTTTCTTGTATGATCATTTTGTTCTCAATATCATCGTATAAAACCATAAATATATTTACTCCCATTATACTTTTTGATTTACAAGTTTCATCTTTTGCATTTATCTCAAAACCAAACGAGATAATGATATGATGAAACTTGTGATACTATGATGGGATCTCATAAGTTGAGATTGTTGAGTTTGTTCATTATAAATAGGATATTGAATAACATTATCAGTCCTTGTTCATGAATTACTACTTCATTAGTAGGTACTTAAAATTCACATATCTTCGAAAACAATAATATGAATCATGATAGATTGTTCATCAATGACAATGTTTCTAACCTTATTTCTCCCCTAAACTCAACATCCTCAAAGAACGTTGCTCTATCCAAATTGCATTGTCAAGGTTCATGCAACAGAGAACTAACATAACGTTCTCATTCCATTCCGTAAAGATGGTCCCGTGAAGCGCATAAATAACATTCATATTGCAAATATTATGCCAGGACTCAAATTTGATGTTTTGAGAACATAAATAACATATTCCTTCTTTATGCTCATTAATTCATAAACTTTAATCAATAAATTAAATTTACGACAATATTGCAAGGTATCAACACAACATTAATATCAAATCTTTGGACAATAATATTAACTTGTAACAGATATCTTGTTTTAGTGATAAAACATTGACAATAAATCATATAAATTAATAAGCCCCTCTTTGGATTGACTTATTAATCACATGAAACCGAATAATTGTCATATGTTTACCGCCACATATGTGTTTATTCGACTAAATATTAATCTACCTTTGGGTCGGTTAATATCCGCATTAATAAACACATAACTATAATATTTAAATTCAATTTATGACAACATCACAAGTTATCAACACAACATTAATATCAAGTATTTGGACAATAATATTAACTTGCAACATATATATTGTTTTAGCGGTAAAACATTGACAATAAATTATGTCAATTAATAAGTCAATCTTTGGATCGATTTATTAATTACATAGAACCGAATAATTTTCAAATGTTTACCACCAAATATGTGTCTATCCGACCAAATATCAACCTACCTTTGGGTCGATTAATATCCGCATTGACAAACACATAAACCTAAAATTTAAATTATTTGTAAATCAATTTTCACAAAAGAGATCACTTTGGCGATATATTGTGTCGATTAATTTATCCAAAAAATAAATAATGTCACAATTGAAATTATTGACAACCAAAAGTCATAAAACATAACAATCGTAATACAATACATTTATAATTTGCATAAACATTATTGCAACAAAAAAAAGAGATGATCTACAATAATTAAATTGGAATTGCAACATAAAAGTAGGTTAAGCTAGAAATTCATCCTATTTTATATTCCCAAGTTGCAACTCAAAACCCAAAGTTGGATTAAACCGTACGTAAAATCTAATCAGGATGAAAATTGTTGATGGCCATGCTATAATATCTGGGTGCTGTTATTAACACCCTAATAGTCTAAGGTTATTATTACAAAACATAATCATTTGTTATATAAAATATTATAAATAAAAAGATTGTTGAATTCCAGAAAAAAATGGCCAACGTCATATATATTTCCAACGTCATATATATATATATATATATATATATATATATATATATATATATATATATATATATATATATATATATATATATATATATATATATATATATATATATATATATATATATATATATATATATATATATATATATATATATATTCCGTTCTGGCGATCCCTTTTTTTTCGATGAGGACTCTAAAAGACACCTTAAAAAAATTAAACAAAAATATAAAAAAATATAAATCATAAAATCGAGAATAGTACTATATCATTAAAAAAAATTAGAAAATTTTTTTTGGATCATTGAAAAACAGTAATTATCCAATTTTTTTTTGGATCATTGTTTCATTATGAAAAAAATAATGATTCAAAAGTTTTTTCAAATTTTTTTCTCCAATATAGTACTATGATCCATTTTATTATTTATATTTTTCTTATATTTTTTTCAATTTTTTTCAAATTCCGCCCTCGTGGTTTGGGGGTGTGACAGTGGATGCTGGTGTTGGTGGAGATGGGAGGTGACGAAGGTGGTGCTGGTGGCGTCGGAGATGGAGGTGGTAATGGTGGCGATGGGTGATGGTAGCGGTTGTAGAGGTGGTGGTAAAGGTGGTAGCGGCGGTGGTGGTCGAGATGGTAATAAAGGTGGTAGAGTTTGCAGTAGCGGTGGTGGTGGTTGGTGGCGGCGACGGTGGGGGAGGTGGCGGTGGCAGCGGTAGTAGTGGTGGCGGTGACGGTGGTGGTTGTGACACAGGTGGTGTAGGGTGTAGTGGTGGTGAAAATCATATATGCAAAACACTAGAACGACAAGATAAAATATGTGGTCCATGTTCATTTTCGCATTCTAACCTTTTTTTTTTTCATTTTCAAAGGAACTACTTATATATATATATATATATATATATATATATATATATATATATATATATATATATATATATATATATATATATATATATATATATATATATATATATATATATAAAAGTGGCGGTGGTGACGACAGTGGTTAAAACGTCAACTCTTAGACGGCTCTAGAGCTCTAAATCGGCATGAAAAAAGTGTTGTCTAGATTTAATCTTGCAATCTCAATTTATTTTTATTTTCTACAGTATATATATATATATATATATATATATATATATATATATATATATATATATATATATATATATATATATATATATATATATATATATATATATATATATATATATATATATATATATATATATACATATATATATATATATATATATATATATATATATATATATATATATATATATATATATAAGAGTAAATTACAATTTTGGTCCCTGTGGTTGTACCAAAATTACACATTTGGTCATCCTTTTGTTTTTTCACGCTCATGGTCCTTGAACTGCATTTTTGCTTACATTATCGGTCCATTGGCCAGGTAAAAAGACCAATATACCCCTTTTAATTTCTTTTTCTTTTTTCTTTTAAAATTTTTTTATTTTGGGAATTAAAAAAAAAAGAAAAAATACCCCAAACCCCCCACCCCCACTCTCTCTCTCTCTCACCACCGTCTGGGTTCTTTTTGTGCTCGATCGATGATGAAAAAATACCGCTAAATCCACATGTCTAGTCGTGTATTGAAACAGAGGCATCAAGAACAAGAGTGTAACGAGGACCGTTGATGCCATTATGATGTTGGACACCACTGTTTTTGCACCCGCGTTTGCGTTCACAGCAGATCGAGAAAATGAGCCGGTGGTCACGTAGTAGGAGGTGCAAGAACCGGCCATGTTCATGACGCCAATGGCGATCATCTCTTTGTTTCCACCGAAAATCCCCCCTTTTTATCATTTCCTTTATTAAAATTAAACAATTCAAAACCAGTAGTGGGATTTCGTAAACAAAAACCCTTTACGTCTCATGCTTCACTACCCTCTTCATCGCCGTTTTCATCAACACAGAAATAAGACTTTAGGTAACCATGATTTCTGTTTATGAGAATTTAAAATTCTTTTTATAAATTATTTCTGGGTTTTCGAAATCTTACTGAAATTTAAGTTGGTGTGTTTTATTTTTTGATTTTGATTATCTAAACATGGTGGGTAACTCTCGTATGGTGTTTGAAGTTATAATTTTTGTTTATTAATTATATATTGGGCTGTCGAATGCTCACCTCCTCCATTACCGTTACCGCTGTTGCTGGATATTTCAATCACAAAATAATATTCTTCATCCAAAACTTGTGGAGGAATCAGCTGTGAGTGGTCTGGCACCGAGAAATGTGGAGCCATTGAAGTGGAGATACTGTTCCTGCAAAGTGGGCAATTTGGATTGTTTGCAACCAAACATCGATGCAGTCTATATGAAACACATCTGCACAGTTGGGTATCATCCGCAGCTTCTCGTCGTGTTGAAACTCAGCAAGACAGACGGCGCATTCTCCGATGCCGTTATCGGAATCTTTTTGTTTTTGAAACTTGAAGATGGGGATTGAGCGGATGACCAGTTCATGGAGACCTTTAGGTTCCGGAAATGGGAGGTGGTGGGGGACGAGGGGCTGGTGGTGGTTTCTATTCCGGGAAAGAGAGAGGGGGGTGGGGGGTTTAGGGTATTTTTTCTTTTTTTTAATTCCCAAAATAAAAAAAATTAAAAAGAAAAAAGAAAAAGAAATTAAAAAAGGTATATTGGTCTTTTTACCTGGCCAAAGGACCAATAGTGTAAGAAAAAGTGTAGTTCAGGGACCATCAGCGTGGAAAAACAAAACGATGACCAAAAATGAAATTTCATGCAAACCACAGGGACCAAAATTGTAATTTACTCTATATATAATCAATCGTTCAATTGTTATTTTAATAAGTGATGGATATTTAATATATACAAATAAGATAATAAATTAATTTGACGTATGAAAGGACATGTTAATTGATTTTGGTTACTCCTCTTTAACAAAAGAAAAAAAAATCAAATTTAGTTTGCCGGAATAAAACTTTAGTAATATAAATAACCAATATAATAAATCATCATAAATTATGGATTGAATGAAGTTTGTATGATTATTAGCATACAAACAATAAGGACATTTTTTGCAGTTAAATGATTTCATACGTGCAAGGTTTAATAATAAGTTGCCATATATTTTATCTCAAATAGAATAAAGTAACTATGTTAGGCGTATCATTCCATAAACCTAAGCATGCAGAATTTTAAATAGCTAGTATGTGAAGTCAAATACAATGACAGAAACAAGTACCTTTTGGAAAAAAGGAAAAGCAATACAGCTGTAACACACAAATTTACGGTAGGACCAAAAGTAAGCTCTTATAAAAAACAACACACGATAAATTATATTCATACCGAGAAAAAGAAGGTAATTAAAGAAGATAGCAAGAAAGCTCATGGTCTCTCATCGTTTATCAAGTGAACAAGTACACAGTGTAACCGAGAAAATAGGTATGCGTACGTATTTCTAGCACTAAAACTCAGATGTTCTTAAACAAATCAAGATTTCTATTAACAGATTCAAGAAAGCTCTGATACCAATTGTTGGTTATTTTCGATAACCAAAACAGAAAACAAAACGCGGAAGCATAATCTCAGATCTATAATCTGGAATCTGATTAAAAGAAATAAACAAGAGAAAAGAAGAATGCATACCTGCTTCCATGGGGATTTTCGGATCTGATGAAGAAGATTGGTTTTACAGTTGATCTCAAAAACCCCTCTCTAAATCCCTCAGCAATAGACCCATGAATTTTGTGTGTTTTCGTATGTGTCAATATGCTCCTCATCATGTGTATATATAGATGGAGATATACACTAATACGAGAGATGGAAGGGATTTGGAGGATCTTGAGTCAAACCGGGAACTCAACCCACAATGGCAAGTGTATATCCTTATAAAATCGGTCCATCAACAATTTTAAATAACATTTTATATTAAATCCGAATTTTAATGATAACACAATTTATATTTAATTTAAGTGGTCCCAAAATATCTAACACTTAAAAGAATAAAAGATAACCTAAAAAGTAATATTCGATTGTCAATAGTGCCAATGCCTTTATAAACTTCAGTTTCTTTTTAATGCATATCTACCACCTTCAGCATGTCAGTGGCAAATGTCAAACAGCCATTTACGCAACGTCTTCCAAAACAACACGTGTCAAATCCTGCAAGACACGCGTAAAACCCCTCACATATTCATCTCCAATTGTTATCATAATAAATCCTCACCTCTCCGATTCCTATTTTAAACGGAAGCAACACGGATATGTTCACCGCCATCAAAACATTCCCGATTCAAACCAAACCAGCCGTCTCTACTCTATTCACCACCTCAAACAACTTCGCCGGCAAAGCAACTCCAGTCATCCGAACTGTAAGATTCCAACAAGCATCCGCCGGAACCGAAGAGCCTGATAACATGGAGAAGAAAGAAGAAGCTGAGGAAGTACAAAAAAAAGGGTACGAGTATTGGTTCTCATAATCTCGTTATGTAATCAATTTGAATATATGAACTGATGACGTGTGTTTTTGGAGGGAATTCATTAGGGATGTGATGTCACATTCGTTTGGGGAAGGGTATGCGACAAGATCAGATGAGGAAGGTTTTGGAGGAGTCTATGGAGGAAACCAATCTCTTTCTCATGACGATGAAGATAAGGTCGTCCACGGCAATCATCCTGGTATATTTGTTATTCACTGTTGAATATGAATAGAGTTTTTTTGTTCATTTAATTGAGTTGCTGGTTTTGATTTTGAAGATTATGACAAGACGCAAGGAAGTGAGGTGAAGGAGAAGGAAAAAGCTCGACATCAAACGCAGGCAAATTCTTGAAGAGACGATGAAAAAGTAGTGTTAATTTCTGACTCTGTTGTGAAGTGTTTTAGGTGTTGCGACTTGTTTCCATACGTCGTTACGGTCTTTCTTGTGCTCATGTAGTCGTGTAGAAAGAAAGTTGGACGGAGTTTGTAATTTATTGTTTTCTTTTTGCAACTGGCGGGCCTTATTTACTTGTCTTGCTCCTGTGTATTTAGACGCTTTATATTTTCGCATTTGAAAAATGATGCACAAGTATAAGATAACGATACATAAATACGTGTTTTTTAGCTTCTTAAAAATATAAGACGCCATGGAACTTGATGTTATTTTGCATTTCACGTGTCTTTGGTTGGAAACATGGGAAGTGTGTTGGGGATTGTCTAAGTTTGTATGTTTTACGTTTTCTGTTTTAAAAGTAGCACGTATATTGGAGATCGTAAATTCCAACCTTTTGGATGCACTAAAAAATGCCCCGAAGGGAAGGGAAGGGAAAGCAAGGTCTTTCATTCTTTTTTTTCCTGTCTTTCTAGTCATTCAGTGGATAGATTTAGGGTAATTGTCATAAAAGCCCTTACATTTGTCACAAATGTTCGGATTTACCCTCTAATGTAATTTTTGTGTAGTAAAACCTAGGGTTTGGATTAAATTGTTCGGATTTACCCTGCTAGCCGGTTAGCAGGTAAAAGGTCTCGTCTTGATCGAAGGAAGGTTCTTCTTCCCCATCCTATTTGTCGCTTATTTCCAGAGAACAATCATCATCCTCTCTAACCTACCCATAACTTCGATTAAACCTCTCTAACCCACCCATAACTTCGATTAAACCTCCGGTGACCATCCAGTCGAATACCCAAAATCAAGGAGGGATGGAGCCATTGAAGTGTTCTGCGTCATGTCAAGGTGAACCGGGTCGATGAGATTCCCAAACCCATCTCCGGAGATCTCACATTGCTAATTTCATGAGGCTGTGATTTGATTCCATGGGGTTGATCAGTACAACCCTGTTCGATTTCAACAAGGTAATGACAATGGTGTTACCTCATTTTCACCGGAGCTGGATAATCTTATTAATGATGTCGAAATTGTGGTTATCGTCGGAGAAGATGCTGTCAGTCCCCTGAAATCAACATCCTAACTTGATGTTATGCTCCACACTGTAAGCTATCCTCATTCTACTGATATATTAGTTTTTAAATCATCTTCAATTTTCGTTTACATCTGAGGAATAGAGTTTGGATTAATTTGTCGATACTCTTGCATTGAATGGGAAATTGTCGACCACTAAGAGCAAACGATTTGGCTGAAATCGTTTTCTACTTCCTCTTAAAGAGGTATAACGAACGATTTTGCTGAAATCGGAGGTTCGGTGATGTAAGTGGTGCGATGTGGGGATGGATCAGAGATGGGAGGACGGTGGTGATGTGGGTAACCGGCTACACGTTGAAAGTGCCAGAAACCTTATCCCTCACTACAGCTTCGAGATCGAATCTGAGGCCGGAAGAATCTGATCTTGGTTAGATTGTGAAGATGCAGCATAGGCATTCCAATCAGCAAGAAGAGTGGGAGGTTGTGTGAGGGGGAAGAGGTGGAAGAGGGGAATGACCGGCAAACAGGTTGTTTACCTGTTAAATGTCTAAAATACACAAATTAACTCAAATGTTAGGCTTTAATGAACAAAAATTACATTAAAGGGTTAATCCGAACATTTATGACAAATGTAAGGGCTTTTATGATATTTACCCATAGATTTATAAGGGGAAAAGCCCTATGTTTTCTTTCTTTTTTTTTTCCTAGCACTGAGCTTGTCTAACGTTTGCTCGAACTTATAATAATCTCTTTATATTCAATCTCATATTTAATCTCGAGATTGAATTAGTCAATCCAATCAAAAAGTTTTTTTTTAGTAAAGTTGATAAAAAAATGAACAAGTCCATTCAATTAAATAATTTTTTTTTTACTTTTTTTTAGTTAAGTTAATAAAAAAATGAGTTCAAAGTCGATTCGAAGGTTTTATTAGTTTCATTTATTTTAGGGTGTCCGGTTTATTTATTTCAAAGGGTTTGGCGTAGTTTTTATCTTATTTAAAATCCAACTTTTACAAGTATATGTAATTCTCTCAATAGAATAAAAACAATTGTTTTTATTTTTTATTTTTATTGATACTCTAATTTCAAATTTTAAAACAAAAATAAACTTTCTCGGTAAATTTAAAATAACCATATTTTGGATTACTCTAAATTGACACATTATTTGTATATTGGTACATTAGTTGTATATAATAGGGCAAATTTCATAAAAAATATTAATTTTTCAAAAAATTTCGATTTTAACACTGTGTTATTTTTTTTCAATTAAGTCATTAAGTTTTCAATTTTTTTCAATTAAGACATTATGTTTTCAATTTTGTTTCAATTTTGACCATTTGACTGGTCAACTCGGTAGCTAGCTTACGTGGCATGATGACGTATTAGTCTTTGATGATGTGACGCTGAAGTGGCATGCTGATGAGGCATCCAAGTGTCAAAATTGAAACAAAATTGAAAACATAGTGACTTAATTGGAAAAAATTGAAAACTTAGTGTTTTAATTGAAAAATAATAATACAGTGTCTAAGTCAAATTTTTTTTGAAAACTTCGTGTCTTTTTTGGAATTTTCCTACATTTTTTAAAATGATAAATTCGTCTTTTTACGTTTTTAGAACGTATTTTTTTACAAGTATAAAGACGTATTTTTATACTTTTAGAAGCAAACATACATTTTCATAGTATATATACGTATTTATACTTCTAAAGATGTAAAAAACGTATTTATACTTCTAAAGACGTAAAAAATATATTTATACTTCTAAATAACGAACAAATACTTATTTTTATGTTTTTACAAATATAAAATACGTTTTTTTGCATATAATCACGTATGGTATCAATCAAAAGCATGTTTATAGTGGAAAAATAGTAAAAACGAACTTAAACCAACAGAAACGAAGAAACATAAACAAACAAACATACGGAAGCTCGGGACGAAAAAAGTAAAATCCTTCATTTTCTTACAAAATGAACCCCAAATAGAGAAAGCGGACCAAGGATATAAAATACGTTTTGTTTTGCATATAATCACGTATCGTATCAATCAAAAATATGTTTATAGTAGAAAAATAGTGAAAACAAACTTAAACCAACATAAAAGAACAAACATAAACAAACAAACATAAATTAATGAACAAATACTTATTTTTATGTTTTTAAAAATATAAAATACGTTTGTTTCCATATAATCACATATCATATCAATCAAAAGCATGTTTATAATAGAAAAATATCGAGAAAGAGTTTTAAACTCGTTTTATAATACGTATTTTATTGATATATACATGTTTATATGCAGAAAAACGTATTTATATTTTTAAAGCATAAAAATACATTTATATATACTTACAACAATGTATCTATGTTTCTAAAAATATAAAAATACGTATTTATACTTGTAAAAATATATTTATACTTCTAAAAACATAAAAATACGTATTTATACTTTTAAAAATGTAGAAAAAGTTCCAAAAAAGACACTAACTTTTTTAAAAAAATTTGATTTTGACACTGTGTTATTTTTTTCAATGAAGACACTAAGTTTTCAATTTTTTCCAATTAAGTTACTATATTGTAACGACCCAAAAATCTTAAATTTATATTCAATAAAATACTTAAGGTAAAGACCAAAATATTTTGAAAGTTGTAAAATAATGTAGCTTGAAATGTAGTAAAATTCTAAGAGTTTGGAGAAAATTTGGTGAAAAAGGGAAAATTAGTCTTTTGCCATGTTTTGGACTTTTGTATAAAAAAATATTTGTGTTTGTGGGTAAAAGTGTGAGAAGAAGAAGTTAGTGTAATAAAAGTATGTCCGCGAGGGTAATTTGGTCAATTTACCATAAAAGGGTAATTTGGTCATTTGACCATGTGTAGAAATTATTATGAAATTATATTTTTGTTTTGGACTAAAAATGTAAGAAACATAGTTTTATGTGGCAAAACTTGATGTTAGTGTCAAAAGCCCAAAGAATAGAACTTTAGGGACTAAACTGTAAAATCTGAAAATATAAAAAGAGAAAAATAACTCTCATAATTCTCAGAAATTATAGAGAGTTCTAGAGAGGTTACGGGAGGGTTTTCTTGAGAGCAAAAGTCTGGAAATTCTTGAAGATAGAAGAAGAATTGAAGAATCAAGCTTGGAATTGGAAGTTTCAAGCTAAAATCAAGGTTAGTGAATGATTTCTAATCTAAGCTTTGGGTGTTCTTCATGAGAGAAATTGATGACTGAAATTTCAGTCATGATCAAAAGAGTTTAAATGATTTATAATGTCAAATGGATTCTAAGTAATAAGAACATATCTTAAAACCATCAAAGTATGTTGCTATTGTTGAAAAATTGAAATTTTGTTCAAGAACCCTAGAATTCAAGTTTACATGATCAAATTAATTCTAAGGGGTTTTAATGAGTCCCATATTTGGTAATTGTTGAAATAAAACAGTAGAAATGGGGTGCTTCAAGTTGGTATCAGAGCCATAGTTTAAGCGAATTAGGATTGGCTTGTTCCACTCCTAGGCTTAAACTCATGCTATAGGAATGTTAGTTCATGAAAGTATGATATATGATGTCTTAAATGACTAAGATATTATGCATCACTTAATATATGCAAGTATATAACATTAAGAAATGTTTAGCTAACGCTTTGATTGAGCAAAAGTTTGACTATTAAGAAAATGGTATGTTATTTTCCATAACTGTCTATATTTATTAAAGACTATTTTTATAAAGTAGAAAGATTTCCAGTATTGATCACCATGTATTTATAATGGTGTTATATGTTAAAGGAACCAGTGTCCCATGAAACCTTGCGGTAACAACATAATCAATATGTATAGGTGGTTATGGTAATATGGGCCTGTATTATCATAATCACAGGATATGTATTGAGACTGCTGGAATCGCAAAGGAATTATGGTATTCTGGTGGGTAAGGTTTGTGAAGAGAGTAGTAAGAATAACATAGGAGTTATATGCCTATGTAATAAGAACAAGTAATATTATAAGTATTAAAAGATAATGCAGTGGATATATACCACTTAGTATGGTAAAATAAAAGAAATAGATATGATAGTTAATACTACTTAGACAGATTGAAAGGCATTAAAGTATGTTCCTGAAGAAGCGAGAAGAAGTATGAATAAGAGTAACTTAAAGAGGAATTATGGGTATTGATTACCTATATAAGAGTTATAAGACTCTTACATGAAAGATGAAAATTATAAGTAGAGCGTATTAATAGTACATAAATTTTGTAAAAAAAATGTGGAAAAGAAGAGTTTAATGTTAATAAGTGGTGTGCTCTGGGCATAACCATTTAATTCAGAATCTTATCTAAAAGTCGCGCTAATAATAAATGCATAAGGGAAGCAGAATATTGTTGTGGAATGGTAAGATCAAAATGATGAGAAAAGCTAGAGATAGAAGATGGCAATGCTAAAAGGGAGTGGAAGACTAACGTATAGATTGAACAAAGAAGGTGTATGAAAGTGTTCAAATATTTAACAATTGATTAAGTTATAAGTATAATGGGTAATAAAAAATAAAGTAAGATACCCAAATGGGGAAAAGAATAATGAATGGGAAATTTTTAAAAACTATGATATTTTAAGTAAATTGCATTATTGTAATATGATTAAACGAATATGAATTGAGAATTAAAGGTTTAATGCCTAAATAAATGTTAGGCAAGAAATTAAAGATGAAACAAATGATGAGGATAATCAGAAGAATATAATGAAAGATTTTAAAGAAAATGATGATAAATATGGGTTATTAGTTATTAAATTCCGCAACCAAATGAAGGAAGTATAAGAAGAAATACCAGTAATAGAAGAGTATAATGCCGTATGTTAACCGAAGGAAACTATAAGCATGTAAGGAAAATGACTAAAGGTCATAGTCAATACGAAGTAAAGAAAAAGAGTAAAGGTCTAAGTAAGTAGTAGACGAAGAATTAAAGATAATATAAGAACTATAATAAACAGACAGGAAGTTACTACTTCCGAATGGGAATGATGGGTAAAAGTATTCAAAGAATGTGAGAAATGGTTAGTACATGGCTAGTAACCATGAAGTACAAAGAAGTGTATATATGTGTATACGTGCTTATAAATATAAAAGAATGAGTAAGTTTTGGGGATATATATATATATATATATATATATATATATATATATATATATATATATATATATATATATATATATATATATATATATATATATATATATATATATATATATATATATATATATATATAATGTATAAAAGTATAAAGGTTGTTATGAAATAGGTATTCTAATTAGAATACTATAAAGTATAAGCAAAAGAGTAAGATAATGTATTGGGCATATTGTCTCGAAACACAAAAGAACGAAAGATGATGAGAAAATAAATGACAGTTGTGTATCACTTAAAGATACATAAGAAGTAAGTTTTATATAAAATATGGAATAAAAAGAAAGCTACGAAAAATATTTTGTTGGCATTAGCTATAGCAAGTAAAGAGTAACGAGTGATAATGGTGACTGAGGGTTGTGTCAAGAAATTGTCCTGGAACGGAAATGACTAAAATGTTTAGTTTGAATTCTTAAACCAAAAGAGAATCAAGTAAATATATAACATACAATTAAGAATTTGCAAGCATGTGTTAGGAAGTTATTTGGGACAATGAGTTATATCTTATTGTCAAGTTAGAATCATAATATGACTAAAAGTATACAAAGTTGGTAAATAAATCCTTGACAACTTTGACTTTTATAAGAGTCAAACTGATAATAAGTGTATAAAAAAAATCTTTGGAGTATGTATGAGGTATATTAAAAATTGAGTCTGGAATTATGAAATACTAGATGGAATGAACTGGAAACACCAAAGAATCCACATGGTAAAGTCGGGATGCTAAGCAATAATCAAGAGATAAAATTTATTTATAAAAGTCCAAGGTGAGACAAGAATTTGAAAATTTATATTTGTAATCAAGAAGTTAACATACATGATTGTGAAACTTAATTACACCACAAGAAGGTAATATCATGAAAAGTGAAATAAGTATGCGATTTTATAAGTCGCTTGAGAAACTAAATCAATCATGGTAAGAAATTGAAAGACCGGTAGAGAAAGAATAAGTGAGAGACAAAGTGCTAAATTAAGCACTAGTGTGGGAAATAAAAATTACAAAAAGTATTAAAATATAAAGTATTAATATGAGAATGGTACATGAGATACCCAAAAAGAATGAAAAGTATACTTATAAAAGTATTGTGAGAAAATTGGGGAACGAAAAAGATTTGATTATATTAGTAAGTATAATGAGTGAGTGAGACTGAGATCTCATAAATAACAAATGAGGATGAGAGAAGTATCGAGGTTGCCAATATGTCAAATTGTGAAAGTTTTATAAGTAAATGTGATATAATACATGTATTAATGAAAGTAATACATTTAATGTACAGGACGTGAGTAAGAAACACGTTAAAGTGAGATTTCATAAATTATGAATTTAAAATGGAAGTAATATGGAGTCATTAACAATGGTTATGATGTGACAGTAATATAAGTATGGACTGATACCAGATATGTATTTAAAGAAAATAATACATGTAGCTTACAAAATGGAACATATACTAATGGATTGCGAACGTATATAAGCTAATGGGGAGTAAAAAGAAGTATATAATTAGTCATATAAATGACAAGAGTAGAGAAGAAGAAAGTTGACTGAAATAATAGATCAACTTCAATAGTAAAACTGTACAAGTTTATGAGGTTAAATATTGTGTATTATACATAGAAAGAAAGCTAATGATGTCCAATTGCTAAAATAAAAGCAGTATGTCATATCAACACTTTTAGAAAGAGATATGCATATTTCCATGTAAGGTATACTGTTTTGACAGATTCTGTCACAAATGGAAACATGAGAGTGTAAAGTATAAATAAAGGAAGTGGTTAGTAAAGAAAAAGAAGAACAAACTTGAAGTTTAAAAGATTTAAAGAATAAAATATATAGAAGATTAGAGGTTGTAAAACTTCTAGAAAGAAGAAATAGTAATAAATTATCTATGTAATAAAGCATGAGCAAAGAAATAAGAAAAGAGGAAGGTGAGAATGAATAAGTAATGTTATAAGAGAAGAATGAAAGAAGAGGGAAGATAAAAAAAAGATATGGTGTATTTACAAGCTTGTATAAATACGAAATTCTACCAAATTATATTTGGGAAAAAGTTTTAAAAGAATAAAGAATATGATTATGTGTTGATAAAAGGAAGTATTTACTAGGAACTAAACTTTGGCTGAGAGCCTTTGAAAAGGAGGGAGAAGTGATCCCTTAACCTAGTAGTTGTGTGATGATTCCGAGGACAGAATCCTAATAAGGGGGAGGTAGTTGTAACGACCCAAAAATCTTAAATTTATATTCAATAAAATACTTAAGGTAAAGACCAAACTATTTTGAAAGTTGTAAAATAATGTAGCTTGAAATGTAGTAAAATTCTAAGAGTTTGAAGAAAATTTGGTGAAAAAGGGAAAATTAGTCTTTTGCCATGTTTTGGACTTTTGTATAAAAAAATATTTGTGTTTGTGGGTAAAAGTGTGAGAAGAAGAAGTTAGTGTAATAAAAGTATGTTCGTGAGGGTAATTTGGTCAATTTACCATAAAAGGGTAATTTGGTCATTTGACCATGTGTAGAAATTATTATGAAATTATATTTTTGTTTTGGACTAAAAATGTAAGAAACATAGTTTTATGTGGCAAAACTTGATGTTAGTGCCAAAAGCCCAAAGAATAGAACTTCAGGGACTAAGCTGTAAAATCTGAAAATATAAAAAGTGAAAAATAACTCTCATAATTCTCAGAAATTATAGAGAGTTCTAGAGAGGTTACGGGAGGGTTTTCTTGAGAGCAAAAGTTTGGAAATTCTTGAAGATAGAAGAAGAATTGAAGAATCAAGCTTGGAATTGGAAGTTTCAAGCTAAAATCAAGGTTAGTGAATGATTTCTAATCTAAGCTTTGGGTGTTCTTCATGAGAGAAATTGATGACTGAAATTTCAGTCATGATCAAAAGAGTTTAAATGATTTATAATGTCAAATGGATTCTAAGTAATAAGAACATATCTTAAAACCATCAAAGTATGTTGCTATTGTTGAAAAATTGAAATTTTGTTCAAGAACCCTAGAATTCAAGTTTACATGATCAAATTAATTCTAAGGGGTTTTAATGAGTCCCATATTTGGTAATTGTTGAAATAAAACAGTAGAAATGGGGTGTTTCATATATTTTCAATTTTGTTTCAATTTTGCCACGTTAACATGCCACGTCAGCGTCCCATCATCAAAGACTGACACGTCATCATGCGATATCAGCTGGCTACCGGGTTGACCGGTCAAATGGTCAAAATTGAAACAAAATTGAAAACATAGTGACTTAATTGGAAAAAATTGAAAACTTAGTGACTTAATTGAAAAAAAATAACACAGTGTCAAAATCGAAAGTTTTTGAAAAGTTAGTGTCTTTTATGAAATTTGCCCTATATAATATCTCAACAATGTTGTTCTTTTATTGATTGAGCCTAATTTCTTAGACCATGCGGAATGGTCGTGTGCGACATGTGAGAGGCAATAGGGAACATCGTTCCCTTACTTACGTTATGCGGCAAGCTTGCATTTTGAATCTTGCAAGACTTATTGGCGTAGTGCGACGAGAGACTGAGGCGAGAGATATAACTGTTGAACAACACTAACTAGTCCTTATATTAAAAAAATATTTAAAAAATACAATATATATATATATATATATATATATATATATATATATATATATATATATATATATATATATATATATATATATATATATATATATTAAATCCTCCCAATGGCTGAAAAGGGGAGAATATCCATCTAAAACATCTCATCCTTTTAGAATTGTCAAGAATGGTCCCTAGAGTTTATTACATCCATCATAAAATCACCAATTGACTAGTTGGGTCCTTATATTTGCATGGTTTTGAGTGGCAATAATTGATGTTTTCAAAAGAGGAGTTGTTACGTACAACATTCTCTTGATTGCTGCCATATTCCAAGTTTTAATTATTATTACATTCAGATTCCAACAACCCGTACAAGATTAAATATTTTACATATTGAATGTACAAAAGTTATTTAAAATATCCAAGGTCCAGAATGGAAATTCTTACACAGATACCAAATTGGGTATCTTATTTAGTGTAACATCCCAAAATTTTAGGGTAAATTTAAAAAATTTTAAATGAAAACTTCAATACAAGAAAAGCCACTTAATTAATTTTCAGAAAATTCCATAACTTATAAGTTTAATGAAAACACCCCAGGATTAACAGAAGTTAACGAAATCTCAATATAGCGGAATATTAATTCAAAAACAGTCCTCCAATGAAGCAGCACAGTGTATACTCGTCACGCCTTGCCATCCATGGTACCTGATGTACCTGAAACAGTAGTTTATATAGGGAAAGGGTAAGCACGAAGCTTAGTGAGTTCCTCAAAATACCATACGATCCATCACATAACATACAACACATCATAACCATTCATATGTCTGTGAGACTCGCGGGCTATCCCTGTTCCGCTGAAGACTCACGGGCAATTCCCGTTCTTGTCTTATCGCTCGCAGGCTTCTCCCGTTCCGTCTAATGACTCGCAGGCTATTCCCGTTCCGCCTATTGGCTCGCGGGCTATCCCGTTTCGTCCACAAACAATCATTATCATAGCAATAATTCATACTATTATCACAACAGGTAAGATCACCTTAGTCTAACATATATTCCTTCCTACGCATGCAATATCACCTATAGTATAGTGAGAAGACTCACCTGATTATAGTTGACTATATCGTTTATCTTTCTCGGCTTTGTATTTCCTTCAACTTTAACTTATGACCAGTCGTCGGAACCTATAACTTCTTCGCTAGGCTTTTGAGCTTCCTTCCGCTCACTTCTTACACTCTAGTGCTTAGAAACCTCTATATATTGGATTGAGATTTGTTGGTGTGGTTTATGATATGTTTTGGGGGGTATTTATACTTGAATTCTTGAATAAAAAATGGCATGACACTTTTGACAAAAGATTTTAATAATATAATTTTGTTGAAATTAAAGGCCTTCTAGAATCAGTCTGTTCAAGACTAGTTTATCCGATCTTAAACCCATTAAATTCATGTTTTTATTTGATATTCAGAAAATTCATCTCAATACCTTTCCAGGGATGTATTTTACGTATTTATACGATTTTTCTATGATTTATTATGAATTTTTTAAAACAGACTATCTAATCTGTCAATTCCGAACTAATCAGTAAAGATTGCATTTTTTACCATAGATAATCTCATTTTCAAGCTTACTATTATTTTTGGTAATTGTACTAGACTCAATTTTTAAACTTTGTGCATTGGTTTGAGGTCCAAACAATTTTCCTAGAATTAATTATGATTTTTCTAAAAACGACACAAAATGCTGATTTTATATGAAATTGTAACTAAAGTTTTTCTTAGCTTTATAACTACCAAAAATCATATAATTCCTAACACTCTTATTTTAAGTATATGTTATAATCAGGATACGGGTCTTACAAGTCTCCCCCACTTATTTGGATTTCGTCCCGAAATCCGCATTCTCGAACGCCTCTATGTATTTCCCATCGAGTCCTTATGTTCTTCAAAAATCCTCCTCATCTTATTGTCGAACCTTTACAAGGTTTCATTATCTTTCCCTTCAACTTTCACATGTCTCTGTAATAATGCTTAAGGTCCTATTATTATCATTCACTCCATACTTCTTTTCTTCTAGTTACTCTAGATGTAAAACTCTAACTGTTTCTCACAGTCCCACACATCAACTTGACCGGCTACTTTCTACAGTACATATTTAGTACTTTCTAATCTTCATGTATACATAGTTAACCTAGTTAACTTGCAACACCTAATTTTTAACACTATTTCGTATTTATATGAATTCACATATTTCAACACACATTTGTCTCAATTCAATATTTTCTTTTAAATACTTTTTGGCTAAATAATTCTATATTTGTAAAATCTCAAAAAAAAATTTGTTTCACCGAAAAATATAAAATTTACATCATCTTTCGTAAGTTCTTTTTTTTTTTTTTTGAAGTACTGAACACTCTTTAAACTATTTCCATTATATGGAGACATAAAATTTTGTTTTATTTCAAGAGTCTCTTTATTATCTCGTTCTCACCAGAGTCAAGAAGGGAATTTTGAAAAAATGTCACTTGGGGTAGTGAAAAGTCGCATCTACTGTAGTTAGTTTGAATTTTGGTAATTAAAACATGAGGTGTCCTTTCAGTTCCGTGTGACCTTTCGGTTCCAGCTGCAAGATACTATATATACAGGTATGTAGTATCATTCATTTCCACATTCATTTTCAGTCTCGTCCTCTCTTATCACTGGTTTGTTCATAAACGAACTCATATTTAAAGCCGAGTCATGGAAAACAGATCTTCAATGGGCGATCTGTCGAACCCTGGACCTGGTTTTCCGCAAGGAGAGGGTACTTCAAACCAAGAATTCTTAATAGAGTTCGGTGACTCTAACATTCTAGACATCTATCATCCATACTTCGATTACCTTTCTAATGTTTTGTTTGATTTTGAATTATGGTACAGTCTTCCAGATATACTACCAATAGAGCATCTCCACGATGAGCCGGAAATTTTTCCCGAGTTGAACATTAACTCAGATGATCCGGTGCATGCATCTGACTTTGCACTTGATCAGACTCCATGCCTTCTACCAGGTTAAATTCTTTTGAATGATCCATTTATAAGTATTCTGTTTTGTTTTATCATTTGACATGTGTTATTTGTAGACCCATTTGTGGATGGTCTAACTGAGTACAATCCATTCATCGACGTACCCTCAATGAGCAGTGAGATCATCCCCATGAATCAAGGATTTATGGCTGACATTCAAAATGACAATCAATTACAGACGATTGATAACATCAATATTGATATGAATCCCGTGTTTGGGGTTGGTTTTCAATACCAAAATCACCTTCAGGTGATTCAAAGGAACCTAGAAGGATTTCAAAATCCTGGTATTTTAGTTGAAAACCAACAATTATTACCGATAGAGGCCACTAATTTTGATGAATCAATGTCCATCTTTGGGTCAAAAAATCAGGATCATGTTCAAATGATCCAGAATGATAACAATACAATTAGATTTGAACCTTCTAGTTCAGAAAACATAGCAGGTGGCAGTGGAAGGGGTTTCAGACATTTATTAAGTAGGGAAATAATAGCTGAACACTTTAACGAACCAATTGAGAAAGCTGCGAAGGAACTCAACATTGGAACGACACAATAAAAAAAACGTTGTAGAGAATTAGGTATCAATCATTGGCCCCAACGACAACTTACGAGTTTGCAAACCCTTATTGATCGTGCTGAGGTAAAGAACTACATTTTTTTTAATTCCTTTATATCATAAGGTTGAAATTACTAAAGTTATTTGTGCCACAGGAATTTGGTAATGAATTTATTGAGGCAACAGAATTATCGGGAGATTTAATACCCAACTAAAAAAAAAGAAAAACAAGCGATAATTGAAGGGTCACAATCGGGTCTAACAGACGGCACAAAGAAGCTAATACAAGCTGCTCATAAGGTTGTATTTAGGAAAAGAAAAATTCAGGAAAAGGGGGAAAATTCATCAAGAACTCATACACAGCAGCAATCTCCGCCATCTAATTCTGGTATGAGTAGTATTAACCCTGGTTTACTCGAGTCTTCGAGTGAGGAGAATTTTTTGAGGCTTTCTAGATGACCTAGCCTGGTTTCCTCCTTCTTATAGCTACCCCCAACTGGTTCCGAATTAAAGCCCTTCCTCATTACTGCCCTACTTACACACGCCCCATATGAGTCAATATTTAGCCCCTAATCATGGGGTTACATGTTCCAACCCTATCGAGACCCCATACCTTGGAGCTCCTCCTCCAATAACTGAAAGCATACCACTTCCAAATCCTCGAGAAGGTACAAGTCAACCTAATGATGACAAAGATTGGAGTGTAGAAGATCTTCTCTCACTTCTTTCTGATTCTCCGGTTTAGGTTAGTAGTTCTGTAAACTTTTCTTAATGTATTAATATAAAGTTGTAGTAATGAATTAAATATATTGACATGTTACTATAATTTTAATAATTTCATCGATTCAATATAATATTCATGTTGTTCCCTTAATTTCGTATTCCTCCCCCACTTGCACTAAAGTCCAAGTCTGTTTATTCGATTTATATATATATTTTTTTACGAGCCCTTACTCTCTCGAACGAAAAACAAGCCCACTCTGCTCAGCCAACAACTTGCATCGGGGGCAAACACTATCTCAATAAACATGTTTTGATAATGTAAAGATGTTTACATCAACCACCATATGTTACTCATCCGCTTGCGACCCTAGTCAACACCTCTATCGTCAGTTACCTCAATCACGAGTGAGTGATCCAAACTCTCAACCCACACGACCTGATCAATCACCCAAGCAAGATCAATACAAGGGTAGGTAGCCCCACTATTACACAGCACCAGGCATGTACAGAGTTGACTCAAAAATACCCGCTATCATCTCAGGCGCCGCTTGCACCTCTTTGACCGTGAGTTGGAAAACTCACCCTTGCATCCTCTAGTCCCTGTCTGACTTGTGCGCCCATTAGTTGCATGAAAAATAGCTACCACAATAACATTTTGGCATTCTCCCTTTCAACAGTCTTTAAGCTCAGTAATTAACTTAAGCATGATCGGTCCAACCAAACTGGTATGATCACATCTTAATTGTTCCTACTGAACCTCACAATCAACATTCGAAAATTGAATGGATAAAAGTTTACCACATTACACTAGCATTTAAGTTAATTATGCCAGACACTCACATATTCAGCTCCTTGGATCCTTCGTGACGAACTCCCGACTCGAACGTGGATCCTGTGCTTTCGATAGTAGGAGCTCTACTACTACCTTCCACACCTATCTATGTTCGTTCCAAGACCCGTCTCGAAATATCCAATTCGCTTCTTACCGATAATTTTAACACATATGCCCTTACAAGGCATATGTCAACCCTTCTAGGAATACTTGGAATCCCACCCCCACCCTGCTATTCTAACTAAGACGGAACTTCCTCCAGTGATGACAGGTTGTTTCGCGAACGTAGTTGTATACAATATCGAACTAAACATTCTTTCAAATAAGAGAATCTTCCCTAAGGCAACAACCAAACAAGGAACATGCAATAAGGTCAACTCACACATTCTATGACTATTCAGTCCATATTGTATACAACTTAGTGGAAATCTCTAAGCAATCTATCGGCACTAGCATACAGTTCTATTAGCAAATAGCAGATAATAATACAACAATATGTGATCTCTACCAGGCATTTCAGCAAACATATACCATATGTTTTTTTTTTAACATCCACAATATTAAATACTTAACCCTTTTCTCATACTGGCGTCGGTTGGCGGTACACACTGTGTCTTCAGTTCACCCTTCATAAAACATTCTTCTTTCGTAAAAATGTTTTAAGAAAACTCTTAAGCCTCAACTTGAGTCCAGAACTCACTAAGTGAGCCTGATTCTCTCAAGCTGTGCTCTGATACCAACTTGTAACATCCCAAAATTTTAGGGTAAATTTAAAAAATTTTAAATGAAAACTTCAATACAAGAAAAGCCACTTAATTAATTTTCATAAAATTCCATAACTTATAAGTTTAATGAAAACACCCCAAGATTAACAGAAGTTAACGAAATCTCAATATAGCGGAATATTAATTCAAAAACAGTCCTCCAATGAAGCAGCACAGTGTATACTCGTCACGCCTTGCCATCCATGGTACCTGATGTACCTGAAACAGTAGTTTATATAGGGAAAGGGTAAGCACGAAGCTTAGTGAGTTCCTCAAAATACCATACGATCCATCACATAACATACAACACATCATAACCATTCATATGTCTGTGAGACTCGCGGGCTATCCCTGTTCCGCTGAAGACTCACGGGCAATTCCCGTTCTTGTCTTATCGCTCGCAGGCTTCTCCCGTTCCGTCTAATGACTCGCAGGCTATTCCCGTTCCGCCTATTGGCTCGCGGGCTATCCCGTTCCGTCCACAAACAATCATTATCATAGCAATAATTCATACAATTATCACAACAGGTAAGATCACCTTAGTCTAACATATCTTCCTTCCTACGCATGCAATATCACCTATAGTATAGTGAGAAGACTCACCTGATTATAGTTGACTATATCGTTTATCTTTCTCGGCTTTGTATTTCCTTCAACTTTAACTTATGACCAGTCGTCGGAACCTATAACTTCTTCGCTAGGCTTTTGAGCTTCCTTCCGCTCACTTCTTACACTCTAGTGCTTAGAAACCTCTATATATTGGATTGAGATTTGTTGGTGTGGTTTATGATATGTTTTGGGGGGTATTTATACTTGAATTCTTGAATAAAAAATGGCATGACACTTTTGACAAAAGATTTTAATAATATAATTTTGTTGAAATTAAAGGCCTTCTAGAATCAGTCTGTTCAAGACTAGTTTAGCCGATCTTAAACCCATTAAATTCACGTTTTTATTTGATATTCAGAAAACTCATCTCAATACCTTTCCAGGGATGTATTTTACGTATTTATACGATTTTTCTATGATTTATTATGAATTTTTTAAAACAGACTATCTAATCTGTCAATTCCGAACTAATCAGTAAAGATTGCATTTTTTACCATAGATAATCTCATTTTCAAGCTTACTATTATTTTTGGTAATTGTACTAGACTCAATTTTTAAACTTTGTGCATTGGTTTGAGGTCCAAACAATTTTCCTAGAATTAATTATGATTTTTCTAAAAACGACACAAAATGCTGATTTTATATGAAATTGTAACTAAAGTTTTTCTTAGCTTTATAACTACCAAAAATCATATAATTCCTAACACTCTTATTTTAAGTATATGTTATAATCAGGATACGGGTCTTACATTTAGAGTATGTTTCCTATACCTATATCCTATACCTATAAATAAAGGGAATTCGTTGGAACAAAAAAAGGCCCGGCTGGGTATTGACCGGGCCAAGCCCAAAAGGCACTTCGAACAAAATAAGTGCCTTACAAGAGAAAATGGGGACAAGAATTCAGCTAAGTACAGCGTATCATCCTCAAACGGATGGTCAGAGTACGAACAATCCAGACATTAGAAGACATGCTACGATCGTGCGTATATATATATATATATATATATATATATATATATATATATATATATATATACATATATATATATATATATATATATATATATATATATATATATACATATACATATACATATACATATATATACATATATATATATATATATATATATATATATATATATATATATATATATATATATATATATATATATATATATATATATATACCCATCTCATATTCTAAAATCACATACAAACACTCCTTTACACACAAACAATTCTCAAAGATATTCATAATGGCTTCCAAGGAATTATCCCAAAATAAAAAAAGAATCCAAAGTTGTAAATAATATACTCCTGGCTCCTGAAACGAAATCGTCACTACGTCGTACATCTCGCAAATGGAACGGCCATTTTCCCTACGAGACCACCACAATTTCAATATCATTCGACGCCGCCACAATTTCAATACCCGCAATCGTCGTTTAACCCCTTTTGGGACATCTAGCACGGCTTTCACGGAACCACAACCTATGTCCGTCGAGGATTCTGATTCGAGCAAGGAAGCCGTGCCGGAGACTCAACTGGAGGAACCTAAGGAATCCGAGCCCGAGGAAGTTCCGCTCCAATGAAAAAAAAAAGAATGGGAAGAAAACCGACAGTCCGCCTGTATCGATATCGTGGTCCCAAGAAAAAGAAGCTACATTAGCCCGGTCATGGGTTGCCGTTTCCAAGGATTGTGAGGCCAGAAAAGCTCATTCGAGAGCACATTTTTGGGAGACGATACGCACCATATTCCACAAGAGCTTGGATCGCGAACCGTATCGTTCGAAGGATACGATAACGACAAAATTCTGAGTCGTAAAGGGCCACACGACGAAATTTAACGGTTTGTTTGTTAATTTATCGGAACGACGGGAATCAGGAGAAAGCGACCAAGATATCCTCAAAAAAACACTTACGGTCTACGAATCTGAAAACAAGGGTAATCTATTTAGGCACATGGCTTTTGGGAGGTTGTCCGATCGTACCGGAGGTGGAAGGGGGTCAGCAATGACCCAACACCGACAGATGGGTCGAAACGATCCAAAACACCCGAAACGCAATACACGGCGTCTTCGAATGCACATATCGGTGCCAACGTCAACGAAGAGCTCGGCAAGTTTGAAAGGCCGATGGGACACAATCGGGTGAAGGCGAAAGGAAAAGCGACGTCTTTAAGTTCGGTCCACGGCCAAGCCATCACACATAGAAGAACACTCTCTCAATCTTAAGCACGCTCTTTATCTCTATATATATATATATATATATATATATATATATATATATACATATATATATACATATATATATATATATATATATATATATATATATATATATATATATATATATATATATATATATATATATATATATATATATATATATATATATATATATATATATATATATATATATATATATAGAGAGAGAGAGAGAGAGAGAATTCGGGCCGATTAGCCAAGTGGGCAATAGAATTGGGAGAACACCACATCGAGTATCGACCTCGAATGGGCATCAAAGGTCAAGCTTTAGCTGATTTCCTCATCGAAATCCCGGAACAAGTACAACGGGAGATGTCGAGCAACAAGCAATCCCCCACGATCGAACAGCCGTGTGAATAGACCCTGTATACCGATGGGGCAACAAGCAAAGAAGGATCAGGAGCTGGTTTAATCCTGAAAAGTCCACAAGGAGAAGATATTACATACACGCTACGGTTCGACTTTAAGACATCCAACAACGAAGCAGAATACGAGGCCCTGCTGGCAAGATTGAGGCTGGCAATCAAAAACGGAACAAAGCAAATTGCAGCCTTAAGCGACTCAATGCTAGTGACGAACCAGATCAACGGCCTGTACGAAGCCAGAGACAAGCGGATGCAAGGATACATGGACGCAGTCCAAAAGCTAACCAAGTCCTTCGACAGATTCTCCATCAAACAAATCCCGAGATCGGAGAATAGAAGAGCAGACGCCCTGAGCAAACTAGCATCAACTTCTTTCGACCATTTGACAAAACAAGTACTGGTCGAGGTCCTGCCAGAAAGAAGTATTGATGAAAAACAAATCTGCGAGACAGCAAGCGAGGGAACAACTTGGATGACACCATATGTAGAATACTTCCGATATGGCACGTTGCCGGAAGACGACACGGAAGCACGAAAAATAAGAATCAAAGCTCCTAACTTTACGATCATCGACGGAACGTTATACAAGAAAAGGTACTTAGCCCCATGGCTAAAGTGTGTAACCAAAGCAGAAGGACGACGAGTACTGGACGAAACGCACTCAGGGCTGGCAGGAGCCCATGAAGGGGCAAGGGCGCTGACTGGTAAAATCCTACGAATGGGAGTCTTCTGGCCAGATATTCACCATGACGCGACAGAGGTAACACGAAAATGCACAGAATGCCAGACTTTTTCTCCAATACAAAACTTTCCTGCTAACCCCATGACAAGTATTAGCAGCCCTTGGCCTTTCTACCAATGGGAATCGACATTGTGGGACCGTTTCCGGAAGCTCCCAGAAGGGTAAAATTTCTCATTGTAGCTATCGATTACTTCACAAAATGAGTGGAGGCTGAGCCGTTAGCCTCCATCTCAGTGAGGGCTGTCATAAAGTTCATGTGGAAAAACATACTGACAAGGTTCGGCACACCTAGAGTATTAATTAGCGACAATGGCTTACAGTTCGCAGAGAACCCATTTCGAAGGTGGTGCGAGGAAAGGCAGATCCACCAGCAATTCACGTCAGTAGCTCACCCGCAGGGGAACGGCCAGACGGAAGTAACTAACCGGACCATTGTCAATGGAATCAAGAAAAGATTGGGCAAAGCCAAAGGTAACTGGGTGGAAGAACTCCTAAGTGTTATGTGGTCCTATCGCACAACCCCTCGAACCAGCACACAAGAAACTCCATTCAGCCTAGCATACGGCACGGAGGCTGTACTCCTTCCAGAGCTAATGGTAACTTCCCTCAGAATCTCCACTTTTACACCGGAAAAAACAGAAGAAGACTTGCGACACAATCTAGATTTGTTGGAAGAGAAAAGAGAACTCGCCAACTTACGACAAGCAGCGTACAATCTAACACGGAGCGATATTATAATAAACGGGTATGAGATAGAGCCTTCAAGGTGGGAGATTTTGTACTAAGGAAAAACGAAGTGAGCCATGCCCAACCCAGGGGCAAGTTGGGGCCAACATGGGAGGGCCCCTACAAGGTATTGGAGGCACAACGAAATGGGGCCTACGTATTGGAAACCCTTGATGGAAACACGATACCAAGGACGTGGAATGTTCAGCATTTGAAGAAATTTTACTTCTAAAAACGCTAAGTGTTAGTAGCTATTGTTCTAACTTTCAAATGTACGAACTTAATTTCCTCAAGGAACCGAGTTCCAGGAATACTAGTACACACTTATGTTTACAAAATACTTCCTTCCTTTCCTCAAACAAATAACGAGTGGGCCGAACTGATCACCCGACCCACAGCTGTTATATATGCAAATTCAAACGACTGTGGCCGAGCACCACACCCATTAAGTCGAAACTTAATGTTTGTGGCCGAGCACCACACCAAATTAAATCGAAACTCAAACGACTGTGGCCGAGCACCACACCCATTAAGTCGAAACTTAATGTTTGTGGCCGAGCACCACACCAAATTAAATCGAAACTCAAACGACTGTGGCCGAGCACCACACCCATTAAGTCGAAACTTAATGTTTATGGCCAAGCACCACACCAAATTAAATTGAAATGCAAACAACTATGGCCGAGCACCACATCCATTAAGTCGAAACTTAATGTCTGTGGCCGGGCACCACACCAATTAAGCAGCAACTCGACCCTTCTAGTCAGATGCTACAAAGACAAACTGATCAAGAAACATATCCTGGATTACAAAAGAAAATAACATCCACCAAGAAAACCAAACAAAGTTCTTCACGTCACCACAAACCAAACAAAGGAAAAACAAACAGTTTGCCAAGCATAGTCACCACCTAATTGTCCAAATACAACCAAATCGAATACAAACCAAACAAACCTTTCACTCATCAGCATCAACCCTCAGCAACTCCTTCAGCTCTCCAACACCAATTTGACCCAAGCGCAGCAACCCAGCATAATCCAACGTCGCAAACTCCTCCATGGCATCGTTAACTTCCTGCGTGTAATTGGAAGATGAACTACCTTCTTCAGCATCAGGACTTGCGATCTTCAGTTCCTGGCGAAGAGCACGACGGCCAGCATCCTCCCCAGCGACATAGCTAGTTCGCCTAATGCGGTTGACACTGTGAATCAACTCAGGAATCATAAAAACCTTTTCAACAACCCTAACCATACCCTCTTCAACCATCCATTTTAAATCTCCCTCCACTTTGGCTAGCGTTGCAGCTCCCTCTTCCAAGACACGATCTTTTTCACACAATTCAGCATCAAAGTTCTCCGCACGGATCATTAGGGCTTCATTTTCTTGCCCCACCTTGTCCAGCTTCTCCTGGGTGCCCGCCAGTTGCTCCTCCACAGACATCTTTTCAGACAACAGAAGCTCATACTTCAGATCAAACTCACGAGATACCTTCTCCAAACTAGCCACCTGAACCTTCAACTCCTCCATTGCCCCGCGTAAGCGAGCGTTCTCTGCCAAAGCCTTACGAGCTTCCAATTTGAACGACTCCTGATTCTTAGAAGAGGCGGCTAGATGTTCAATTCGCTTAGCAGCAGTTGCGAGATAATAAGCTGATTGTGTAGATGCAAACCTTAATGTGTTAACCAAGCCATCATGTGTAAAGTTCTCCATCGCTGAATCGGCAGCCGGAGGAAAAGCGTGAAGTGCAAAATCAATGGCAGCCTCTCGCGAGGACAGGCGAGAACCATTCAAAAGCTTCCAGTCTGGAACAAAAGGCAAGGACGAGTAGTCCGTCCAAACGTGAGTTCCAATGCATCACCGCCCCTACCTGAGCTAAAATCCCCAGCATCACCAAACTCAAATTCACTCGTACCACGAGTATCAGCTTCCACAGACTCAACACCGCCAACAATCTTTTTACCCTGACCTTTAACATCTTCAGACTCAAGCAATTTTTCCTTTCCACCAGGACTCTCCTTACCTTTATCACCAACAGTCTCAGATTTAGGCGGCACTCGGGAACCCTTAGCAGTATCATCATCTGGGATCTCGATAATCCCAAGATCATCATTTCTTAAACTACTCAGCAACCTACGACAACTTATTCGCCTCACCAACCTGGTTTTCCTAGAACTCTCCGACCCCTCCGTCGCATCCCAAACAACTTTCCTCTTGCTTAACAATTTAGACGACTCTTCAAGAATGTCTTCCTTACTATCAACCACCAACTCTTGGGACCCCTCGCGATTCCCCCTGGACAGACCCTCCACCTTAGCATCGATCAATGGAACATCACCAGTTTTCTCTCTCTTGGACCTCTCATCTTCCTTAGCGTCTTCGATGCGAGCAATTGTATCAGGATTGCGAAACGCAAAAGAAGGGGGCACCTTATCAACTTCACGATACTGAAACTTCTCTTTGCAACTTTTCGAAAGAACCTCCTCAAAACGAACTCTACAGTGAACACCTACACACAAAACAGACATTATGCGTATATATATATATATATATATATATATATATATATATATATATATATATATATATATATATATATATATATATATATATATATATATATATATATATCATCACTATATAAACAAATAGAAGCAGATTTCTAGAAGGTTTGGGTAGGGGCGGGGGGTTTGGGGATTTTAAAAGGGATGGGTTTCTTTTGGCGTATCTCCTTTAGCCACGTGGGATGCTCTCTTTTTTGAGTGGATTCCACCTCCTGCTTTCTCCCTTCTCTCTCATTGTGACACAACTCTCTGGGATCGACACCTCTTTCTTTCTCTTTTGTCTCTATCTATGCCACCATCGATCAAAACCCTGTATCTTCTTCCCATTTTGAGCGTTGCACGTAAAAAGGGGGAGCGAAAGCGAACCAGCGAAGGCACTGTTAGCCGATGAACTGCAAAAGCACGACCCTCTTCTCGCCTAATACTGCAAACTCATCTTCAAGAAGTCGACAAGGTACTCTCTTTCTCTTCTTTCTTCTTCTTTGAAACCCACAACAATAATGTTAGGCATATTCAAATTCCGTTCAAACCGATTGTTTAAATTCGAGTTCGGTGAAAACTCAAAACTTATAACTCGTACAAGAGGGTTTAATGGGGAGAATTCCAGAGGTATTAGGGTTTCAAAATCGGGGCAAAACTGAAATTATTAGCGGTGGTGTTGAAAAAAAACCCACCTGACTCTGCTCTTCTTGACTCTCTCCATGATGCTGTCGCCGAAGAGAACCCTAACCAATCTGGTCACGTGGCGTTTCTATTTCCTGGTATGATTCTGACTATTCTGGCTATTTTGCATAGATTCTGCTAATAATGAGTTATTGTATGCTCTGGAATTGAACACGATCGTCTAGATAATATAATTTACGAAAACATCAGTTATGCTATGTTGTGCTCTGGAATTGAATTTGTCTCGGTATGATACCAGTCACATCTCGCCAACTATGAGGAATCCAACCTATTATGAAATAGAAAAAGAGAGAAATGAAAGCTGATTCCATTAGATATTTTTATTTAGATAATTCTTGATAATGAAATTCAGGACACCTTTGAATCTACAGCCTGCTGCATGAGGGCTTATGGAATTTCAGTAAATGTAGTCCTTGCCCTGCACTGATTTACAGGTACAGACTGCTGACCTGTTTCACTTTATAGGTACGGACCCAACTCCTTCAATGGAGATTAACCAGTGGAAGTCTTCATTTGGGGATGATGATTCAAACAAATTTGTTCTGATTGCTTTTGATGGGACATGGAAGCATGCAAAGGAAATGGTATTTGCTAGCTTTCGTTCTTGTCAAAGTTTGCAACTCAGGAATGTTTGACTTATGATGTTAATGTTAATGGTGGAACAATATACAGCTCCGAGTTAATATTTAGGAAGGAACCTTTTGGTGGGTGCATGAGTACATTGGAGGCAGTTGCACAATGTTTACAAGTTCTTGAAGCAAATGGGGTGGAGAGAAATAGTCCAAAAGCCATAAAAAAAGCCTATCAAATAGTCCAAGATAAACGTGAAGAGAGAAATGTTTTAAAAAAAAAATTGTCTAATTATTTTTTAAATTTAAGCAAAAATTAAAATGTTTACAAAAAAACTATGGGTTTTGCAGGCATTTATATTGATTAAAAGTGTAGTTTGTTAAGGTGTTTATGATTTTTAAAGTAATGATATCAGTTATCATAAAATATGTCAAATATGTCGATCATCAGACAATGAATGTTCTTATTTTTGAAGTTATTCAATTTATGAAAACATGTTGATGGTATATAGAACCAATGACTTAATTGATATTGAGGTAATGTCTATTCTACGTGGCAATGTGTCTCTTAACTCTAATCGATCATACGTATCGATCGATTTCAAGCGTCAATTCGAGCCCGACAGTTCGCTAGGGTCGGCGGAATGAGTAGGGCCAAATGGAGGCGGAAAGCCGGTTGGATTTTCTGTCAATCATAGCGGGTCGAACCATGGTGCGAATCCATTTGACGGCCATAGTGGAAACAACAGAGGACGAATCCCAAACGGGTTAACCACTGACGCTTTAGCTCAAGCTTTGATGGACCCTCGATTTCCTACAAAAGAGTTACAAAACCACGAACAATGGACGATTGAGGTAAAAAAAACTCAACATGGGTCCCGCTTTTGCTCAAGGGGTTTTGGGAAGCTTTATAAAAGGATCTACAATGGCGAAGATGTTGCTATAAAGCTATTGGAAAAACCAGAAGACGATTTAGAAAAGTCAAACCTTATGGAGAAACAATTTCAACAAAGGTTCTCTCTGATTTTTTTCTCATATTTTGGCTATCTATTTGCTTTCTTTTCTCTCTGTTTATTTTACTTTCTTTAAATTCTTTAAGTTGTTTTAGCTTTTAGTTGATTGTTGACTTTGCTTGAAGTGAGGATGCATACCGGTAAACATGGTTTGTTTATTTATTTATTTTGAAAATTATAAAACCATTAAGCAACATTAAAATCTTTTAACAACTTACAAAAAAAGATAAGAAAAGAAGATTCATATTATTTAAAGAATTAATACGAATAGCCTTTGAATCGTAGACGAAAATGTGAATACAAAGCAACCTTCAAATATTTCAAAAAAACAAAAAGACAGTCAAAATCTTTAAAGAATTAAAACCCGTCTAACCTACTTATCATGTTTTGATCCGCACGGGCTCAATCTAGTTACTATATATAAAAGAAGAGTTTTTTTCTCGTTTGCGTATTTTGCTTTTTATAGGGTTTTCTGTGAGCCACCTGTTCATCATTTGAACAACGCGATGTTTATTCCAATCGATCACATCTCTTCAAATTATTTCTCTTTTCCTTCTTCCTCTTGAATCACGCCCTTTACAAAATCTAGGGTTCACGAATCACGCAGAGACGTCAAACGCTTACAATCAAGACTGCTTTTCTGTGCCGATAACTTTTGTGTGAGGATTAGGAATCGAACAGAGGAGGAGTTGGGCTCTCGATTATGTTCTGTTACATCCATCGTTTTTCAAGACGAACATCCTTGACCGGAGACGGTGGATGATTTTTGTAGTCGTCCCCGTACGTCACGGAAGGTCGTGTGATTAACAAGATCTGGAAATCTGACATGAGGCAGATCGGAATGAGACGGTATGTGATGTCGTGTCCTTCAAATGATGTAACGTAAGTGCAGGCCGACAAGAAAATCCACCGATTCTCTGTAATGAATGGCCACTACCACTTTCTCATCATCTTCAACTCCGAACATCTCACTGAGAAGAAACCCTAATTGATTTCACCTTACAGTCTACGGATTTGGCACATTATGAAATTAGGGTCCAGCACACGTTGGATTCAATAAATACGGCGCGTAGATGGAGTCAGTACACTAAAACGCTCGACCATTCATCTTCAAAATTGTCTAAAGTGTGATTTCTTGTTCGACTTCATCTCCTCCTCCTATCTGTCTCATTTAAACGAAAGTTAGAGTTAATGAAAACTGTGAGTTTTTTTAATTAGTTACGTTGGTTAATTTCCTTCAATTTCATCTGTTTCCTTCTTAATTAGGGTTAATTTTACTGTTTTTTATCCTTATTTTTGGTTTTTTATTATTTGTTTAAGTAGGTTCCGCAAAATTGGAGTTTATGGATATCATCTTCTACAACCCGTTTGTTCTTTCATGGGTATGTTACTGTGGCTTTCTAAGGAAGCTATGTATTATTGAAGTACCGAGTATTAAGATTTTATATATCATATATGTTCTTATGTATAATCAATTTTACTCATGACTTGATTTTTTTTCTATTAATTTGGTCCCTTAATAATCCCCTCTTTTTCCTACTTGAAATAGTTAGCATCTTTTTTCGAGTTATATATGAAACCCTTTGCATTTCAATAAGCTATGAGTGATACAATTTATTTTCCAGGATTCTTGCTTTAAAGGGGCACCTAGCTGAAGAAAACAATATCCCTTTCATATACAGAATCGATGCTGCCCATGGCCATATCAATGTTAACAAATCTACAATCTTCCCTCACAATGTTAACCTTGGTGTCACTAGGCAAGTTTGAAAGCACCTTTTTCTAGATCTATGTCGATTACAACTCTCAATGCCTATTGTACAGTCACCCGCTGAAATGTGTGCTGCCAGTCGGTTAAAAGATGGAGTATTGATGCCAAAATTTGAACAGGTTCCTGGTCTGGTTAAGAAAATTATAGTTGCAACTGCTCTTGAAGTTTGAGCCACCGGCATATAATATGCTTTTGCACCGTATTGCGGTAAGTAAACAATTTTTGCCTGCCATGAATTCATCTCTGAACGTCGCCTCTCAATTTCAACCGGTTCCACACCCTTTCAAGTTTAAAATTTTCCTGAATATGCTCCTCTTTTTAGCCGGCCTCAGCCAACGTTCACAAATCGGCTTTGTCCCTCTTCCCAAAGGTCCTTTTTACCTTTTAACGACGATATTTCATATCCAATTCCACCCACAATGCTTCTCTTTACAGGCAGCTAAGAGTTTGGAAAACGCAGAGATTATTTAGGGAGGTATCTTTGTGTATTTGTATCAGACCATCAAATGGACCTTGAAAATCAGAGATCAGTTCTAATTTTGGATATTTTATTTTCAGAAGAGGTTTGAGTAATGCTTGAAAATTGAAAACTAGAAAACAGAAAAACCAGGTCTGGTGTGTTTAACTACAGATATGCCGATGTGGGGAGCTCCTTTTGTCAATTATATTTACCTTTCAACTGGAGCAAATGCTGGCAAACACACTTGCGCCATCCGTTTTTCTAAATTTTCTTTCTTATTAGTTAACTCTTGATATAAAGTAAATTAATAGAATCTCAAATGGTCTTGCCACCAGATTTTTGTATCTTTTTACACATTATCGACTTACTGCTTCTTTCACTTTATATTGTTATTTTATTTCATTTTTAATTTCTAAAATATAAGTCGACTTCCAGTACCTGTATTAGGAACTTGGAGATGAGGTTACATGATATGGCAGTAGGGGTTGAGAGGTTAGAAAGCAGCAAATAGATGCTTCGATTTGAGCTTCAACTATTTGGCTATAAATTGTTAATTGTCAACATTAAAACAAGGTTCGGTTATATCGTTTTCTACAAACTGATTCACACCCTTGTGAGAAAGATGGAAAGGCTATTTGAGGAGAACTATAACCTATCTGTAGCTTATCGGCTTATCAAGAGGCAACCAGTGGAGTGACAGTGGGAAAATCAAGTATATTCTCAAACTAATTTTAACCCATACTGAGTTAGCGCGGTTCACAAATATGATCGTGTGTGAGAAACTTTTTTCCTTCATAAGCAATTTATACCAAGGACACTGATTATCCATTTATTTAATTGCAGTGTGAAGTGTGACCCTTACATTAATATATAGGTAAGCCTTGTACATGACTTTTTATACTGATGTAAATTTCTTACGATCTTGGTTAATTAACCATCATCCCACACATCGGCGATGATTAAACACAACTGCCAATTCCGGAGAAGCTCGCCACTATTCCTTGAATTTCTTCTAAATTGAGCTTCAAATCAAATTTAATTCCACAATGTGATTTAGATGGAAACAATGACGAGGATGAGAATGGGATTTCATTTATATACCATATACGTGAGTAGTGTATGTGGGACAGAATATTAAAATTTTTGGTTCTTATCCATTTTTACTTGGTGACGTGGCTAATCCATGCCAAATGAATTTCTGTTTTTGATGCAACTTAATTGTTACATTTCATCCGCAAAAGTTTTAAAGCACGGAAGTATATAGACTCTACTTAAGAAAAAATCGACTGCCTTTTGGGAAAATCTTCAAGAAAAGTAAGAAAATTGACAATGCATTTACTTCAATGTTAATTTTAAAAAAAATTTCGGAGCTAAAAGTTTTCATTTTTCAAAGTTTACAGAAAACTTACAAAACTTTCAAACCGATAATTATTGATTTTAACATTATTTTAATTGCAAAAGTTTTCTTAAATATGTAGACACACCCCACACCCACTACGATACTTATCCACACCCACACCCACCATGTGACAGAAAGAGAGGGGGAGAGATGATGTCGGTTGTAGGTGATAGGAAGAGAGGGGGAGGGATAGTCATCGGTTGTAGGAGGGAGGTAGAGAGAGATGGTTTTTTGAAATTCTATTCTTTTGCAAAAAGTTTCAAGAAATAGCAACATACTTTTAATTGTTAGTATCATAGCATTCTACCCATTTCGTTCTGTTACAGCCATGTACTCTCCACTTCAAATTAAAATGATTGAATATCAACTTGATTGAGATGATAGGTTATCATATAAGAAGTTATACATGTTATGATTTTGGGGTGGGATTGTGTAGGGACTTTTATCGGTGATTATGTGGTCAGAAATTGGTAGATGTAGAGAAACCTTCGTATATCTGTTTTAATACTCTAAAGTGGGATGTTGAAACTATTGCTTTTGAACCAAGCAAAGACAATATGGTAACATTAAGGTAACCCGCTTAATATTTTTCTCTTATAATTTCGTTATCTTGCTATCTTAATTTCCTTCAAATTTATGCAGGTATAGAAGGATGACATGATTCTTGATTTATTGGTGCTTCTATCGGGTACTAATTTGCACAATCATCCTTAGCCAAAGATGGAAGAGTATTGTGACAGTAAAATTTAGTAATTTTCCATTGTTGTTTAATTTTGTTCCATTATCTTTTTTTGATGTATGATTACACTTGCATTAAATAAAATCAATTTGTATGCGGACCGATTCTTAATCCTCTTAGATAGAGTGGATATTGGAGGAGAATTCTAAGTTTTCATCATCTTATTGAGGGGTGCCAAACGTGGTTTTACACTGGGAAAATAATATTGTAACGTATCGTGGGCCGTGCTCGACAAATGAAAGAAGGTTGCTATTTTTTCCATTTGTTGACCGTGCTTGGTTACCGTCTATGGACCGTGCTTACCAGACTTATGCGAAAAACCATTTGCTTCATATTCTTTCTACATTCTCTTGTTATAACATTGTAGTTTCATTTTTCCATTATAATAACGTTGTCCTTCGTTTTTTCTTATAAATGCATATTCTACTTTGTAAATCCACCTAATAATAACTTTATACCTTCATTTTTTTCCTTATTAGGACGTTATAATTTCCCTTACTGACCTCAACCTCTAGAATTGTACGAGCTTCTTAGTTCCACGGAGCAATATTTCAACTAATAATACCCTCGGTAGCCAAGTGGTACAAATACATTTTGATGTTGGAGATGATGCTACTACTCAATGACACTTAATATGGACATTTTTTTTCCTTATGATGACTTTCTACTTTGAGAAATTATTTGCAGGATGTTATGTTGTTACAGGAATGTGTTCCATCTCCCTTGTTTTTAAAATGAATCCTTAGACTAACCATGGGCTGTGCTGAGCACGGCCCTTAAAATGTACCTAGTATATATATATATATATATATATATATATATATATATATATATATATATATATATATATATATATATATATATATATATATATATATATATATATATATATATAAAAGGGAGGAAGAAAGAGGAAAACATAAGGAAGCCAGTAACGAACCTTTACGAACAACAAAGAACTCAAGCATCTTTCCCCGCATTCTCCAAGCAGTACTCATTCCTCCCCCAGCCAGGATATACTCAGGGAATTCATCAGATGCCACCTGAAAGCTATAAAATCTTCAATACTGCTTCCTGATGAGGATAACTTAGGAATCTGGTCAGACGCCGCACCTGAACGGTGGTATCGAGCTCCTACCCTTGAAGCATTCACCCACAGCCATTGATCCTGCCAGTTTTTGGGTGAATACCTAGGCTCGGGCACCAGGGTATGAACGTTGGTTCTTCGATAAAAGGCATAGTTCACTCTAACCGCAGCGAATCGAAAATAGTGTTTGAAGACAAAGAAATCAGGTACGATACCTTGCGAACGGCACAACAACTCAAAAGCGACGATCTTGTTTACCGAGTTTGGAGTTAACTGATGAAACCCGACACTGTTCCGCCGAAGCACTTCATCCATAAAGTCCGATGTCGGAAGTCGATAACCGGCATCGAAAGTTTCTAGGAAAATGCCGGTTTTTCCTTCGGGGGTAAGGAGTAGATGGCACCGTCGGAAGGAACTAGAACACCGTCTTCAGGTTGAAAACCATATTTCTCAACCAAAGGGTCGTACATCTCGTCGGAAATCTCTTGATCGGCAACTCCGACCATTTTCGACAGACCACAAAAGAAGAGAGTAGAACGAAGAAGAAAAGAAACAGAAGAGACAAGGAAATGAGAGTCAAAAAAACCCTAATCAAGAAATAGGGATAAGAAGCGGGAAACTCAAAATTACTAATGATGGAAACTCACACGTCGTGTCAGTAATAATTACGGGACCCACCCGATAAAAGTGAATCGCCGTTACCTAAGTCTAGAACGTCAGGGCAAGCACGCGCCCATCCCGACTACTAGACTAGGGGGACTTGATGACGTATCATAGGCGACGCACACGCTCGCATGCTAGCACGCCAGCGTGCCAGCATACTAGTGCCAACACGTCAGTGCTACCAACCCGACGGCCAGCCAGCCGCCAAGGGCCGCGTGACCCGCCTGGCTGGACGTTGCCCAATTTAACAGCTTCGAATAGCTGAGGATCACATAGACCAATGAGAAGATGACACCTCTCCTCACAGTAGTCCGTCGTGCGATTTACTAATAACAAACGATTCGGTTAGTGTATGAACCACTACCTGGCCAGCCCAATGAACCAATCACAAGCAGGCGCAGAGAATCAACCAATCAGAGAAGGCCCACGATCCTAACGACTAAATGGTCCCCCCCCCAAAGGTACAACGGTATATGATGATCGACCCCACGGGAAGATCATCATCGTCATTCACACCTTCACCTTTCGTTACGATTCTCTCTCACTTTTCCGATCACCGTACTAACTAGATCGTCGGAGCGCCCTCCCGGGACTGCCTCCCGGAGTGCGACTGACCCATTCTTTCGTTGTTGTAAATCCAGGTCTTCGTCTCCATCAATCGGCAGATCCAAATAAGAGACCAGTTTACATCATATATATATATATATATATATATATATATATATATATATGTGTGTGTGTGTGTGTGTGTGTGTGTGTGTGTGTTGGCTTTCTCTCATTCTCGAGTCCCAAATACCGAGACCAAGAAGGCCATAGTTTGGAGGTTTCTTGGACCTCAAGAAACCATGAAATATGTTCATGGTTTGGAGTGATTAGCTAGGGTTTTGGAGTTGTTGATGTTTGTGTCCTTGGTCCAAGCCCTTCAAGATCTTGAAAGATATAAACCCCAATCTTTCTTTTAGGTTTAATTCTTGTTGATTGGTTTTTGTTAAAAATGCATCCGACTCTTGGTTTTTGATTTGTTTATGCTATGTTTCTGTTGCCATATTATATGTTGTTATTGTTATCAAAACCCAACAATTCATAAATATATCAATGAATAATTCATGCAATGAAAATTTTACAGGGATGGAATGAGCTATTAGCATACAATTGCATTTATCTTTAACAATCATAAGTAATCTAATGAAAATGAACAAGAACTTGAGCCTTTTTTGGGTTATTGGTAGCACCACACAAAAAAAAGAAAATTCCTTAAGTATATGAAAGAAATAAAAGTAATCAATATTGAAACCTGACAATATTTTGAAACGTCGTTAGACTCATTTGAAATGGTTGTTTGATTTAGATTTCAAAAACATATTTTCTTCGATTTGAAGTGGAAGTCTAGTAGTACTTTAATTTGAATATAAAACTTTATTTAAATCACCCCAATAAGATATTAGCTACACCATAGTAAGTACATAAATTTGAAAATGTACTACTCTAATCCAAACGCCTTCACTTTCTTTATTCATCTCCTCTTCTTTACTTTTAAAGTCATGTCACTCACATGTAATATATATCAAATAATACATTAGGAAACAGTCTAGCGAGTAACATAAGGAGAAAGTATACCATCATCTCATCAACAATAAGCACTTTTCATTAAAATGTCTATAACGAGCCGTTAAGCCCTTCATCGAAAGCCATCTATAAAGAGAGGTTTATCCCTTGATCAAAAGTCATATGCAATGAGCGGTTATACCTTTCATCAAAATTCATCAAAGGATAATACCTTTATCAAAAGTCATCCATTATTGAACAAGTAAGCCTTTCATCATGAGCATACACTTCACACTGAGAACAAACAAACTATGGTCACAAGTTGAATGCGTTGTGCATTCACCTTAATCATGAGCATACACTTCACACTGAGAACAAACAAACTATGGTCAATTTCCAATTTCAAAGATTTCAGCTTTAGTTTTCTCCGTACATTTAAATAAATTTCTAATTTGTTATTTGAAATTTACTAAATTTGGAATTTTAATCGATTATTTTTATTCAATTTCTTATACAAAAATTATTCTATTTTATGAAGAATTATACTCAAAAGGTTAGAACATCTAGCACCATATGTGAATATATGTTCTTATTCTAATAATGAATTAGATTAATTTGAAGTATTATATGCATATTGATAATTTAAAAGTATTGTATGTTTGGGATATAATACACTTTTTTATTTAACATCATGATTTTTCTAGACAAAAAAAAAATCGTTGACAACTTGATCTTGACAATTCAATAATGACTTTTTTCAAAATATAACCCACACTGAGCAATTTGTACCCCATAAGGGGATATATACTACCACACATCATTTATTATCATACACAAATTAAAACAATCATAAAAATATTCAATAATACATTATTTGATTATTTACTTTTGCCTCCAAATATAAAAATAGGAGTAATCATATATAAACGATTTTTCAATTGTTGTACCTTCATAAAAAGCTTCCCATGTGTATCATGCAGCCACAAATAATCTTCCTACATTGCCACTTTACACCCAACATCAGTGAATGGTGTATAAAGTAGGATGCAATATACATCACAAATCATGCGTTGCTCATCATTATTGCATTCTATTAGTATCGATCATTTTCCCTTGATTTCGACACTACCCATTATCAAAATGTACCCGACCAACGATCTTTTCATCGATCTCAACAAAACAAGTCTATCTTCCCATCATGTGATTGCTTGGGCCATTATCGAAGTACCAAATATCTTCCTAGCTTTTCATTTGCATATCACATTGGCAACACCTTATACTTATTTATATTTATTTTTTTTAGAACGGCAAATCCTAATCTACTCCTAAATTACACCTAAATATCATCTATGTCTCATAGGAGACTTGAACCCTCAACCTCAAGTAGAAATGTCAGGCTAGACAACATCTGATGCCGCTAGGTTAGAAACCCTTTGGTCCTTATCCTCATTTAACAGAACCATTTTACATTTCTTCTGAACATACACGTCGTAAGCAACACTGGTTCATCTCCGTGTGCTTGAGTAAGGTTGACCTCGTCTTTCTTAAGCTTCGGGCTAGGACATTCAGAGGCATGGCGTCCATACATGCCACAGTTGAAACACTATATGACTATTATATGTTCCACCAATAGTGCCCCCGTTGGCACCTTGACCAGGGTTGACTTTCCACGCCATTCTCTCCCGCGAATACATCCCCTACTACATCTCTACAACACATTAAGACATTCAGACGCAAATTTATTCTTCTTTATTCTCGACTTCTTGAAAAAACATACATACTAGAACACATAAATAGCAACCGGAATTGAAAAACTATCTAATGAAATAGTGGCAATGTGCCAACCCACGAAATAAACAAACTAGCGATATTTCCTAAAGTACACTACCTTAGAACTCGGTCCAACATTTTGACCGGGAATCAGAATTAAATGCAACACACATTACATATATAAATCTCATGAGTCATGAGCAAGAAGACACTGCATCTACGAACAACTGAATTTTCTGGTCCGACGAGCCACCTTCTGCCACCGCCTCACGGGCCGCCCTTTTTAATTCCGCCGCGTTCTTTCTGAACTCATCCGATCTAAGCCCAGTCAAAACCTTTTCCACGCATCTTGCTATTTCTTCCCCATCAATAATTCCTTCTTGATTCTTATTTAGTTTCACGCCGACTTTCCAAACATCGGAAACAAGCTTTGCGTTCGTTGGCTGGTCAGTCCACTGCGGACAAGCAATCATTGGTACACCGGCGGTAATAGTTTCAATCAATGAATTCCACCCACAATGACTTACGAAACACCCAACTGATGGATGTGACAGCACAGCCGTTTGCGGGCTCCATTTCACGATCAACCCCAGTTCCTTAATCTCTTCCAAGATCTCAAAATCTTGGGTTACTTGATTTTCCGGCAGCTTTACCACCCACAGAAATGGTCGCTTCGAAATTTTCAGACCAGTTGCTATGCTTTCTATTTGTTTCTGGGATGAAAACAGGAGGGTTCCGAATGAGATATAAACAACTGACGCAGGCTGGTGTTTGTCTAACCATTCCAAACAATTACTCTCGTCGGCGGATTTAAACGGAGTTAAACGTTTGATATAAGCGTCAATCGTGTCTTCCTCCCCATAAGGCGTCGCCGGAACAATCGGCCCTACAGGCCAAAATGGAAGGCCGGCGTCATTCACTGCCGTTATCACATCTTTCTCCAGCTCCATGAACGAATTACCCAACACCCATTTGTACTTGTGTATGTTACAAAAGACTTCCTTCAATATGCTATCGAACGTAGACATCGTATTCGACGGAAGAACAAAAGACGGTAGATCCTCGGCGCGTAGTGGCGGAAGCCCAGGCAAATTCACGAAGTTATTTGCAGTTGGGAATTCGTTCAGGCGATTGTAAAAACAGTTAAATATCTGATACACTGTGCAAGGTTGGATCCAAACCATGGCGCAGGGCAGCCCAAACTCCGCCGCGACGTCAGCTACCCAAGGAAGGAAAGGGGTGTTTATAATACAGGCGAATTTTCGACCGCAAGATCGGATTAAGGCGGAGAGGTTTCCGGGTCCAAACTTACACAGGGAGTTCATGAAGATATCTATATCGCCGTTTAGTCGATCGTGATCTTCAGGTAGGCCGTCGGAAAAATACTCGAGGTGTACGACGCCGACATTGGAGGAGCGGTTTTTCAGGGCAATGTCATTGATGGCGAGAGTGACATGGAGGCCTTTCAAAGCAAGACGTTTGGCCAGCCTTGCCATGGGGTTTCGTGAACCAACAGCGTGCACTGAAACAAGCATCACACTTTGTTGATTATCTTCGTAAGTCGAAGACATTGGTACTGTGTATTTTCTAGTGTGAATAGACGATGACAGGAAGAAGATGGAATCTTTAAATTGAGTTTCTTCAATTTCTTGTCTTTTTCACAAATGGGCTTACGGAGTATTTGATAAGACTCGCTAGCTCAACAAAAACACATGTAAATCCAAAAAAAAGTCTTAGAAACTTTTTGAGTTTTTTCGATAAAAAAGTTTATGAAAATTCAGAAAGTTATTAAATAAATTTTTTTTCATATGTGAGCGTTTTCCAATAACTTGTTAATTAATATGCTTTTATCACAAGTTTTTTCGAGTTATCTTGGTTTTCAATCAATTATAATTAGATAATTTATATAAATATTTTATAAAAAGCAACTTGAAAGAGTTCTTTCTATTGTGGAAAGTAGGTGTGTACCCGTGCAATGCAGCGGACGGCGATTAATTTATTTACGTGAATAGTTCTTGGACGGCGATTAGTTTCCTTTCGTCAGACGTCGAATAGTAACTTTAGATCAATAGTTTTCTTTCGGTGTATAGTTTCGTTTCAATGAGTAGTTTTTTATGATGAATAGTTTTCTTTCGGTGAATAGTTTTATTTCGAAGATAAGTTTCTTTTGGGATACCCACGGAATGCCACGGGCAGCAATGCATGTGAAAAATTATTTCGGTGAATAGCTTCCTTCATGTGATTCATTTTCTTTCGGCGGACGGTGAATAGTTTTTTTGAAAGAATACTTTCGTTTTGGAAGTATCTCGTATCAAAAATAGCACATGTTGCATCGTTAATTAACATTTACCACTAAGAAAAAAGAATAATTTCTTTCTAAAAGCGTTGTCGTATTTGAAATAGAGAATGACGATACAAATAGTTTTAGGACCTTATCACAAATTAAAAGGGAAAATGACTTATAAGGGTAATTATGTTTCAAAACTGTTCAAAAAACACCATCCAAGTTTGGTCTGTTCAAAAAACACCATCCAAGTAAGGCCTTTGTACAAAAAACACCATCCAAGTAAGGTCTTTGTACAAAAATCACCATCGAACTACATGTTTTGTTCAAATTTTACCCGATGGTAACCGGCTCTTGCAGGTTAAATGATGACTTGGCCTAATACTTGGTGACCGGCCAAGTCATCCTTTAACCTGCAAGAGCAGGTTATCATCGGGTAAAATTTGAACAAAACATGTAGTTCGATTGTGTTTTTTGTACAAAGGTCTTACTTGGATGGTGTTTTTTGTACAAAGGCCTTACTTGGATGATGTTTTTTGAACAGACCAAACTTGGATGGTGTTTTTTAAACAGTTTTAAAACATAATTACCCTTATAAGTCATTTTCCCTAAAAGTAATATTAGTCGTGGTTGCAGTTTAGTTACTAAATAATAGTAAAAGTAATTAAAATTAGTTGTGGAGCTCATCCGTTTTATAAAATATAATATAAGACAAACCTGCTTTGATCGCAGCATGTGCTTGGTTTGCTTGCCCGCAAACCTTTCTTGTTGGTATAACCCCTTTCGTCTGTTTGTCGGCGATAAACACTTCAATAAACATAGGTTATGCTCGTTGGATAAATGAAACTGCAGTCCCTTCTCCTTCGCGCGAAATCATAGAAAGTATCAAACAACGTCACAGTGGCACGGGCTGACGGCAACCCTTTCGTCGCTTTAATGAACTGTCCAATTAACCTAGTGACCGCCGTTCGGAATTAATCAACAATAGATCCGCCATCGCCGTCCCTGGTCAACTCCAATGCCTTATAAGGGTAATTATGTTTCAAAACTGTTCAAAAAACACCATCCAAGTTTGGTCTGTTCAAAAAACACCATCCAAGTAAGGCCTTTGTACAAAAAACACCATCCAAGTAAGGCCTTTGTACAAAAAATACCATCGAACTACATGTTTTGTTCAAATTTTACCCGATGGTAACCGGCTCTTGCAGGTTAAAGGATGACTTGGCCGGTCACCAAGTATTAGGCCAAGTCATCCTTTAACCTGCAAGAGCCGGTTATCATCGGGTAAAATTTGAACAAAACGTGTAGTTCGATGGTGTTTTTTGTACAAAGACCTTACTTGGATGGTGTTTTTTGTACAAAGGCCTTACTTGGATGGTGTTTTTTGAACAGACCAAACTTGGATGGTGTTTTTTGAACAATTTTGAAACATTATTACCCTTATAAGTCATTTTCCCATTATTTTAATAACCAAACTTTAACTACAACCAAAGCAAAGTGCATTAGATTTGGTAACCAAAATACTATCCTAATACATGGATTGCTACAACAATATGGAATTGGTGACAATTTATATTTTTTGTTTAATTATGCTCTTTTTGATTTAGTTTAGTTAGACGCTACTTTACCTTTATTGTCAAAGATCCAAGTTGTAGCTTATTAATTATCGCAACAATATGGAACTGGTTACAGTTTATTTTTTAGTTTAATTAATTTCTTTTTCATTTAGTTTAGTTAAGAGCTACTTCTTCTTTAGTTGCTGTCAAAGATTCAAGTCTGAACTTGAATAAGGATTCCACATCGCCCAATATTTCAATAAAAGATACAATCAAAAAAATATATAAAATAAACATGGGAAGTAGGTTGTAATACTAAACTAATAAACAGTGATAATAGGATGATATTTCTTCCCATGTGAAAGTAGGATGCTATTTCTTCTGTTGCAAAAGTAGGATGTTATAATCAACAAATCAATGAATGTACATTGCCATTTCTTGCATTAAATAAAATGATATGTTGTAGGTTTAACTGTGTATCTTTAAAGTGTGAAAGTAGGATGATATAATCAACGAATAAATCGTATTAAAATATAAATTTATTAAAAATTTGCATCAAACACAAATTTCATTAAAGTGTGCTGAGTGTATAGAAGTTCTCCAATTATGAATTAAATTCGAAAATAGCAAGCAACTTGGTTAAACTCGAGTTCAATTGTTTTTTTTTTTTTTTTTGTCTTTACTATGTGTTAACTTAAAAGTAATAAATAAATATCAAATATTTATTACTTTAAAACAAAAGATATAAATTACCTGTAATTTCATAACATTTTCACAGTTATGCCCTTAGATGCAACTACTGACAAATAAAATGGAATGAATTGCATACCATGATAAATCAGGGGCAAATTTCTCAGCAAGAATAGCAGCTTTTAATGCCAACTCTTCCTATAGGATATAGGTAGGTACAAAAGTTACTCTTGAATTATCCTAAAATTGTTTCTAATTTTAGACACTACTACCTTGGATCCTTCTTCTAGCCCAAGAACCAACAGAATCCAAAAAATGATTCAACTTAGTTAAATGAAGTAAACTGAACCACCTGGAAACTAATTATATTATACAATAGTTAGAGCTTCATTTGAATATCTCCAAATAAACATAAATGTGAGCCATTTCAAGAAAGTAACTAAAATCTAACTTACCTTGCAAATAGACATCAAAATGTGATCAAATTTCCAAACGCCAAGTCCAATATTAGGCGAATCTTCTCCAAATTACTTTAGTGTCTCCAACTTCTTCCATTTACTTCCAAATGAAACTTGTGAATATAGAATATAGGATAATTATAGTATTAATATCCTGTATATTTTCGTTGTTATCTTTTCCTTCTTTATCGCTTGTTTGTTTGTTACTCCTCTGTAACCCTTAAATAGTCTTATGGCTGATCAATGAAATTATGTGCTTAATACCATCGAATTCTAGATGGTATCAGAGCGAAACCAGAAACCCTAAACAAACCTGTTCGTCCTCCAAATATGACAGGGCCTGAACCGAAGGATAAAACCGGAGAAAACTCTAGTGCCTCGATCGATCATAATTCCCCATATTACCTCCATCCATCTGATGTTCCTAAACAGATCCATGTAAATGAAATTCTCACCGATTCCAATTATGCATATTGGTTACAGGAGATGGAGATTTTCCTCTTCGCCAAGAATAAGTTCAAGTTCGTTGATGGGACTATTGAGAAACCAGAAAATGGAGCCAAGGACTACATGTTATGGATGAGGTGTGACGCCATGGTGAAAGGATGGCTCACCGCAGCCATGGAAATGAATATTCGAGACAGCGTCAAATACGCAAACACTGCGTCTCAGATGTGGGCTGATCTGCGGGAAAGATTTGGTAAAGAAAGCTCACCTAGAGCTTATAAACTCAAACAGAAAATTGCTTCAACAAGACAGGATGGAACTTCCGTCTCCGTCTATTACACCAGTCTTCGTACCCTTTGGGATGAAGTCTCGTCAATTCTTCCGTTCCCCAGGTGCTCTTGTGACGGATGCTCATGCAACATCGAAAAAGAAATAAATGAGTTTCAAGAAAAGGAACGCTTATACCAATTTCTCATGGGACTCGACACGGAATTTGCAGTGATCAAAACACAGATCCTCGCAACAAAGCCCACACCATCCTTGGCTACTGTCTCCCACTTGGTTGCGGAGGATGAAAGACAAAGAAACATCTCCAACGACAAACGAAGCCCACCTGAACCTGCTGCTTTCAAGGCGTTCCAAGGAAAGAGCACCAACTTCAACCCGTCAAAAGAAAAGAATTTCCAGAAAAACTTCAAAGAGAACAAAGAAAATAAAGAAGATGAACAGTGCACGTTCTGCGGTAGGAACGGCCACAAACGAGATGGGTGCTTCAAGCTCATCGGCTACCCAGAATGGTGGCTGGGAAAGAAAGGAGAAAAGATCAAGCCAAGGGCTGCTTGCACCAAGACGGAGAGCAGTCCTATACCGGAATTGACAAATGAACAGAATCAGTTGTTCCTGAAGCATTTCTCCAACAACAACGAATCGGTAGGACCAAAGGCCAACATGACAGGTAAAAAATGTGATGATGACGATTGGATTATCGATTCTGGATGCACTGAACACATTACATATCTTCTTGACTTACTTGAAAATAAGAAAATTACTCCTTTTGAAAGACCTGTTGTCATACCCAATGGTGATTCTATTCCTGTCGAAGGAAAAGGAGAATGTATACTCACAAGGGACGTTAAGATTGATGGGGCCTTGTGTGTGCCAGACTTTAAATGCAATCTTCTCTCTGTCAGTCGAATAACTAATGACCTGCAGTGTGCTGTAACCTTTTTTCCCAATTTTTGTGTCATGCAGGGGCTTCAAACGAAGAACTTGATTGGAGCGGGTAGACGTGAAGGGGGCTGTACCGGATGGGCATGGTCAAGAAAAGAAAATCAATGCTGACTTTTACCGACACTTGGCACAAAAGGTTGGGTCATGCTTCGAAGGGAAAGCTCTCAAAGATTGATTTTATTAAAGGCCATTCAGTAGATTTTAGTAGTAAAGTTTGTGATTCTTGTGCAAAGGCTAAACTAGCCAGAACACCTTTTCCCATTAGCATTAATAAAACAAGTTCTGTTTTTGATCTTATTCATTGTGACATTTGGGGTGGATATCGAATACCCTCTTATACAAAAGTGAATTACTTTCTTACCATAGTTGATTATTTTAGTAGGGTTGTGTGGGTGTTTCTTATCAAACACAAGAGTGATGCAAGCAGGTGCCTCATAGATTTCCATAGAATGATAAAGGTCCAGTTTGGAAAATGCACCAAAAGGATTAGATGTGACAATGGTGGAGAGTTCACCTCAAACTCTATGCATCAATTTTACAGCCAAGAAGGAATTCTCCTTGAGACTACTTGCCCTCACACCCCACAACAAAATGGGGTTGTGGAAAGAAAACATCGGCACCTTCACGAAACAACCCGTGCAATTCGTTTTGAAGCTAACATACCCAAGAGGTTCTGGGGTGAGTGCATTCTTACCGCTGCATACATTATTAACCGCCTCCCATCAAAGATTATTGAAAACAAAACGCCTTATGAACTTGTCTAGAATCAAAAACCGCAGTATGATCACATGAAGGTTTTTGGTTGTTTAGTGTGTTACAAGAACATGAACACGAAGGGGGATAAGTTTGAAGAGAAGGGCAAACCTGGAATATTTTTGGGTTATCCTCAAGGGGTCAAGGGCTACAAAGTGTATGACCTAAGAGACAAAAGAATTGTGGTTAGTAGAGACGTCCTATTCAATGAAGGTGTTTTTCCTTTAAGAGGCATCGACATCAATACACACAATGATGATGAGCAACCGGTGAAATGTAATTACGATAATTCGCACATAGACCAGCCCTTACATGAGCCTTCACAATCGGAAGAAAGAGATGAACCCGAAAATGAAGATGAGACTACTCCTCCTGAATAGGAGCATGACAATCCGGAGAGAGAGAATACCAGCCCGGTTGAAACGACGGATCATGTAGATGCAGCTGGGTCCGAAGCTCAACTTGAGCCCAACGATATGTTGGATCAAAACAGTACCGATATGAATACTGATAGCCAAATCCGAAGCACTCGGATAAAGACCTAACCTCAGAAATTCAACGACTACTTGGTAAAGCTTCCCCCTCCGTCGCCCATCAACAACCCGCTCCAGATCAAGAACCCCTTACGGTACACCCTATCTCTAATTTTGTTTCCTATGAAGGTTTTTCTAACGCACATAAAGCTTATTTGTCGGCCATTTCCTCAAACAATGAGCCCAAAACTTTTAAGCAAGCATCGCAGTGTCCATGTTGGCAAGAAGCAATGTAAAACGAAGTTCGTGCTCTTGAACAAAATAACACTTGGTCTATAACTACCCTACCTCCAGGAAAGCGAGCTATCGACTCGAAGTGGGTTTACAAGATCAAGTACAAACCCGATGGCGAAGTAGAGCGGTACAAGGCACGACTAGTTGCTAAAGGGTTCACCCAAATGGAAGGGGTGGATTATCATGACACTTTCGCACCGGTGGCAAAACTAGTCACGGTTCGAACATTTTTAGCAGTTGCTGCAAAGAAAAACTGGATTGTTCATCAACTCGATGTGAACAATGAATTTTTGCATAGGGAGTTAGAGGAAGAGGTGTACATGAAAATTCCACAAGGCATTTCAAGGGAGAATGAGACGCGTGTTTGCCGCCTCCAAAAATCTCTTTACGGCTTAAAACAAGCCTCAAGAAACTGGTATCATAAATTTACAAAGTTCCTTTTAACATTGAACTTTCAGCAGTCAAAGGCGGATCACTCCTTGTTTCCGCAAAACAAGAATGGGAATTACATGGCCATCCTTATCTATGTAGACGACGTTATTATAGTCGGGAATAATTTCGACCTTATTCAACGTACCAAGAAACAATTCCATGAAGCGTTTAGCATTAAAGACCTGGGAAAATTGAAATATTTTCTTGGTATAGAGGTTGCTCACACTCAAGATGGTTTGGTTCTGAGTCAAAGGAAATACGTCATGGACATTCTTACTGATAGTGGAATGTTAGGATGCAAGCCTAGTCCCTTTCCGATTGAACAGAACCTAAAGCTTACTCAAGGAAAAGATGAACCAAAAGTCGATGCCAGTCAGTACCGACGTCTAATTGGTCGCATGCTTTATCTACAGGCAACTCGACCAGATGTCACTTATGCTGTTAATGCCTTGAGTCAGTTTGTTGCTGATCCCAGACAAAGTCATATGGAGGCTGCGAATCGTGTGTTACGGTATCTGAAAGGAACCGCAGGTCAAGGAATATTGCTCCCTAAAGCTGGTGATCCTGTTCTGACTGCATTTTGTGATTCAGACTGGCTCGGCTGTCTGTCCACAAGGCGGTCTCGAACCAGTTACTTGCTCATGCTCGGGGGTGCTCCAATTTCTTGGAAGACTAAAAAGCAATCTGTTGTTTCCAGATCCTCTGCCGAAGCAGAATATCGGGCCATGGCTTCCACGGTTAGTGAAATTTTATGGGTTCGTTGGCTTCTCAAGGACTTGCAAGTTCATATCGCCACCTCAACACCACTCTTTTGTGACAACCAAGCAGCTAGACATATAGCTACTAATCCTGTTTTCCACGAACGCACAAAACATGTGGAGATGGACTGTTTCTTTGTCCGTGAAAGAGTCGCCTCCAAGGAAATTCTTCCGCTACGTATTGACAGTAAGATGCAGGTTGCTGACTTGCTGACAAAGGGTCTCAGTACTAATCAGCTCAGGTTCTTACTTGGCAAGATGGGCATTGTCAATTTACATGCTCCATCTTGCGGGGGAGTATAGAATATAGGATAATTATAGTATTAATATCCTGTATATTTTCGTTGTTATCTTTTCCTTCTTTATCGCTTGTTTGTTTGTTACTCCTCTGTAACCCTTAAATAGCCTTACGGCTGATCAATGAAATTATGTGCTTAATACCATCGAATTCTAGAGTGAACTGGTCTACATGCCACTAAACGATTGAATAGTAATCAAAACCTGAAAAAAAAATACACAAAAGAAAAATATCAATTGTAATCTTACAACAATAAATCTAATTGGAAGATGTGAGATAATTATGCCGACTTAACATTCTGATGACTTACGTGAAATAAAAAAAATCAACATAATAGTGGCAATCATCATGGAACTTAGACTAAATAAATACACACTCACGTAGTTTTAATTACAAAACTAATTAGTCATAATCAAATTTGTAAAACTTGCATATAAGTATACTAAAGTTTGAAGATGTTGGGAGGGGTGTAGAGATTTAAAAACAGAACAGTATAAATCAAAATCGAAATAAAAACTAATAAAGTTGTCACTGACTGAGGAAGACCTGAATTCAAAATAGAAAAAAAATGAAATCGAAATATTTGCATTACCTTAAAGCCTAAATTTAGATGAACATACCACTTTCTTCACAAAATTTGTTTCGTTTATGGAAGAAACCGAACCCACCTATAACAAAAAAATCAAAATCAAATATGTTAATTGAAGATACAGTAAGAGGCGAATAGAGGCAGAAAACTCAAGCAAACATCGTTGCAACTCATCACCATCTGAAATTAAAGTAGACATCATGCTTCTTTTCCTAAATGTACACACACATTCAGATGAATCTAGAAACTTCTGCTAAATGGTTTCTGACCATATAACACCATTAAGAAAACTTATAAAAACACAAATTCTTTTAAGAAATTAGCAGCAAAATAAAAATGCAATGCTTCGGTGCTTGTGTTTAGTAGAAAGAGACAGAGAGAAAGGGAAGCATACAAGAGATTGTTCCAGAATTTCGAATTTCTTTCCTCATCTTCCTAAATCGTTTTTTTGTTTACGATAAAAACCCTAATTTCTTCGTTCAAATAATAAAATAGAAAGATTTGGCAGAGAGATAAAGCATATCAGAGATTCTTCCATATTTTTTAGTTGGGAAGTGATCCGTACACAACAATTTTTCTCCATACACAACAATGCATGCTTTAAAGGTGTCGTACATTATGCATAAAGAATGTTAAATTGTTGTGTATGGAGAAAAATTGTTGTGTATGGATGTAACATCCCAAAATTTTAGGGTAAATTTAAAAATTTTTAAACGAAAAATTCAATATAAGAAAAGCCACTTAATTAATTTTCATAAAATTCCATAACTTATAAGTTTAATGAAAACACCTCAGGATTAACAGAAGTTAACGAAATCACAATATAGCGGAATATTAATTCAAAAACAGTCCTCCAATGAAGCAGCACAGTGTATACACGTCACGCATTGCCATCCATTGTACCTGATGTACCTGAAACAGTAGTTTATATAGGGAAAGGGTAAGCACGGAGCTTAGTGAGTTCCTCAAAATACCATACGATCCATCACATATAACATACAACACATCATAACCATTCATATGTCTGTGAGACTCGCGGGCTATCCCTGTTCCGCCTGAAGACTCACGGGCAGTTCCCGTTCCGTCTTATCGCTCGCAGGCTTTTCCCGTTCTGTCTAATGACTCGCAGGCTATTCCCGTTCCGCCTATTGGCTCGCGGGCTATCCCGTTCCGTCCACAAACAATCATTATCATAGCAATAATTCATACAATTATCATAACAGGTAAGATCACCTTAGTCTAACATATCTTCCTTCCTACGCATGCAATATCACCTATAGTATAGTGAGAAGACTCACCTGATTGTAGTTGACTATATCGTTTATCTTTCTCGCCTTTGTATTTCCTTTCAACTTTAACTGTTAACATAATAATAAATCTATCATTTCTTAATCCTTAACTATATTATAGTCGCATCATTAAACCCTTCAATAATTCCAATATGATACTCCATGATTTATCAAGTAAAGAACGGCCAGGTAGAAGATTAGATGGGGTGGCAGGATCCTTTCAGCATTTTAGCCTTTCGGAAAATCCAACAACCAGATCCCAAGTAATCGGCCTAGGCACCGTCCTCGTAAGTAAATCAATCGGTATTATTTTCAGAATTACGAATTGTTATAACGACGTTTTTAAGGTTTTTATTTACTATTGTTGGAAATGAATATGTTATACTTATTACATATTCTACTTCTTAATACAAAAATTATTTTACAATACCTAATTAAGCTATAGAAAGGTTTGTAGTTTCCTTATGACCATTCGTCGGAATCTATAACTCCTTCGTTAGGCTTTCGAGCTTCTTCCGCTCACTTGCTTACACTCTAGTGCTTAGAAACCTCTATATATTGGGTTGAGATTTAGTTGTGTGGTTTATGAGATGTTTTGAGGGCTATTTATACTTGAATTCTTGAATAAAAAATGGCATGACACTTTTGACAAAAGATTTTAATAATATAACTTTGTTGAAATTAATACCTTCTAGAATCAGTCTGTTCAAGACTGGTTTAGCGGACTTTAAACCAATGAAATTCACGTTTTTATTTTAATATTCCAGAAATTTATCTCAATACCTTTCCAGGGATGTATTTTATGTATTTATACGATTTTTCTATGATTTATTATGAATTTTTGAAAACAGACTATCTAATCTGTCAATTCCGAACTAATCAGTAAAGATTGCATTTTTTACCATCGATAATGTCATTTTCAAGCTTACTATTATTTTTGGTAATTGTACTAGACTCAATTTGTAAACTTTGTGCACTGGTTTGAGGTCCAAACGATTTTTCTAGAATTAATTATGATTTTTCTAAAAACGACACAAAATGCTGATTTTCATATGAAATTGTAACTAAAGTTTTTCTTAGATTTATAATTACCAATGACCATATAATTCCTAACACTCTTATTTTAAGTATATGTTATAATCAGGATACGGGTCTTACAATGGATCACTTCCCTTTTGAGTTCTTCCTCATATTCCTAAACCGGTTCTGTTTAAAACAAAAACCCTAATTCCATACCTAAAAAAACCGACAGAATTTGAAGGGAGAGAGAGAAAAAGCCTACCGGATATGAAGGCTAAATTTGTAATTATGGTTCCGAGAGAACGAAAGGAAATGTTCCAAGAAAACAAAGGGGTTGTGGCGATCATTGCTGATAGCGGTAGTGAGAATGGTGGATGGTGAGATCAATGTTCTTAGAGAGAGAGAGAGAGAGAGAGAGAGAGAGAGAGAGGCGATCGTAGGATTTGTGGTGGCTTCCGGGGAGTTTAGGGTTTTAGAGAAAAGTGGGAGTGAATCGAGCGAGCATCTGGGGTTGGAATGAGGAGCACCATTTCAGCAACAGTAGGTTATTCAAATTTCTTTTGCAAATCCTATCGCTTCCTGAATTTAAGCACGAGATCAGAGCATACAGAAAATGATATGCTTTTAGAACTTGTATTTTGTGCTTATTATTTTGGACCTTTTAAAATTTATTATTATTAAGAGTTTCCTTAATTAGAAATCAAGTTATAGATAAAATAATTTTTTTTCATAAAGAAACTCCCCTCCTATGGAAGATGCTCTAAGTCTTTAAGGGTGGACGGAGCAATGACGGTTTCAAACGGGTTCAAGGGGAACTGCCGGCCAGTACCGTCCGTGTCGTGCGGGTTCGGCCGGTGGCGACTTCAAGGAGGAGAGATGGCGAGTTAGAGAAGCTGTTAGAAATTCGGTAAGGTTTTAGTGGAGATCCGGATACCCCTCGGATCGTTGACGTCATCGCAGTCGTCGATGTGGTCAAAAATACTAGATAAAACCTTACAAGCACATTAACTAACTAGAAGTAAGGGTCGAACCGTGGAATCCGTGGTTAAAGTCTGTGTGAAGAATTAACCAAACTATAGTGTCACTCTATAGCTATAGCTGGTGGCGTTCCATACACTTCATAGAATCCAAACAAAACAAATCTATCAAAAACATAAACTAACGATTACCAAACTATTTAATTCCAAATCCCGATCCAAACCAACAACGCCTTCTGATCCCGAGGTATACTCAGAAAATCAGAATCGCCCAATAACAAACAATGATCAAATAAAACAATAAACGTAAACGTAAACTGAAACCAAACAATAACCAAAATCGAATGATTGCATTTAAACTAAAAGCAGAACCAAGCCAAATGTTTCTGACTACGGTCTGAAAATCCAGAATCAATGCGGTTCAGCGAGTTCTACAATCCAGAACCGCCGGAAACGCGCGATAAACAAAACTGAAAAATACGAAAATAAACTAAAACTATGAAAATACCAACTATCGATCACTGAAATCCGAAAATACGAGCCGAAGAGGCTTGAGTTCCACTCAAAGGTCGGATCTTCGCTCCCGAAACACGAACCGGAAGCCTCTATTTATAGTTGCGAAAATTGCCTGGACGCGGCGTGCAGGAGTGAAATCCGCGGCGCGTCCTTATCTGTAACCCCAATGTCCGATGTTTGAATTTGAAATTTCTGATCTGCTCTTTGACTTTCCGTGGCGCGTGTGTGCTTTCTCCTGAAAGTGGACTTCAATCCAAACTTTGCTATTTTGCATGTATTAACCCCTGTATTGTACATATTTCGCACACAAGCACTAGACACAAAAAACGTGACTATATAACAGTTTATGATATACTCCCTCCGTCCCAAAATTATTGTCCACATTTGACTTTTTTGGTCTTTCATGTTCCACTTTGTCGTTAAATATTTCCGTTTGTATTCTATTATTTTTGATGAAAATTATACCAATAGAAAAACATTTTAAAAAACTATCCATTTATATATTTTTTGTCAAATACTATATAACAAAAACATAGATATTCGTGGTCAAAGTTAATGTAAAAAGACTTTGACTTTTCAAAGTGGACAATAATTTTGGGACGGATGGAGTATATTTTACTCAAAATAGGGTCCAAAGACGACTAAAATACCTGATATTACTAGACATCGTCAAACACCCCACACTTGTGCCTTGCTTGTCCCCAAGCAAGAGAGTTTTTAACAAATTTTAACTAGAACTCAAACATTTTTTAATGCTTTCAATTTCAAAGTTTATTGTTTCCAGAAGTTAGATAAAAAGAATTTTGAAGAAAATTGACTAAAACACTCTTTGGAATTCACGGCTTTCTAAAGAACCCTTGATCACAAATTTTCAGTTCACAGATGCAAACTTACTTATTCAGATTCTAAAGGCCACTAAAGAACTATCCATGACTTTCGATATTTTCCGTGTAACAAGCTTTCGAAAATTCTATCCCAGACCAGACGATCTTAGGTAGTAAGGTGCATAAATGCCCTTTCAGGGCCACCCTTTTCGAACCTACCGACTCGAACAACAAAGGCCACTGACACTTCCTTCCTAAATCCCAATCCTAAAGTTTTCTAAGTCTACGGTTTTTTCTAACTCCTAAAAACTCAACATATTTTAACTCAACAATAGCATGCTAACAACTAAATAGTATCTCTTAGAAAAATACTAATGCTATAACACTCAAAATCTATTCGTTTCCTAATTACAATTTCCTAATTACACTCAAAATCTATTCGTTTCCGAATATTAATATTATTGTGCAGCGCATTTGGAGGGATGTAGGCATTTAGTCGAGCACTATACTGGGTCTCCCATGCACGAGAACAATATGATTTATGGTGATGCCAAAGTGGCAAGATGGGAGGCATTAGATACGATCATTGTAAATCAACTTTTACATAATGTCCACTGTAAAGGTGGGCGATGGTAATAACTGCATTATTTGAGATGTCTTGTAAACCAAGCCACAGGGGAAAACATGCCAGTGAACCTTATTTCTTAGAAAATTAATGATTACACCATACTTGTTAGAAATTAGAAAAGTAATGGTCGGCATAATCATCCAATTTTAAGTTGGTGCATATTCCGATTCGTAGAAATTCAACGAGTGATTTATGTTGTTTAAATCATTATCATAAGCCATGCATACTCTCATGGGTGCTTCAATAACTCATCGTGTAAATTCGACCGAATTTGACACCAGTTATCTTGACTATAACCGAGAGAGACAGCTATTACCCGGAATCCAAAATTTCCATCTCTCACTACATTTTCTATGTGTGTGGCGTATAGATGAAATTCATTTGGAATTTCATTCATAAGTGGATATAAATTCTATATTGGTTGTTCTGGGTTGAAGTATGAGCTATTTGTCGATTATTATTTGTTAAATAATAAGTTGTACATTGGAGGTTCTCTAAATGAATACGTGTTGTGTCTCTCTGGTTCTTAGTTGACATCAAACAAATTAGACCATATATAATATAGTGTATACATAGAAATACTACGTCTACGAGGATATTGAGTTAGTGGATATTGATTCGGTGGATCTTGAGTTGGTAGATCTTGGTTTAAATCAACAAGAGTTTTTTTAAAAAGCTTATTCTTTAAAAGAAGGCGCCCATAAGTAGTTTTGTGACTAGTAGGTTCACGAATCGATGTTGTCAATGGCGCAATTATGTTCTTTAACTTCCTTATTTAACTTAACTTAACATGTCTTGATTGTGTTTTGAATTGTGTATTAAACATATTTAGCTTAACTTCACAACCAAAATCATCATCCTCCAACGATGTACATTCTAATATATCAAGTTTTTTCCAAAATTTGTCTATCGAATGCAGTGGTATATGATGGGAACTTTTAACAAATATAGCTTGTTCATGCGCACATGATGCCCCATAACTTGTACGCACAATCTATAATTTTCAAAAACAAATTCAACATCCATGACCGCTGATATTCTTTGAAAATTATATCAAGTACATAACTTGAAACAAGACCACACAATTCTAGTAAGTGTGGTATGTTGAGCTGATGAAGAATCATAATTTTATTATGCTCAAGACTTGCTTTTATACCAATGTATTATGAGTGAACAACATCATCAATACACTTTGATGATTTTGTGAATGATTGTGATATAACAAAGTATCTTTTTAATTTGGCATGTTGACTTTCAACTCTATTAGTTGTATGATTGCCAAAATTAAGAAACATATTAGTCCATGCATATACAAACTTTTCCTTGTATGGGGTCAACCATACTTTCTTTAGATAATGAAGCGTATCTAATACATATAAACAAAGTCAATTTTTTATAAATGATTTATAATATGATTATTATTCTAGTGATGTATAAAAAGTATTTAAAAAAACCTCGATAGTTGATCAAAAAAAATTTGGCTTGTGCCAACTTCATCATTGCATGCTTTCATGAGAGTCGGTTCTCTATCGGTCACGATAACACGTGGAAACATACATTTGCCTATAATTGGTTTTAAAGAATCTAACACCCAGACATAGTTGGACTTATTTTCCTTATTCATATGTACAAACGCTATAGAAAATGTCATATTTATTGGAGTTACGCCAATAATCTCCGATAAAGGCATCACATACTTGTTTGTTTTATATGTAGCGTCCATCAACAAGACATGTAGAAATGGACGCCAACTTTCCAATGATCTTCGATGAGCAGAATAAATCTTCAAGCTCGTTTTTCGATGCATTTGCACAACTATAATGAAAATAGTCATTTTGAGGTAGAAATTTTATAACAATTTGTATTTGACTTTTGTCATCCCACTCCGCATGTCAAAGTTTTTCTCCTGCATTATAGATACTTTTGATTATAGATACATTATTTGCATATAGTTATTAACGTAGATAATATATATTTTTGTTCTACATTTTTTTCAACAAATCCTCCACAATTCGACTTTCGTTTTAGTCGGTCGCCTTGGATAATGATGACCTTCCAAATATAATGACGGTTAATGGTTATATATGTGACGATCAAAACTTTTGGTACTTATTAAGAGTTTATGTAATGGTAGTTTAAGTTTTGTATTAAGTGCTTAATGAGAAGTGATAATTATCCAAATTATGTGTTGTTATGAAATATGTGTAAGTTAAGTCAAGTAATAAATTCTTAATAATGTTTGCATAAAGTATAGCTTGATGGACAAGAATCGAGAAAGAAATTAACCATTAAAGGGTAATTAGGTAAACATAATTTTGATGGAAGTTTACAAATGAATAACTCAAAATAGAGTAAAAATTGGGAAATTATTTACATTATGAAAAATTGAGTATTTGGGATTATAGGAATGCAGGAAAAAGAATGGAAATATTTGGAGTTAGATGAAGAAGTTATGACAAGTTGAAGATGGGCTAAAAGTGTTAAAAATCAAGAAAGAGTTGAGTTTAGACTTGAATATCTGAAAATACAATCAGAACTGAATAAATTTTAGTAAGAGTAAGTTGTAGATCTTTTTCTTAGCTTTCGATTCACATATGGCTTGTAGAAATTGGATAAGAAATGAGAAAGTTATGATATTGTAACGTATGTATAAAAACTGCATGGGAATACAGAAAGTTGAATAAATTTTAAAGTGTAAAAAAAGAACCCATGCGGGTCGCATAGAATACCAAGGAATGGGGCGCTGGTCGAGAAAATGGGCATCCAAAAATAGGCATAAAATTCAGATCCTTTATTAAGGATTGCGGGTCATGCAAACGTAGAAAAGAATCTGTGGGTTGCGTGGATTGTTGCGAGGCCAGCCCTCTTCAACACGTGTAGGCGCGTGATCGAGCCAAATCATCCCATTTTTCACATGTGGCTTCCATATACACTTCACAAGTGTAATCAACTATCTCTTATGGATATATGGACGGTAAGAGAATTACAGCCATTTTCACCTTCATTTCTCTATAAAACTCTCCCAAATGGTCACGCTCCTCGCCCGACATAGCGTCGCTATCCATAAGATAGCATCGCTATCTCACTTTCCCACAAACCCTTATTATTTAATTTAGAAGAATTCTATAAATAAAAGTAACCTTAACATCGGTCCTACATTAAGTTTCATAAACAAAGAGAAATTGCATGACGAAACAAAGACAACAATAACATCAACAACTATAAGTTATTTTGGCAAAAAAAAATCTCATAATTTTTTATTATTGTATTATAAAATCAAATATAATAAACATTTATTTGATGTGAGATAATAAATTATCAAAAATTATAATGTTTAGTTAAAAAGATAAAAATATGATTTATCTGGCCTTGTTACACGAGACCGATCAAGTTTTAATTTGAGACCCGATAGTTCTGTAATTTTAAAAATTTTAAGTAGCTATGGATTGGAATCGATTTACATATGAATGCATTCAATTTAATGTAAAAATCACAAATCAATTAACCATAACTCAAATCATGTCAGGGATGCATATTTATAGCCTCAAGAGTGATATGAGATAAGCCTTACTTGAATTTAAACCAGATAAACCTTTTATCTTAAATTCAAAACCTCATCACCTACTATATAAAGTTGGCGAAAATTATAAGGATAAATCCTTATATTTTCGTCCAACATTATCCTTCCATAATTGTTCATTGCTCAACTATAGAACAACTACAATTTAGCCCATGTACTTTTAATTAATTCAATTAATCCTAAAATTAATTCTAATTAATTTCTGATTAATTATTAATTAAATATTACTATTTCTAATTAATATATTATTCTCATAATATATTAATAAACTATTTCTCTTGATTTATTAATCATATAATAAATCAATATCTCTCTCTAAAAGTCATCCTGTCTAATTGCTAGGTTTGAGAGAACCCATAAGGACTGTGCTACTATCAATTCAAGTATATATCAATTATAGTTATGACGTAGACACCTAATCCAACAATACCATAGTCATGTGATCTATCCAGATCTTATTTTAGATCTAATCATCTTAAAAATAAAGATGCAACATGTAGGGATCTCTTATTAGTCAAAATCACTCATAAGGGTAAATCTACCGTCTTATATATGGATTGTAAAAAAAAAACAGTTTTTTAATAATAGAAAGAGTGGAATCTAATTTTATTGGTGTTATCTCTTTTTCCCATTACAATAGTGATTTAATCACTTATATACTACTACCTATTTATCAGGAATTTTAGGAATATGTTCAAATTTTGTCTTATCATATTTTTATAGAAATGCTAATTAGTCCTTCTCTTTTTATAAATCGATAAAAATGTCTTTTGAAATTATAAAATTATCTAATGATCCTTAATATTTGAGGAAACTAAAGAAATGGACCCTATAAATTATTTAATGGTTCTTATGTTTGAACAAATTATAGAAATCATTCATATGTTTGAGAAAATTATAAAAATAGTCCCTGTATAAAAATTATGCTTTATTTAATAGTCTTTTTATTTGAGAAAATTACTGAATAATATTTGAAAAATTATCTAATGGTCCATATATTTTAGAAAGTTACAAAAATGGTCCAGTGTAATGACAACATTATACTAATGGTTTGTGTGTTAGATAAAATTACAATAATAGTTCCTCTACACAAAGTTACCAAAATTGTCCATGTGTAATAGTGATTATACAAAATGATTGTTGTAATAGCTTAATTAGATAATTAGTTCTTATGTAATACCAAATTAGAAATTTAGTCCCTGCATAAAATTACCATGGTAGTATAATAGTGAAATTATAGAAATGGTCCTTATGTAAGAGAACAAAAAAATATATAAAAAGTATGAGATAAATAAACTACTGCAATGCTCGGACACTGGTTTGTCCTAATTTATAAAGCGATAACAAATAGAGGTGCTTATGTGATTGATTCAAAATTCTGATTTTAACTTGTAAATTAGCCTGAAATGGGTCAAAACAATATCCAATATAGTGATGGCGGGGCATGGTTTTTTTGTAATTGACATGTTTGTATAATTTAGGGGAATCCGACCGATAACCAGTTATGGATAACTGGATAAAAATATCTAGCATGTCCCATTTCGAAGATTAAGTTTCATAAACAAAGAGAAATTGCATGACGAAACAAAGACAACAATAACATCAATAACTATAAGTTATTTTGGCAAAAAAATCAATCTCATAATTTTTTATTATTGTATTACAAAATCAAATATAATAAACATTTATTTGATGTAAGATAAAAAAATTATCAAAAATTATAATGTTTAGTTAAAAAAGATAAAAATCTGATTTATTTGGCCTTGTTACACGAGACCGATCAAGTTCCAGTTTGAGACCCGACAGTTCTATAATTTTTAAAAGTTTCACTAATTACGGATTAGAATTGATTTACATATGTCTGATTATGCTTCTCCGATTGTAACAGGTCCAAGATATGTCCAAGCCCCAAAATTTTGCACCACTAAGACTATACCATGTGGATAAGGTTTTGCCGCCAACATCCAACGTGGATGGGTGTTGCCGGCGGCAAACACCGCCCCTCGCTTGGAAACGTTTTTCAGAAACATTGATTCTAGCAAATACTTACCGATTATCTCTCCTCTCTCTCACTCTATCTCTCTATTAATACACAAAAATGTTTTTAACACCACCCCACAAGGGCGAATCCAAGTTAACATTAAGGGTGTCCATGGACACTGTTGGGGTACAAAGGCCTTACATTGATTGATGTTTGAAAGTTTGGTCGGCCCATTGTAAAACCTTGTTTATTGGGCCTTGCCCTAATTTGTAGTCTACCTATATATAGTCTAGTATTGGTCATTTATTAGGTAGAGCTCATAATGTGAGATTGTATTTTCTTATGCTCATCCTATGGATTGAAGCAAGATATTTTGTACACCTCACATATTTGATAATCAATCATTCGACACCTTGGATATTTGATTCAATCTTTATTTTATTATTATTCTTCACACGTCAAATCCGACTTTACATTTGGTATCAGAGCCGTACCTTGAAGATCTTGCGATTATTTCAAGGGAACGATCTTGATTTGACAACTTTTGAAGATTGTTTCAAGTTTCAAAGATTTTTGGTGAGTCTCTCATGAATTTTTGGATTCATTTATCTTTCTAGGATATTGTTCATCTTGTTTGTTCTTGGTGTTACTGTTCATCATAGTGTTCATGTTAATGTTCATCATAAAGATATTATTGTTGAAAGAGTTGGCTAATCCTTTCTTTTAGTTTTTGTCTTGATTGTTGGATATTCATGTTTAGATCATGATCTTCATCTACTGTTCATCATATTTCTTGAAGATTTATCCATATCTGTTGCTCAAACTAAGTTCATTAACATTATTTTTTATTGGAATAAGCACAGATTTTTGGATTAAAATGTTGGATTAGGTGTCTAAGCCATGACTAATAATTTGTATTTACTTAATTAATAGAAACAAAGTCCATTTGGGTTGACCTCATAGCTAGAGGTTTGGCAGAATTTCCAGAAGAGAGAAAGATTGATTTATTATATGATTAATAAATCAATAGAAATAAAACAAATAGTTTATTAATATATTAAAGTGATAATATATTAATTAGAAACTATATTAATTAATTAGAAATTAATCTAGAATTAATTGGATTTAATTTGGTGATTAATTTATTTAATTAAAGGTGCAGGGGCTGAATTGTAATTATTCAATAGTTGAGTAAGTGACAATTATGGTAGTTTAAGTGGCCAACGAAATTATGGAGGGATTATCCATAATTTCGATTATTATATGTTAGGATAAATATATTTAAATTGATAGATAAAGGTTTATCTTATCGGAATTCAAAAAGGTTTATCTCTAAAGGCTTATCTGCTAGCCAAATGGAAACTATAAATAGGGGTCCAGGGGAACCCTTTTTCGGTGCCTCATTCTACTCATTTTCTCTCTAGAATTTTGTGACCTATCCCTCTGGCTCCCTAGGTGTGATCTCATTTGAGGCAGGACACTTGTGCTGCTTAGCTTCCAATAAAACCTAAATGTTAGTTTTTCTGATTTATTTCTTTTAGAATTTTTCTGTTGGCCTTTAGGAATTATTTATATGTTCAAAGTTAGAAAACATAGATCCAATCTAGGTTGCATGTGAACTTAGGGGTTTAGTTCATAGATTTGCATAAAACCTTTCAGTGGTATTAGAGCTTTTGGTTGTTTTCTAGTTGAATTGCTATAACTGTTTTCCTAATATTTAGGGTTTAAAGCTTATAAACCATAATTTGAGGCCATTTCGATTTTAGGGATTAGGGTTTTAAAAACCCTAGCCCCTCCCCTTGTAATTTTCGAAAATTGTGCATTAGGGTTTTAGAAGGTTTTCTATTTTTGGTAACTGTGATTATTTAATAAATTGATAATCTTAAACCCATTATTTGCTATTTTCGAAATTTAGGGGTTTAAGATAGGATTAAATTAATTTGATTAATTTGTGATGACTATCTGGATTTAATTAATTTAATTAATTGTTTAATTAAAAGATAAATTAAATCATTTAAAGGTTTAAATTTAATTTTTAATTAATTGGTCGGTCAAATCAATAGTAGGCCTCATTCACGAAGCTGGTCTATAAGGAGGGTATAAAATGGCGGTATAAGGAGACTGCCTATAAAATGGCGGTCTAATGGGTGTCCACTCTCACCCACCGCTCTCTTGATCAGTGGAGGGTCGTTAGCCGAACGGGTTTGATAGGACAAATTAATCTCATTAAAAGTATAATGTTATTAATGAAAGTACTAGAACAGCTTTAAAAAATCCCAAATCTAGTTACTTTGGGAAAATGTGAAAAGATGCTAATCCATGAAATTGCACATTACACTTTATGAGACATTAGTTGAGCGTGTGTGGTTAACCGGCACACTAATAGGGGCTCATAAAGAGTGGTAATGGGTTTCTCATGATTTATCATTGTTGATGGAGCGTGTGTGGTTAACCGGCACATCAATTAGAGATGATAAATGACATTGAGGTTATCGAGCATATTTACATGGTTATTCACATCTAGTTTGTGATACTCGGCATCCCAGTCACAAACAGTAGAGCATATCCGAGATTAAACATGCCATTGAACAGTTCAATGAATCTCACAGATCTAGGAATTTCATAAGATTGAAATTGATAAATGTATATCTACCTTAATGACCACTGTGTTGTGATTACGGCATCCCTCTTCACACCATAGTTGGGGTATTTTGGATCCTAGCTTTGTTAAATAATATATTGGGTAATTGTTTAAGAAGGATTTAAATTAAACTAATAAATTCAAATTTTATAAATGTCTGAAGATAGTGTCAGTTCTCCTCCTTCTCCTCCTTTACCCATTTCTGAGAGTTTCAGAAAGCACCTGTTAATACGGTAAGGCTGACTGGCCTGAACTATGTGGTATGGCTTCACAAATAGAGAATGGTTCTTAGTTTTGCTGGCATACCATATTTGATTAAGTGTCCGCTCCTTGTTCTACCAAAGCATGGCATCACACAGTAGCTTGTGATGAGCATGACCGCTTAACTATAGAGTCAAAGGAAGTTCGTTGCCTCATGCTATTGATCATTGACCCCGAGTTCCACAGGGATTTAGAATTCCTGGAGTCAGATGAGTTAGCACAGCTGGTTGAGGAAAGGTTCCGAGAACCGGTTGAAAAGGAACGAACTAGGATCTTCAAATAATTTGAAGTATGCAAGCTAGAAGGAAGTAGCACCCATTTGCATGTTCTCGAGATTGAGGGATACATAGGCAAACTATATAAAATTGGTCACCCCTTTTGATCGGGAGTTAAGCATTAGCTCGACTCGTTGATCTGTTCATCCAGATGTACAAAAAGGGAAACCAAGGTAAGACTATCATGGGAATACATTCAATGTTGACTTTGTATGAGTCGTTCATGGAGAAGCATAGTTCCATTGATTTGGCTGCTTCAGGATTGATTCCAGCAATAAGGCACATCAAGAAATGATCCAGATCGTCTGGACCGGTTCTTCGATGTCTCAAACTGGGAATCAAGAAGGTGGGACACAGTCACTGAAAGATTGGAAAAATGCTCCGAAGCCAAACGATTTGGCAACTCAGGAATATCTTAAAACTCAGAACTCCTGATCCTAAATTCCTTGATACAGGATGTGTTTCTCACATTTGCTCTGTATGCGTGGACTCTGTAGGATGCGGGATGTTGTTGCATAGGAGCGTATTCGGATTGGATCTGAAGCTCATGCAGTTTTGAAGTTTAGTTAGATATTATGATCTTATTATTAGCTTATTAGATGTGTGCGACATTGTCTGTCATATAGTACATTGTTCAAGGATATTTTGTTTTTATAAAATGTTGATTTTCCTTTTGTTTAAATTATCCTTGAAATGTTGTATGAGTATGTTGATTGCATGAATAGCAATAACTTGAATGTTGATACATCCAAAGTGTTTGGATTCATGAATTGTGCCCTCTATGATTGTTAAAGTGAATTTTATAAGGATCAATTCAACCAATGGTCCAGTTGGACAGGACTTTGGAATCATTTGACTTAGAGTCACATGATGAATTGAGTTCTTAATAATATCATTTGTGGCAAAAAATGAATCACCCAAAGATCCAATGGATAGGATTTTGGAATCAGTTAACTTGGAGTCAGATGATGATTGCATATCTTGAACAAAATTAACAAAGTCATAGAGATGTAAAAGACATTACGATTATGAGCAACGGACACATCAGTTACTGTGTATTGCTCGAATCTTCGAAAAAAACACAATTAGTTATACTTCACGATATTTGTCAATTAGTATGACGAATATGGCTTCGCTTATCAGAATAAGCGATTGAATTGAAACTTTGAACAGTTCAAGACTTCAAAGGAGGTATAAGATCAACAAGAATTTGACTGACAACATAAACTGAGAAAAATGTTTCACAGTATATCCTCTTCCAAGAACATTAATGGTTATAATGTGTCTTAGGGAAGATGATGGAGCATTGGTCGAAATAGTTCGATCGTCGATGTATGAGATACATCTTCAATTAGTTTCCGATAAATTGAATATTCAACCAGTCAGACCATAGAAACCATATTCTGACCACATCTTAGACTAAGTAGGTTATGCAGACACTGTCTGAAATGTAAAGTTGGGATCGTCCCACTTGTATATAGAAAGTCCAGGGTCATGTAGCGTCCGTCCGAACCTCATGACTAGCTTGAACCTGATCAACAATGTCGTTTCATTGGCTATCCCGTTGTACCTGTGAAAGAATAGATCTTTTAGAAAGGGCTCATTTTCTAAGGAAACAGTGGGAGTTAGGACAGTCCTGAATGAGTTCAGGATTAGCCAAGTGAAAGAACCTTTAGTCATCACTAGACTTTGAACAGGAATCAAATTTCTGTTAAACCTGACATACTATTCTCTTAACTGGTAGTATTGGTCGCCGTCATAAGGTGTTATGATCTGGGTGACATACCGATTAGTGGTAAAACACTAAAGTTGGTACGGATTAGCAATCCGACTACTTGGAAGCATTGGTGAGCCCGGTTGCTGCCAAATAAGAGAACCTTAGGGCGAGACACAATCTATGTGGAAATTTGACTGATTTTACACCTGGTCTAAAAACCAGTGGGAGTAATTGAATCATCAAAAGAAAACGACATAGATAGAAATGTACTGACAGAACATCTGGTTAAGTGAGACAATACTCAGAGTCAAGCAATTGATTCCGAAAGAAGCACTCTCAATAGAAGATGAAATCCGAGAGGATAATGTGTGGCACATTGTCAGTCGTTAGTGCAGCGCGTGTGGATTACCGACACACTAATAGGGACTCATAAAAAGCATGCCAATACAGAAGGTACGTGGCCCCGGGATTCATCCCATGGACACTTCGCGAGAAAGGATATTCAGATTCTCAAAATATGCCAAAAAGTTTGGATTTTGTGAATAGCCTGAAAGATTCCCATAACTATGTCAGAAAGGTTTCAAATTCTCAAAATGTGCCAAAAGGTTTGGATTTTGTGAATAGTCCGAAAGAGTCAAATCCAGTGGGAGTATCGTTGTTATCTGCCTATGACTGTATGTTGGTTACATATTGTTTCTAGGAAACATCTCTTATCATTACAAAGTGTAATGATTTGACATTAAGAGATGATTTATTATGAAAGACTTAATAGAGATACAGCGTACTCAAGTGGTTGTGAACATCTATGAGATAAATCAAAAACTCTGCCAATAGTTTATTAATATATTAAAGTGATAATATATTAATTAGAAACTATATTAATTAATTAGAAATTAATCTGGAAATAATTGGATTTAATTTGGTTATTAATTTAATTAATTACAGGTGCAGGGGCTGAATTGTAATTACTCAATAGTTGAGTAAGTGACAATTATTGTAGTTTAAGTGGCCAACGAAATTATGGAGGGATTATCCATAATTTTGATTATTATATGTTATGATAAATAGATTTGAATTGATAGATAAAGGTTTATTTTATTTGAATTAAAAAAAGTTTATCTCTAAAGGCTTATATGTTGGCAAATGGGAACTATAAGTAGGGGTCCTGGGGAACCCTTTTTCGGTGCCTCATTCTACTCATTTTCTCTCTAGAATTTCGTGACCTATCCTTCTGGCTCCCTAGGTGTGATCTCATTTGAGGCAGGACACTTGTGCTGCTTAGCTTCCAAGAAAACCTAAGGGTGCGTTTAGTTGCGGAAAACTGTTTTCCGTTTTCCATTTTTCATTTTCAGAAAAACGAAATGAGTTTTCATTTTCAGTTTTCTATTGAAAATTTAGAAAACGCGTTTAGATAAAACCGATTCCGTTTTCATTTTCTATTTTAGAAAAACAGAAAACGTGTTTAGATATCTATTTTCTATCAATTTTCATTTTCCAATTTTTGATTTGGGGTTGTGCGGGTAAGTGGGTAGGGTGGGTGTATGGGGTGGGGTAGGGTGGGGTGGGGGGTAGGTGGAGGTGGAGGTGGAGTGAGGTGGGGGTGGGTCCTTGTGGGTGAGGGTTGGGTAGGGTGGGTGGTGGGTGGGGTGGGTGGGGTGGGGTGGGGAGGTGGAGGTGGAGTGAGGTGGGGGTGGGTGGTGGTAGGTGAGGGTTGGGTAGGGTGGGTGGTGGGTGTGGTGGGTAGGGGTAGGTGGAGGTGGGTGGGTGGGGTGGGAGTGGGGTGGGGATAGGAGGTGGAGGTGGAGTGAGGTGGTCGTGGGTGAGGGTTGGGTGGGGTGGGGGTAGGTGGAGATGGGTGGGGGTGGGGGTGGGGGTGGGAGGTGGGTGTGGGTGGAGGTGGGTGGTGGTAGGTGGGGTGGGGGTGCGTGGGGGTAGGGTGGGGTGGGTAGGGTAGGGTAGGTGGTGGTGGTGTGGGGGTGGGTGTAGATGTAGATGTATTTTTAGGGGTGTAGGTGAGAATGAGTGTGTGTGTGTGTGTTTTTGTATATTTTAGAAAAATTTTGGAAATAGAAAAATTTAGAAAACAATAAATTTGGGTTTTCCAAAATTTTTCAAATTCTTTGTAATTTTTGGAAAATGAAAAATTTTCATTTTCTTGGAAAACTTTGGAAAAATTGACGAACTAAACGCGTTTTCCGATTTCTCATTTTTCTTGGAAAATTTTTCCGGAAAACCGAGCAGTTTTCCGCAACTAAACGCACCCTAAATGTTAGTTTTTCTGATTATTTCTTTTAGAATTTTTTTGTTGGCCTTTAAGAATTATTTATATGTTCAAAGTTAGAAAACATAGATCCAATCTAGGTTGAATGTGAACTTAGGATTTTAGTTCATAGATTTGCATTAAACCTTTCATAAAATTCATACTCTGGTGTTTATTCGTTGAAACTCAAAGTCTAAATCCAAATCAAAATTATTCTTTGCGGTTCCTGTTCATTCGTTGAAACTCAAAGTCTAAATCCAAATCAAAATTTTTCTTTCCGGTTCCTGAATCCGTTGTTCTTCTTTTGCTCTTTAACCGTCTCTACTTGAATATACATACAATGGAAACAACAATAAAACATGATATCGATCCCTTATTCATTGTATGACATGTGTTATAGAGATTCAAATCTGTAATCAATGGGATCTGCAAAAACATTATTGAACCCATTGGGTATGATTACGAGATCTGAGAAACACGAAAACATATGAAATTTGGTACTTCATTCCAGATCTGAAAACTAACGATGAATATGATATACGGAAGTCCAAATCACAGATTCTTTCATTAAAGGATCGTGAATAATTCAGAAATCGGTTTTAATACTTGAATCGATTGGGATTGAAATCGACATTTCTGAAATCAACCAATGCTCCTGAATCTAGATCTGAAATTTGAAGTATCGATGAAGAATATGTAAATGTTTGGGGAGGTTCTTTCTTTTGACGACTGATTTTCCCATTGAAGATTACGTTGATTGTTCTTGAGGATTATCGGTGGTCTTCAGAATTGACGGTGATTTGGCGTCGTAACTCATGCCAGATCTTCTAACCGTTGATGAAATCGAAAAATGGGTGTTTGTGTTTCAATGGTTGCGAATGGATGGTTACCTTCAGTGGTTAAAACCTTCACATACCTCTTTGAATCGGAAAAATTGAAGAAAAGAATACGAAAACTCTGTTGTCGGCAATCTCATGGTGGTCGACTCGATTGATCCGTGATTTGTTAACACCGTTTATGGGAAATGGACAATCACGGTCAAACCACAAATGAAAATCAAACAATTGAAGATGAAATCAGAACTGGTGGAACAAATTGATGGAATTGATATGGATAAAAGGTGTTTGTTGCATCACTGGTAAGAAAGAAAATAAAGAAATGATGCCTTCGGAACTGTGATCGGATGTGGATCGGATAAAGGAAACGGATATGATGAAGATGATGTTGATAGCGTGTGATACCATTACCTTCGGTTTGAGATCAAATCGGAGAAGACATTGATGTGATATCCAAAGGCGTTCGGATGTGAGGATTGAACCGAATCGGATGTGATGACGATTAGGATGCCTTCGGATGGTTAATTGGTTGGCCGGTGGAAAGAAAAAGGAAATGTGAAGCGGATGAACAAATATGGAAATGGATGAAGACGAAGGGAAACAGAAAATGCGGACAGCAAAGGGGAGGAAGATGAAGTCAATTTTGACTTCATCAGTCAAACTTATATCACCAAATCGGATCACAATCCACGTGCAATCAGATCCAAGCATAAGTCACCATTTAACCCAATTAGGCCCACCACCTTTCGGATCCTCATCAGCCTAAACAAAACATTAAACCCATTAAACCCAATTCTTTAACCCATTTGAATCCATTTTAATCCAAATTCAAACCCCCATTTGTAAAATTTCGGACCCCCACTCTAAACAAACTCAAACCCCCACATTAAACAATTTTTTTGGTGAACGGTGAACAAAACAAAGAAGAACAAGAACACAATAAAAATTTTGAATTCCATAATTCATATTGTTACAAAGAAAATGTAGAATTTTTGGGCGATTGATGAATACGCTCAAGTCGAGGGGGAGTTTTATGGAATTTTTCCGTTTGAGCGCATTCTCATTTTTGGCAAATTATTTCACGATGACATCTCTTTGAAGATCGGTTACACGTTGAGGGGGAGTTTTCATGTATATGAGGAGATCGGATTCGCCTCTACATCCCGTGTGGTCATCATCTTCGGTTCCGCTAGTGTCCATTTGCCATCTTGTCACACATCATCCATTCCGCCCTTTGAGGGGGAGATTGTTGGAGTACAAAGGCCCTACATGGATTGATGTTTGCAAGCTTAGTCGACCCATTGTAAAACCTTGTTTATTGGGTCTTGCCCTAATTTGTAGCCTATATATATATAGTCTAGTATTAGTCATTTGTTAGGTAGAGCTCACAATGTGAGATTGTATTTTCTTTTGCTCATCCTATGGATTGGAGCAAGATCTTTTGTACACCTCACATATTTGATAATCAATCATTCGGCACCTTGGATATTTGATTCGATCTTTACGTTATTATTGTTCTGCAAACGTCAAATCCGACTTTACAGACACCCCTTACTTTTGAATTTTTTTTATAAGTTATATAACAAAAATTTTATGGAAACCTGTTAAAAAATAATTTCACATGATTTACATATATATTCATCTGGATATTAAAAAATACTTATCCAGAAAATTTTTCAATACATATCTTAATCAGATTATTTTTTAATTTGTTAAATACGGAAAATTAGCAAAAACTGATTCTTTCAACATATAAGAAATTAACAAAGAAGAATGATACATTATACGTAATACCCATAAAATCATAGAAGATAAAAATTGATAAGGCATAAAACCATAAAGAAAACAAAATTACATAATCTATGGTTACCGGTGCCGTCCTCAACCACTCTCCGCCCACCGGCCGCCGCTTTGTAGCCGTCGATAGACTGGACTGCAGTCCATATCTGCCATCTACTGCCCATCCCCGTCGTTTGCTGCATACATCCGCCACTCCCGTAGTCCCATCGTCTACCCGACTTCATGACTCCGACGACCAACAATAAACAATTCCACACCTTGAACTTGCTTCTCCATCTTTTTCTCCGGTTAGTCCAAACTTTCTTTCTCTTTTTCTTTATAAACAACAGAAGTGATGATTATGAAGAGTGAAATTGTAAAGAAAGAGTTGCAGAAAAGTAATTGAAACAAAAAAGATGAACTGTGAAAAGTGAAACTGTGAAAAGGAGTCATAAAAGATTTCTTTCTCTTTTGCTTTACGTGTGCTAGTAAAGAAAAGGAGTCATAAAAGTTGTAAAAGTGTTGCATTTGTCCACACTCTCTTTGTCTTTAATTACCCATTTATTATTATATCAAATTACGTATAATTTATTACAAAATGAATAGTATCAATTAAATGTTTGGTTTATAGTTAGATTTATAATTATATAAGTTTGTAACAATTTTTTTATTTCAGTTATAATGTTAAGGTTTTTTTTAAAAAAAAAAAAGAGAAACAAATTCTTCATCTCATGAACATGAAAAAACACAAGAAAACGAAGAGCACCAGACCCCTCCTACAAAATATATAAAAGTTGATTTAAACACGCTTCCTGCAGATCCGGGAGAAATACCAAGTATGGAAATTTACAATGTAAATCAACGTGATGAAATTAGAAGAGCCTACTTGCAAAAGGGACCTTACCAACCGCGAAATCATTCTTTCCAACAAAGAGATATCGGAGGCAGACTTCATAGGTTTAATCCCTCGTGGTTTGATGATTATAAATATTGGATGGAGTATAGTATAAAGCTAGAAGCTGCATTTTATTTATGTTGTTATTTGTTCAAATCTGAGATTAAAAACCAAGGTGGCTCAGATCATTTTGTAAAAAATGGATTTAATACTTGGAACAAAAGATCGAGTCTAGATATTCACAATGCTGGAACTCCACATAATATGGTAGTCCAAAAATGTCAAAACTTGATGAACCAAAGACAATCCATAACCACTGCTTTTGATAAGCAAAGTGATTTGATGAAGAACGAGCATCGTATCAGATTAAATGCTTCTTTGATTGTGACAGGTTCTTATTGCGTCAAGGATTACCTTTCTGGGGTCATGATGAAAGTGAAGACTCGATTAATAAAGGTAACTTTCTTGAACTTCTTCAATTTTATGCTGATCGAAATGAGAAAGTAGGTCGTGTTGTTTTAAAGAACGTTCCAAAAAATTCACAAATGAAAAGTAGTTCTATTCAAAAAGACATAGCACATGCTGCTGCAAAGGAAACTACTAAAGCTACCATGAAAGAAATTGGATATGAGTTTTTTGCTATTTTGGTAGACGAGTCACGTTATGTGTCTTGTAAAGAGCAAATGGCATTGGTTTTGCGGTTTGTTAATAGTCAAGGGGTTGTTACATAGAGATTTATTGGCATAAAACATGTCAGTGACACTTCATCATTGTCACTTAAGAAGACAATTTATTCATTTTTTTCAGAATGTGGATTGAGTCCACACAGGATCCGAGGACAAGGTTATGATGGAGCTAGTAACATGAGAGGTGCATTTAATGGCTTGAAGACCTTAATTATGAATGAAGTAGAATCTGCATATTATATTCATTGTTTCGCTCATTAGTTACAGTTAACACTAATGTTTGTTGTAAAGAACCACCCCGACATTAATGACTTTTTTGAGCTGGTTTCTCGTTTGTTAAACATGATTGGATCTTCTTATAAACGTCGAGACAAATTAAGAGAAAAACAATCAACAAAAGTGGTGAAGCATTAGCTGCAGGTTTCTGTTATTCTATGCTTTTGTTTTATCATGATTTATGTTACTTTTTTGCTAATTATTTTATGTTAATTTTAGGTGACATCGAAAGTGGTACAGGTTTGAATCAAGAAGTTGGTATCAAACGACCTGATGATACTCGTTGGGGTTTGCATTATGGTTCACTCCTAAACATTAAGAGAATATATTCTTCAATTTGTGAAGTACTTGAAGACATTGTAGAAGATAGTAACTGCCAAGATTATAGAGCAGAAGCACATCGTCTTTTGAAGTCGTTACGAACATTTGATTTTATATTTTGCCTACACTTGATGGTTGATATCTTAGGGGTCACCAATGATTTGAACACCACATTACAAAAGAAAGACCAAGATATTGTAAATGTCATGCATCAAGTGAGGTCCTCTAAGGAAAGACTTAAGGAAATTAGGAATGAAGGATGGGAACCACTTTTAAAAGATGTTATTATGTTCTGCAAAAAATGTGATATTTATATTTTAAGTATGGAAACTCCTTATTACAATGGAATCAGTCGTCGCAAAGATTCACAGGTTAGCAACTACAAAGTTCATTTATTATTCACAAATTTCTAATTAACTATTAACAAGTTTTTCTATTTTGTAGATTAATTGCTTGCACCACTACAAAGTTGATGTATTTGTTACGATCATAGATATGCAATCTCAAGAGCTTAATAACCGCTTTAACGAAGTAAACACGACATTACTTATTTCGATGGCTTCTTTGTGTCCAAGTAAGTCTTATCAAGCATTTGATGTGGAGGCATTGCTCAAAATGGCTAAATTTTATCCTAACGAGTTCCCAGAACATGACCTTGGAGCACTTAAATCAAGTTTTCAAAATTATATTGTGGATATACGTGGAGATGAAAGGTTTAATAACTTGAAGGGAATTGGAAACTTGGCAAAGATGATGGTGGAAACAAACAAGCATACTATATATCCAATGGTATATCTTATCCTAAAATTAGCATTGACTTTACCGGTTGCAACATCAATTGTGGAACGAGCATTTTCAGCGATGAAATTGATAAAGAATTATTTGGGCAAAAGATGAGTGATCAATTTATGAATGACTGTCTAGTGTCATATATTGAGAAAGATATATTAGATAGTATTATCAATGATGCACTTATTGATTATTTTCAAAATATGAGAATTCGTCGTGAACAATTGTAAGACATCTATCGGTGCATTTTAAATTATGTTTGATCTTTGGTATTAAAGATAGTATTATATTTTTCTTGGATGACATTGTTGACAACCCGACCCGATAAAAAACACATTTAACCTGTTAATTTATCCCTCTATTTGAATTGGACACCTGTGGGTTTTCATCCTAGATTCGCCACTGCCACCCCATGTTTAGAAACACATTTTGGAAACGTTTCTAAAATCGTATGTGACGCCTACATGACATGTTTGCTACAAGATTTAAGAGACAACACAATATTCAAACCTAACAGTATATATGGAATGAAAGATTTGCCAAGTACCCACTTAACGGAGAGATTATTATTAGGGTTATTGTCACTGTAGCACAACAAAGTTCGGTGATTTTTCCGGATTGGTCACTGAAGTTTTTTTTTGTGCAATAGGTCACTAAAGTTAAATTTTACGTCCTAAATATGTCATCGACGTTAAAACTAACTGGTTTTCACGTTAGTGTAGGTGTGACAATTGTAAATTTTGGTCAACAAAAGTCAACTGTAGTCAAACGAAGCGTACGTTAATTTATATGTTGAAAAGTTATTTTCCATAACTTTTGCGATGAATTATTAATATTATAGTATTACGTATGCTAAATCAAAACAATTATCGGTTAAAAGTCGAAAATACGGACAGCAGACTACTGTAGCGTAAAAATTCGATAATCATACAATTATTATTTTGAGAATAATAATATTCATAAAACGATCTACTCGTAAATACGAACCTGTGGATATATAGAACGTCGAAAACGGAGTTCGTATGTGGAAGTTACAACCATTAAATCGCTGTGAACGGATAAATGTACACAGGGTTTGGGCTCAAAATACAAAATGTGGTGCCTTAAACATCAAAAATGAAATGGCAACTCATATGATAAGTAACGTAATAATATCTAGTATTTAATTTCAAAGCTAAAAACAATTTCCGGTAAAACGTCAAAAATCGCGAAAACGGAAGAATACTGCGCTTAAACGCGTATTCCGACACCCAACGAATTATATTTCAATCAAAATAAATGTTTGACAATTTTTTATACAAAATAATTATTTAGAACTTCGTTTCGTCAAAAACGCATAAAAATTCACTAAAACGTCTTACTATTTTATAAAAATCACTTATTTTTATAAAGTATATTGCTATTTTATAAAAACTAACCTACCCCACCCCCTACCCCCACCCCCATCGGCTGAATTGAAGTCCCAAGGCAAATCCATAGCTACTATTTCAAATCTAGGCAAGGATGTGGGCTATAGAATTTTATAATGCACAAAAATCAAACTTTGATCTTAAGCCATAATGCACCAAACTTGAAGAACAACTAGCTCATTTTCACCCAACACTCTCCTCTTCTTTCTCTCTTCTTCTCTTGCTCTCGGCCTCAAACCACCATCACCATCACCATCTTCAAGCTTCAATTCCAAGCTTCTTTCACAAGTTCAAGAGGTAATCTTCATCCATCTTTTGATTCTAAACAACGTAACACAAGTTTTACACCTTTTACACACACTAACATCCATCAAAATCCATTGGATAATAGCTTAGTCCAAAGGTCTTTGAGCTCAAATCTTCATCATCTTCAAAGATCTTTCAAGCCTTCTTGATAAGTTATGATCATCTAGTGATTTAAGTTCTAAATACCTTCATTTACTCTTTTACACACACATACTTACAAAAATCCATTGGATAATAGCTTTGTCCAAGGGTCCTCCGGGTTCTAGAACCAAATTCTTCAATCTTCTACCAAGGAACCTTAAGATCAACCTCTCAAGGTGAGTTCATACCCCTCATTTTCATGTTTTCAAACCTTTTTGGGGGAGAATACAAGTTCCTTTACTATAAATGTTGTTTTATTCAAGTTATATATGTTAAATGCTATATATGATGTTTTACACAAGTTCATAAAGTTAGTATTTGGGTAAAAATACCTTTGACATGAAATATGGATAGATCTTTGTAAGATGTTCATAATGATACATAATATGTTTGTATAAAAGTTACTAGACTATAATTAAAGTGTGTAAAAATGTTAGATCTTGGACAAAAATGTTATAAAGATGAACTTGGCATGAAATATGAGTAGATCCATGTATTATGAATACTTTGACATATTAAGTTGTGTAAAAGTTACAAAACTACAAATAAAGTATACAAAAACACTAGATCTTGAACAAAAACGTTATAAAAACGAAAACTAGTAAAAACTACGTTTTTATAAATAAAGGCACTATTTACTAGCAAAAATGGTTGTAATCAAGTTATTACACCATTTTTGTGAGAATTACCTCAAAAGATGATATTTATAATCTTTTGAATAAGTTATTTCGCTATCGTTCGTAAAAATAAGGTTATTACGACGCAATTACTAAAAATAGACTATTATTGGAATAGTTTATGAACACAATGATATTATGACGTTTGAACATGACAAAAATAATTATATAAAAATATATAATTATTAAACATTACTATATTATCATGGGAAAAATGATAATGGATAATTACAATAGCTTTTATATACAAATCGTACGTAAACAAGTTGATTGGAATACATACATTTTTGTGAGATGAATCTTCACAGTACTTTTATAAGTACCTACTATAAGTCCTGAACTTTTATAACCAGAGTCTCGGTAAGAGAGCGTGATATTTGAGTATAGATCTATACGGGGCTTGACAACCCCGCACCTGAGCTGCTAGCTACAGCTTGACCGGCAGGTCTGAGGTGTCCAAATGTCTAACATTCCGACGCCTGAAGAACGTCGCAGCAGGCCAACTAGTCACAGTATGGTTATATGGTATCTCACATGGGAAAATAATCAACTTAATATTTTCATAAATTGTTTACGTGGAAATATACATTTACACTACAGTTTACATAATTACATTTTAGTCTTTGGGATTTAAAGACTTGAACATTTTATGAGAAAATATTGGATTTTCTTGGTTTTCAACACTATCGTTTACAAACAAAGGACATTTCTTATACAAAAATCTTATGAACTCACCAACTTAATTGTTGACACTTTTTCAACTACTTGTATTCTCAGGAAATTGATAAGGTAAATTCAGGCGCTCCAAGAAGAGACGTTACGACGTCGTTTTTGTTTATTTTTGATATCATTTCAATTGTATTTGAAACATGAAACAATTAAACTTTGTAACATTTGCAATTGGTTAATGATGGTTGTGTGCTTGGATTCCACTATTGTGTAACTTTGTTATGATATTGTTCATGAAGTCATCCACCCTTGAACTATTCTGCCAATACGGTTTGAGGGTGTGACAGTAGAGACCTATTTAACACGTAAATTAAACTTTAGTGACCTATTGCGCAAATGAAAAACTTCAGTGACCAATTCAAAAAAAAAAACTTCAGTGACCTATCGCAACCACAAATACCATACTCGGTCTCAATCTTGCACTCTCCGTCTCGAATCTCTCTTCTTTGTTCTGCTCTCTCTCGCCATCTCTCTATCTCTTTTTCTAGTATTGCTCGCGAATCACAACCGCCGTCGGTGTTATATTCCTCTGTACCACTACTGGGTTATTCTGGTGTGCTTGTGGGTCCACGTAGAAGGATAACCGGGTTAAACGGTGGTCATTCACCAACATTCATTCTAACTTGCCAAAGTAACGGATGGCTAGGACTATTTGCCGGACTGTTTTGCCTGTTTCCAACTATGTACATAGTCGTAGCAGAAAATCGACTCTGATGAAACTACGAGATGACGTGCCCATTTAATCTATTTGGGCTATCAAATTTCCATATGAAACATCCGCTATCAAATTCCTCTATAAAACCTACGATGCAGTTTTTGATAATAACCGCGCCGCAAATCGCAAATGCGATTTTTCCTACAAAATAATTGAACAATGTGGGTTTTTAATGCGATGCGGTTTTTCAGTTTTAACATAATAGTGTGGTTTTTTAAGGCGATGAGGTTTTTTGGTTTTAACCGAACAGTGTGGTTTTTTAATGCGATGCGTTTTTTTGGTTTTTCTTGTAGTTTTTTCGGTTTTAATATAAGATACACGGTGTGGTTCGGTTTATATTGCGATTTAGTTTTTTACGGTTATTATAAAAATAAAAATCGCACCGCACCGAAAATTTTTGGTTTTTATAAAAATAAAAATCACACCGCATCGACGGTGGCTGTGATTCGCGATCAATACCAGAAAAAGAGATAGAGAGATGGCGAGAGAGAGCGGAACAGAGAAGAGAGATTCTAGACGAATAGTGCGAGATTGTGACCGACTATGGTATTTGTGGTTGCGATAGCTAACTGAAGTTTTTTTTTCTGAATTGGTTACTGAAGTTTTTTATTTGCGCAATGGGTCACTAAAATTTAATTTACGTGTTAAATAGTTCCCTATACTAACGTGAAAACCAGTTAGTTTTAACGTCGATGACCTATTTAGGACGTAAAATTTAACTTTAGTGACCTATTGCGCAAAAAAAACTTCAGTGAACAATCTAGAAAAATCACCGAACTTTGTTGTGCTACAGTGACAATAACCGTTATCATGGAACTTTCGATGTGGGTTTGGGGTGCTTTTGCAAAAAAGAAAGGTGCTGTGTGCATTTTTTTTTAACAAAATTCCACATTCGGGTGTTTTTGGAGACTTGAATAAGTTTCGTGTCTAAAATCAACAAAATTGAGGCGGTGCAGGTGGGGATTTCGGGTCGGGTGGGCTGACTTCAGAACCCAGGAAGGTGGTTAGAAGTTTCTACTTACCTGCCAAGAAACGAAAAAGGCAAATTTCTCGTGCGACCGCCTTTATCGGAAATACTTATGCCCACACGTCACGGCTTCCTTTATCCTCGTTGGATCGTCATCCGATCCTCCAATCTCATCCGTCCATTCCTACCCTCGCTTCTATAAAACGCATATTACGAGATGGTATGATTTTCATATCGCAGACGCATATATATCTCGTCTTCAAACTGCTTAAGATCTCCGATATGCTGTCCGTCGTTCCGCGTTTGATTCAATGCTATCGTGATGGATCTGTCGCCGATCTACAATTTGATGCGATTTTCTTGTATTTCTTTGGATCGACCGTGTTTCTTTCGCAAAATACAGAAGGTTGTTGTTGATTTATGCCGTTGATATACCTTTGATTGGCAGAGACTGAATTGTTCCGCATGCATCTGTTGATCAACGTGTCGGATCTATGGTTTTTGCTTGCTAAAGCGAATGGGAAGGTACGGTTATCTTTCTATTTCAACATTTAGAGGAGATCTGTTAGTCTTTTGGTTTTTGTTGGGCTATACCTGTTATGCGATTGGTGTTTGATTGTTATTGTTTTTGATCGGTTGAGGGAGGAGGTAAACGCCGATTGCTTCCTTCAGATCTCTTTTTTCTTTTGTTTGAGTCGCCCTTGCTGTCTAGTTTGTTCACTATATTTGTTCGTCGATTCGTGCCCTGGTAGAGTTATGTTGCTGTTTTGGTGTGCTATTCATATGTAGCGAGTTCTTGATCGGATTTTGTGATTCTATTGTTGCAGGTTTTCTGGCGCTTGGTGGCGTTCTATGATGCTCATGATTCAGTTGGATGACCGCTAATCTGCGAATTTCTTGATTTGTTCGATCGATCATCAGCATCTTCGTCAATCGTCAATTATTTGATCAAATTTGATTTGTAATGCAACTTGAATTTGATCTAGTGACGGGAACTTGAAGTAAGATTGACATCCAGGTTTGTATGTAGAGGGGTTATGTGTTTTGATTAGGAAATGCTGTATGTCTTAATTCTATTTTGTTATTCGGCCTTTGCCATGATGGGGTGCGCTCGCATGGCAGGCCACTATATCCTAATAAAATATACTTTCTTTGTTTGGAGGGGAGGTCGTACGGGGTTTGCCCGGGATCTCTCCTCTGGTGTGCCCCTGTTCTTTTGTGTGTGGGTGTGTTTGTTTCCTCTCTATGCGTTTCTACAATGGTTCTATAGCGGTGCTCAGTATCTCTTACTTCAATCAATCCGAACAGTGGCAACAACAACAACAATAATCGAGTGAACACTATCTAGATAAAGTTAAGCTGATTATCACCACAAGGTACTTCCAATTCAACTGTTTATCGTTGTTTCACGCACTATTAATCGTTAATTTCGTCCAAATTGTCTTAGATCATGGCAACTTGATTGATAATTTTTTGACGCGGCATTCGCTATACTATTACAATTTCGATAGTCTAATTCAAAACTCTTTTCTTCATTTTCTAAGCATAATAACAGTTGGGATTAAATATATACGCATTCATAATGCCCAAACTTCATAATTTCTCCTTCTAGTATGATGCGGGTTCAAAAGATTTTACTAATCAAATTCAAAATCAAGGAGATTTTTTGCCGCACAGTTTTGCTAAAAATCTGTTTGTATTATTTTAGTAGCGGTTTTATTACCGTTGTCTTATTGAGATTGAGGTTGCTGGGATTCAACTTTTTTGGGGTTTGTTATAAAATTACGTCTAATATTTTCACCAAATTAATCTGATATCGGACTAATGTGGCAAAATCACATTGTATGCCCTACACATTTACAAGAAATAGAACACTCACATCGAGAGGATTTATATTATATTCCCATCGATCATTGTCATCCGACATCTGTTAAGTAGTCTTAATAAAGCTTTCGACTGCATTTTAACTTGTAAAATAACCATATTGAATGTCATCCATAGTTCAAAAATAGTTGATGTTTAGTGACTCATATTATTATCGGACTGTTATTTTCATTGCTTATTTATAATCTCATTTGCCTATGGCTTTCAATTTTGTGGATATATTATTTTTGAGGTTTTTATGTAGAATATTATACTGGACGCTGAACTCTTGTATGTAGCAGTGCCATCTGTGGGGCTGACTTGTGTAGATGTTGATTTGGAAATTGGAACTTTGTACGTTTTGTTCTGCTGTATCTCTATTGTGAGGTTTTTGGTTGGACACAATGTAAAATCTTCAGATGCTGTCAATGCGGAAGCTACGCGTGGATTATGCACTTCAATGGCCTGTTTGAAGCTTGGGATGCTTCCATCAAAGTTCTGTGCTATGATGGCTTCTATGTTCTGTACATACTGGTGGAGCTTGCGGTTGTGTCTCGGTCTGGCTATTTTTAGCTGCTGTTTGCTGATTATAGGGATACTGCTATCTACATGTCTGTAAGTTTTGACCGGTATGTTTTCACCATAGATGCTTTGATGTTCCCCAGACTTTTGTCATTATGTTTATGGATAACTGGCAGGTTCTCATGGCTGCTGTTCATGAACCAAATGAAACAAAGCTGATCAACCGTTGCGTCCCCTTTGTTGTTAAACTGGTGTTTTTTGTAGTGTTGTCCCTTCAGATGAGCAACTGACGTTTTCAGTGGAGCTACTACACCATTTTTAGCCCTTGTGTAGAAATATGCAAATTTGGTTATTTGATTATTGGATAAAGATATGAGGCTGCAAGTTTGAACTCGGTTATTGGTATTTTTCTTGATTGTTGGATGATTACTACACAACCTAGAAGCTGTGAATTGAGAATCTAAATGATCAGTTGTTCAGTTCTTTCTGATCCAATATGTAAGGTTTATTGGAAAGGTCTAAAACTAATGGAGCATGGTAATGAATGCATGTGTAAGATGATGCACTGTCTTCTGGTTTCCTTTTTGTCTGTGGGTCTCTTGTTAGATAGGCTAAAAACCCTTTTTTTAAAAAGAAAATCTCACAAAAACCTTACATATTTTCATTGGATTTAAAAAAACCATCACCTTATATTTTAGTGTTTTAGAACCTTTATATTTTTTAAAATATCTAATTTAAAGTTTCAGATCGGTAACAATTGACAATTATAAGTGTTAGGTAATTGATTCTTAAGTGTTTATTGATTGCAATCTATTTGATTAGACAATTTCAAAAAATGTTGGAGTTTTAATTCATTAAACAATATAGTATCTTTTTTAACAATTTGATGAAACTATGTTGGATTTTTTTTTTATAATAAAAACATTTAAATTAGATATTTCAATAAATATAAGGATTTCAGTGTACCAGTGTTTTTTAAAGATTCTGATAAAAATATGTTTTGAATTTTTTAGATTTGCCCTTTTATAAAATGTAAAAAACTGCTGTTTCGGTGGTTTTCTTTTGTACTAGACCTCTATCAAGAGGTTGACCAGCATTGAGGTTGCCATGCATGTTGGTTAAATGGTAATATTGTCATTATCATTGATTATGCTTATGATTTGCTGAGAACATGAGTGATATCATGGTACTTGACATCGTGTCCGAGTAAAGTCATGGCTGAAATTACTGGGAATTCTTTTCGAAGTCTGATATTTGGTACTGTTTTGGAATCTGTGAGCTTAATAGTTATGAGGAGGCATTTGCGTGCTGTGAGATCTGTGAGCTCTGAAATGGTAAGAGCACTTGGGATCATTTCCTAAGAGGTTGGTGGTTCGAATCCACCCAGATCTGTCATCAATTTTAGGTGTTGAGGTTTGAGTAAAAACTAAAAAGAGTGGATTTGGGTTGTTTATTATATTATACACAACAAAAAGAGCTTGATGATTCTTTTTCAACGCTTTTGTTGCTCTTTCAAGCATTATACGTTTACTCTATTATCATCATTCTTTGTATATGTTAGTGACACTCAAGATGACTTCTCCATTCATCAGACACCAAACATTCCATGGGTGAAGGATGTTCAACTCCCTAGGCATGATATACTTGTAGAAAAGGTCAAGCTGTTCATGTGTCAGTAGCTGCAATGTGGGGGTTTCGGTTCCAACATGGATTGTGCTATTTATGGGCATTGGTCCTTAAATTAGGTTATGTGCAACCTTTTTGTATACATAGAGGGCTTCCATGCTCACCTTATGTGCAATCATCGTTTTTAAACATTAATTTCATTTGTTTTTGTTTGATGTCTTTTAATCTTTAGGCCATGCAGTATGGCGAGATAAAAACTGTTGGGAAGGTGAGGTGGAGGTGAAAGGCACCGCGGCCCCCTCTTCATATTCCTCTCGATTTTCTCACTACACCTATCCATTTTCACCGCTCTTAAACCTTCCACTTTTTTCTTCCAAGCTCCAATAGCTTGTATAGTACAATAGTATTAACATATTTAGTATAGTGGTGTGAAATGACCATTTTCTAAGTGAAGGGGAGGTATAAGGAAATGTTTAGGTATTGAGAAGACTGGAAAAAAGTGAGAGGTGTGAGGGACTACACCAACAGCCTTAGTTCAAGCATTCCCTCAAAGCTCGTTTCAATGGTCAATTTTTTTCAAAGACATGGCATTTGATCAAAGGTCATGAGATCTAAGTTGCAAGGCATTCCACATTAGATAGGCAATTTCTTTCATTTTTCGGTATTTGTAGATACTATCTTTTTAATATGTGAAGATGATGAATTTACAAAGTGATTGCTAGTTTCATGTATTGTGAATTGAATCCATGTATTTAACATTGATATGTAGTTCAATGTGAAAAATATTCATTCGATCATCATTTTTACAATGAATAAATAATGACATCACGTTTGTTGAATGCCAACAACATTCCAAATGTTCACGTCACATAACAAAAGTGTATATTTTGCCATATAACATACACTTCAGGTATGTGACCTCCTTTATCAATATGTGATCCGCATTTTATACATTGAAGTCAATATCAATACATCTTGATATCTAAGTTGATTGAAATAACATTCAAAGTATTTTTCTTTCAAAATCAGTGAAAATCTGAGTAGTTTATATACTGAACATTGCATAATCGAATTTGAATACATGGTACTACTTTTTTATGTTTTTTCTTTTCATTATAGCTTCGACTTGTTGTTCAACAAAAAATATTATCTTTTTTCAACCGGGTTTTGAAAAACTTATCGTCTTTTCTTAAGAGATTTCTAGTTAGGACTTGATCCAGGGTACTTCTTGGCTATATATTTACTACTACTACTACTCTTTGATACCAAATCCAGAAACCAATAAAATAACAAAAGACATAAAAGAAATCATTAAAACTAGTCAATCATGTTTTAATGTCGATGATACCTAAATACTTCGAATTTAGAACCCGAAGATGCCACTGCAAACAATTTTTAATCAATCTTAAGAAAATGAAGAAGATTTATTTTAAATCAAAAAATAAGGTTTTATTATCTCAAACGTGTGAATGAAAGTGAATGTCCATGATGTGGTACTTGTAACATGTAACGTGAAATGTTATAAAGAATGACATTAACTTTCGTTCAATTGCAAAAATGCACCACAGTTGTTTTAAAACCTGCAACTAGGACATATCACAGTCAACACACAGTGGTGAGTGAGAAGTGTGCGAGAGTCCCAAATGTGGAGAAGAGGCTTTTGCAGCAGTACTACGGCCTTACACAACAAGAAATGGGACGCTCTAGTCATCGGCGGTGGCCACAATGGTCTTACCGCCGCTGCTTACCTAGCTCAGTCAGGCCTCTCTGTCGCCGTCCTTGAGCGCCGCCACCTTATTGGCGGTGCCGCAATCACCGAAGAACTCGTCCCTGGTTTTAAGTTCTCCCGTTGCAGCTACCTCCAGAGTCTCCTTCGACCTTCTATCATCAGGTTTAATTGAATCATTCAGGTTTTGTTTCTATTGTCTGATTTACCTATTTCTATGCTGTTTGTTTGGCTGATTTTTATTCTTGATATGAATTTGAAGAGATCTGGAGTTGCATAGACATGGATTGAAATTGTTGAAGAGAAGTCCTTCATCCTTTACGCCGTGTTTGGATGGACGCTATCTTCTTTTAGGTCCTGATGCTGAACTAAATCATTCGGAGATTTCAAAGTTCTCAAAACAGGATGCTGATGCTTATCCAAGGTTCTATTGCTATGTGACTTCCAACTGTTTGCTAATACACGTATGATGAAATGCTGTGATCGAATTAGGGAAGGATCTGTTGCTTACTGGTTTATGCATCTCGACTTTCTATCTCCTCATAACTAATATGTGCTTATTTACGCTTAAATGATGAAAAACAATCTTCTTATGATTGTAGACTGTAAAACAACTTTCTGAATCAACAAGAGGAAAATAATTAGAGATCCAAAGAACCTCATTGATAGTGATTGTTCATATGCTTCTTTCATAATATAATCTGTTACCTTTCTCTGTTATTTATCTCCAGGTACGAGAAACAACTGGAGAACTTTTGCAAGTTTATGGACCCGCTAATAGATTCATCACCACCTGAAGTTCACCAAGGTGTTTCATCCTTTAATTCCCGATTGAAACATAAGTTACAAAAATCAGAATTTTGGGCCCATTGTCTGCATCAATCTGTCTCCATGGGTCAACAAGGGCTGGTGTAAGAATTCTTACCCTAATTCAAACCAAGAGTTTAATACCATCAAGTACTTGAATCTTTTTTTACTAAAAGGGAATACTATCATAAATCTAATGTATATCCCCTAAATTAAGTAAACTCATGTAGTTATTTATTTTCTTCTTACAGAGATTTTATGGACCTTTTACTCTCACCAGCATCAAATGTTTTGAATTGTTGGTTTGAGGTTGTTACTTTTTCCTCTTTCCTCAATGATTTTGAATCCAATATGTGATTTTGATATTAAGTACCAACATTTTAATCTTGTATATGTGCATTAAATACAGAGTGAGGTGTTGAAAGCGACACTTGCTACAGATGCAGTGATAGGAACAACCGTAAGTAACTAAGTACCAGTACCTTTTTCATTAATGCAATTTTTTAGTCAAACATCATCATGGTTGACTTTTTAATCCAGGGAAATACTCAAACACCAGGGAGTGGATATGTTTTGCTACATCATGTAATGGGAGAAACTGATGGTGACCGTGGAATTTGGTCGTAAGTATTACTGTTACATCATGTATGTAATGTTTATTATTAAATTAGTACTCTTTTTTCACCAAATAGCTGTGATCCATGTTTTATTAGATTTTTAAGTTTCCTTTTTTGTTTATTTGTATTTTGTTTCACATTCTTTGTGAGTGACATGAGTTTAGATATGTTGAAGGTGGAATGGGCTCGGTTTCTTTGGCCATTGGAAATGCTGCTAAGGAAGCTGGTGCCACCATAATCACAAATGCTGAGGTATGTTTTTTTTTTTTAAATAATTACTGTTTTCCTTTCATCACTACTTCATGGTTTAAAGATACCATTATACTTTAGAAGAAAATTTTATTTCTTTAAGATTTCCAATAATTTTGACATTTCTAAAAGGGTAAATTCCATAAAAACAACGGTACTTTTTTTTTTTTTTTTTTTTTTTTCCGGTTTAACCACTAAAAGAACTTTTTTCTGGTTTAACCACTGAGAGTTTGTTTTTTATTTTAGAAAAATACAGAACATAAAACTTTGGATTTACTGTTTGAACTTTTGTCTGGTTTAACCACTCGAAGAATTGATTTTTATGATTTAACCGGTAAAACTTTGAATTTTTCTAAAAAGACCAACTTTAACCGAAAAAGTATTTGTCCAATTGGTTGTTGCAATTCATTAATAAAAAAAACTTAGTTTTTTTTTTTGGAAATAAAAACAAGCTTTCAGTGGTTAAACTAGAAAAAAAAATCTTTCGGTGGTTTAACCATAAAAAAACCAAACTACAGTGGCTTATATGGAATTTGGCCTTTTTGAAACCAATTATTACTTTATAAATTCATTTGGGTTTTAACTCTCTTTAAATACCTTCTAAATCTCCAAAAAAATAATCACCATTTTAGTTAAATCCATAATATAAGTAAATTTCCTTGTCCTCATTGGCATAAAATCTCACAAATAAAGGACAAATCACAATTCTTGTCCTCAATCGTACATCTACATCAAATACCCATATTACCCTCAACACCTTAAGATTTTTCATTCATCTTTCAGGTATCAAAACTTATGATTGATGATTCAGGCACTGTAACTGGGGTAAGCTTTTTTATACATTTTCAAACCATCAATCATAATCAAAATTGGTCAACCTAACTTTGACTTTTTAGGTTACTTTAGCTGATGGAACACACGTACATTCTTCAGTTGTTTTATCAAACGCTACACCTTACAAAACTTTCATGGTAAGTTTTTTTTTTTTTCATTTCTTGATTAAATATTTTGTAACTTGAGCTACAAGTAATTACACCTTTTTCCAAATTGTGAAAACAGGAACTAGTACCCGAAAACAGTCTCCCTGATGATTTTTCACGTGCTGTTAAACACTCTGACTATAGTTCCGTAAGATTATTCTTTTTTTTTTTTTTTAATTGAATATTATTTTCTTGTAAATAAATTCATGATTATAATATTTATAACTTACTTTATCAAACAGGCAACCACTAAAATCAATTTAGCAGTTGACAAATTGCCACAATTCAAGTCATGCAATTTGGGTTATCCTGAAGCGGGCCCACAACATATGGGTACCATTCACATTGGTTCCGAGAGGTATATTCTATTTATTTCTACTTTTCCTTTTTTGCACTTTTTTATGTTTAGTTTAAAATTTAATTTCTTTTTATAGTGTTACAAAATTATCATCTTTTTTCTTTTAGTATGGAAGAGATTGATTTTGCATGTCAAGAAGCAATAAATGGTCTACCATCAAAAAGGCCTGTAATTGAAATGACAATTCCTTCAGTTTTAGACAAAACTATATCTCCACCAGGTATTTCTTATTGTACAAACTTGTAAATTTTTTAATTATTTATTTAAGTTTTGGTATCTCAAATAAAAAGAATTTTGAATGAAATTTTTTTTTTTTTTTTTTGTAGGCAAGCATGTTATCAACTTGTTTATTCAGTATACACCTTATAAACCTAATGATGGCAGTTGGGAAGATCCTGTATATAGAGTGAGTTTTTTATTTTCTAAATATACACTTGTATTAAGGACATTTATTTGTAAATTATTTAATTATAGAAAAATAGTGTGTTTTATGGTTTGACATTTGATTTTTAAAAAATAATCAACTGGTAACATTTTTTTGGTAGGAATCATTTGCGCAAAGATGTTTCAGATTAATTGACGAATACGCCCCTGGGTTCAGTTCATCGGTTATTGGGTATGACATGTTGGCTCCACCAGACCTTGAAAGAATAATCGGTCTCACAGGTAAATTGAATATATGGAGAAAAATTTAAAAAAAAAAAAAAAAAAAAGCCTTCATATTCTACAAGGAATCATGCATAATTCGTCCAAAGGGGTAAATTTGTAATTTGTTGAAAAACATTGGATTTGACAGGTGGCAACATCTTCCATGGAGCAATGGGGTTGGATTCTCTTTTCCTAATGAGACCTGTAAAAGGATGGTAAATGTCAACCATTGGTCCTCTCTATTCATCATATTGTTTTACATTTTTGGTCCCTAAATATAGCTAATTTTTGCAATTTTGGTCCTTATACGAGGTTATCATAATGTTTTTGGTTTCTGTTTCAATTAAAATGACTATATTTTTGGGACCAAATACATTACCAGAACCTCAAATAACGACCAAAAGTGCAATAAAAACTCTTGGGACCAAAATAGCAAAAATCAGCTATACTTAGGGACCAAAAATGTAATTTATTCTTTTGTTAATTTTGGAATGTAATTCAGGTCAAATTATAGAACACCAGTGAGAGGATTGTATCTATGTGGGAGTGGGGCCCATCCTGGTGGGGGTGTGATGGGTGCACCAGGGCGGAATGCTGCTCGTGTGGTTATAGAGGACATCAAAGGGTAAAATGGTAATTTACTACTCATTCAACCATCACCATGAGTAAGGGGATACTGACGACAAACGTACGTCAACAAAATTGCATCAACAAAAGTCTTGGGTTTTTACTAAAGGTGTGAGTGTTGTTATTTTTTGGATTTTATTATTTATCATCATTGATTTTAGTCTAGTACTAACATGTAGTGTTACTTCATCTATTTTTTCATAACAAATCTTTTTTATTTATTCATCACCTGTGTCTTAGTTTCATCATTTTGTTGGAAATTTCGTGAAGGAATATGACGTTAAGTTGCTTTTCCATGGGATAATTACAAAAATGATACAAAAAAAATGAAGTGTATGTATTTAAGATATTGACCACCTTGTACATCTTTATAACAAGGCGACCACCTATTTCTCCAAAATGGTATTTGTGGAATGTCATGAATTTGTAAAAAGCCATATTTTTTTAAATCAATCGTTAGACATAGTCTTGTTTGAATTTCATGTTAGGTACTATATGTGTATAAAACAGTTATTTCACAAAATAAAGATATCTAAATATGATGTTTGAAGCCAGATAGTACCTAACTTTTTGTTGCGATAACACTAACTTTTCAATACTGCTAAAAAAATCTAAGTTGGAATGTTGTGAATCCAAGTATTTTTTTAATTTTTCATGTTGACTTTCAACTCTGCTATTAGTGTCATTGTGAAAGTCTACAATTTGGATAATCAAAATGGATGCAAAGTTTCCCTTGTATTTAACCAACCAGACTCGATTGAGGCAATCGAGGACACTTGATTAAACAAGTAAATGGTTAGTATATTATTATACACCATCCTAATCACACATTAAAATAATTTTTGACACATACCTAATAGGTTTTGTCTTTGTTCTTTTAATAACAACCACATATCCAAGAGATCGTGCTACATTTTACATTCGCTTTATTAAATTTTCACAATTGCTAAACACATGAAGAATGAAAAAAAATCAAAATATAAAATTTGGTAAGCCTTACAAACATACAACGTCTAAAAAATATATTAAAGCTATCCATAAAAATAATACATGGTCAGCATGAAAACTATCAATTGTCTATATAGGTTTTTTAAATGTATGATCAACTGATGTGTATAGAATGGTGAAAGTCTTTGGTTTAATAAAAGTCGTCTTCTCGCAGTTTACTAGATGATGAAATTTGCATTGCGCATTCGATTCATTTTATAAGTACATGTTTTTTTAGCTTTTGCATTATGAAGATGCCCTATCAATTATAAAAGCAAGATTTTGCTTTACGTGAATCATGAGATTTGTTTTTGTTTCAATCACGCCCTTTAATTATAAAAATGAAGAAGCCCCGTTTCATTATTAACTAATTTGCATAAATGGTCCATGAAATTCATAAGATTGTACAAATAATGAGATCTCAATTATTTTGTAACTAATTTGCATCAATGGCCATTGAAGTTATTAGGATTGTACAAATGAAAATATTATTTGAACAACTCTTTGTACAACACAAATTAGAAGGATTGTATAAATTCAAACTGACTGTATAAATTTGAACAGATCTTTGTACAACACAAAAAAATATTATTGGAAAAATAGTTAATATTACATAATAAAAATAAGGATATAATAAATTAAAAAAAAAAACAAAAAAAAAAAAAAACAAAAGTTTAAGAAAAAAAAATTAGGGGATACAATAAGTAATTAGAAGTGTACAATATGTAAAGAAGTTTGATTGATATTAGGATGTACAATTAGTCATGAGGATACTTATAATAGCATCATTTGGTAAATGAAATAAATTTATAGGCTTTTAGTCATTCAAAATAATAATAATAATAATTTTATAGGTTAATTTAAATAAATGTAGGATAATTTTGACTTTTTAGGCATGCTCAGGCAGGCCCGTTCCTGAGGGTGGTCAACACGGGCGACCGCCCAGGGCCCATCGTCTTGGAGGGCCCAAAAATTGTATGTCCAATATAATATATATGTATATATTTATCTTCTAACAAATACAAGTTGTTGAATATTTTTATAATTTTTTAAAGCAAATGGTACTTAGGGGATAAGAATTTTTAATAAATTATTAGATGGACTGAAATTGTTACATCTTAATATGAATTATATAAGGATCAAGGTTATGACAATAGTTCCAAATATTGAAGGAAAACACCAAGTTATTAAAAAAAACGACTACTTGTAATTGTTATAGCTATATGTATCTATAAAACTATTATTATGAAAAACGCTAGAAAACATTTTTTTTATAAATGGTTTTGCTAATTTTTTTTAGGGGCCTTTGTTTCTCCTCTCGCCCCGGGCCCAAAAAAAGTTTGGACCGGCCTCGTGCTCATGATTCGTAACAACTTTGTGGAATATTAACAATATATTGGTTATAAATACCACAATTTAGTGAAAGCCAAATCATACCTTTAAGCGTAAATTCTTCCATCCAAAAATGAGTTCACAAAACGAGAAAATATTTTTCTGTAGTCTAGGGTGTGAGAAGATATGCTATTAGATTTGATGAGACGTTTTTCTTTTTCGAAAAAACCTCCTTTAACAAGGGTGTAAGGACCAAAAAATATGTCTAAATGGAAAGTAAGAAGTAAATGAATAATTAGTAAGTAATTATTCAGATTTTTGAGAAAATTGTATTTTGGTAATTTTTCAGTTAGTATCGCAAAGTGAAAAGATACTTATTTTCATTATAATGAAGTAAATGAGATAGAATGAAAGTATATGTATGAAGTATAAAGAATAAAGAGTAAAAGTTTAGTTGAAAAGTGTAAAACGACCGAAAAAGGCATTTTCGTCATTTTGAAGTATCTAATCTCATAATGAGATTTTTATGTGTTGGTATATTAAGTTTATCTATATGGAAAAACTCTAAAACATAATACTTTTAAGATATTATGTGAGTTTTGTGCCTTAAGTGAAATGTTTGGAAGTTGAGGGACCAAATGGTCATTTCATGAAAGATATGAGGTATAAAGAGGTGATCTCTCCCCTTGCAGCCATAACTCACGAAAATGTAGAGAAAAAGGAGAGGGGGATGGCGATTCTTGAGAAATTCGTGAAGGATTGAGTGCTAGTAACGTTAGATGATCGAATTCCTTGAATTCTTAGTTCATATAAAATATGATTTCACCATTTCTAGTTAGAAAACCCGTTTAGGGTTCATGGCCGAATTTCATATGTTGGAGGAGGAGTAATTCCTATGATTCCAAGTAGTTATATTATGTTTCTAGTCACCTTATGATCGCTATCCAACATATAGATAGTTTGGAATCATGGTTTGATGAATTTGATTCTTATGAACCCTAGAAATTGGGGGGTTTATGATCAAAGTGTTAATTGAATGTAATTATGTGGTTATAATGATGTTTATGGATGAAATAAACCCATCTAAGAGGTTTCCAACCGATTCCAAGTAATCAAGAAGAAGTTAGAATGAAATAGGAATTAGAAGGGTGGAATGGAATTAATGATTCCACGGATCAAATCCATATGAATTAATAAAAGTAGTCATGATTTTATGATGAATTAAGTATGTTTTGGGTTGTAAAACCCTAAATTAATCATCCCTTGGTTGTATAAATATATAGATGGAAGTTGGAAAGAAATAAACTCTTGTATTAGAATAGATGTGCACATGAGCTTCCTTATAGCTCTTGTGACATCCTATGGTCTTAACCATTAATTCATAAACTAAACAAGCCTTAATGAGAATAAAAAATATGTTCTTGACGTGCTAGAAGGTTAATAGAACCTATTGGTAACGTTTGGTTAAGTTTGGGAACAACGGAACCAAGAAATGAACTAAAGTTGCAAGAAAGAACAAAAAAATTGGGGTGAAAATCTGGTCTATAGCATCACACGACCCGTGTGGAAGTGTAGGGTTATGCAACCCGTAAGTCTAAGGGTCCTACATGACCCGAATTCATACAATTCACTCCCATTATTGCCCTATTTGTGTATTTTGATCCCCTAACTTCTAGTATAAGCATAATATAGTGTGAAAACATGAAAAATGAGTATAGTAGGACATGGGTTAAGTGGTCTTTACATGTTGTTAATGTTGGATTAGGTGTCTAAGCCATGACTTATAATTTATATTTACCTATTAAATAGAAGCAAAGTCCATTTGGGTTGCCCTCATAGCTGGAGGTTTGGTGGAAAGTTCGGTAGAGAGAAAGGTTGGTTTATTATGGGATTAATAAATCAATAGAAATAAAAGATATGGTTTGTTAATATATTAAAGTGATAATATATTAATTAGAAACTATGTTGATTGATTAATAATTAATCAGAAATTAATTGGATTAATTTCTGTGGCATTAATTAGATTAATCAGGAGGTCAGGGATTAAAGTCGTACAAATTCAATAGTTGAATTGCGGCGCGCGGCGCGCCAATGTAAAGGCCGCGACGCGCGTACATATTCGTACGAATTCAATAGTTGAATTGCGCCGCGCGGCGCGCAAACGATCTGGCCGCGGCGCGCGTACAAATAATCCGGAAAATGGGTTGCGGCTAGGGTTTTTAGCTTTACCCTTTGATTCCCTATAAATAGGGAACCCTAGACCTCATTATCAGTTGCTCATTTCTATTATTCTCTCTGGAATTTTCGTGACCTTCCTCTGGCTCCCTGGGTGTGATCTCATTTGAGGCAGGACACTTGTGCTGCTTAGCTTCAAGATTAAAACTAAAGGTTAGTTTTTTCTTATTTATTCTTTTAGTTAATTTTTGTTTGGCCTTTAGGAATTAGTTACATGTTCAAAGTAAGAAAACATAGATCTTTTCTAGGTTGCATGTGAACTTAGGTTATTTAGTTCATGGTTGCAGAAAACCTTTCAGTTAAGACCTTACATTTTTAATAAGAATGTTAATGAACTCCTTAGGTAATTGAGGAGTAAAGTTCATGGAATGGAAGGGACAAGGGAATGGAGTAATCCTAGTTAGACTTCTCTAACTAGCCAATGTGAGTACATGTAGCTTTTACCCACTTTGAGATACATGGCAAATATTATGAAATATTTATTTATGATTTCTACATGAAAAGATGAATATTTGTTAATACTTATATTATGTTGATAAGTATTATGTGAGATAATGATATTGGTGTTCTAATGGGGATACCATATTATGAATGGTATATGAATGATAAGTAAGATATAAGTAATGGTATAAGAAATTGTATTTGTCTTGTAGCCTTAAAAATACATAGAAGTAATGATGATGTGATAGAAAGAGTATATGTAAAAGTAAAAAAAAATGGTATGAAAGGCAATAAGGTAGATGGGGATATAACTCTCCATAAATAATGAGTAATGAGGTAAAGTATATGTGTTACCATATAACCTTAAAAGATAGTATAAATGATATAGATGAAGAAGTAAAACATTGGGGACATAACTCCAATCATGAAATGAGATGTGATGAATTGGTGAAATCGGGGACTTAACTCCTCGTAGTAATGGTATAGTGAAATAAAGTGATTATCTTGGTTGTGTATATGTATGTTAAGTAATTGATATATAATGTAGGATACGAAGGCAATGTATGCATGAAAAGAATGAATGAAAGGTGGGTGGAATGTATTGACATGAAATACAATAGTTATGAGATTAACGCATTAAAAGCAAGGTTGTAAAAATCGTTTGACGGTAGATTGGCGGTCGAGTGGGGTTAAGGGATTAATCGGGGATTAGTCGGGGATTAATCAGAGACCCTAAATTATAAATGAATTCATTTAAAAATATATAAATATAAAAAATAACAAAGTTTGATTCATTTTATTTCGAGATGCACATCAAAGATTATTCATTTGTTTATTTTTATTCTTTAATATTGATTTTTTTTCAGTATTCTTGAGTTACTAGAGAGTGTTTGTGTCATCATTTAAAAATAAAAAAATAAAAATAAAATAACAATTTTAAAAAAATTAAAAAAATGACCTCCAAGACCGATTAATCGGCCGCCAAGACGGATTTTTGCAGCAAACCGCCAAGCTAACCGATTAGGCCTAATCGTAATCGGTTGAAGACCGCCAAGCGACTACTCGCCGATTAATCGGCCGCCAATGCCGATTTCTGCAACACTAATTAAAAGTGAATTGTGTAAATAGCATGTATAGACTATTTATATAATTGCAGTGTTATGAGTTATGAAAGTTGAGTCTATGAGCTAAAGATGAATGTAAAATTAATGTAGTCCGAATCAGGATCTAACCCGAGAGAAGGGGGATCAATCAGGATCTTACCCGCTTGAAGGGTGATCAACTAGGACCTTACCCGTCTGAAGGGGGGTCAGAAGACACTACTGGGATGTTATTTCCCTTCGCCAAAGTAGTTGTCTTTAGCACACCTTATGGTTGGATTTGTTCTATACCATGAAAGGAGATAAAACTAGCATGCCCTTATGGTTAGTTGTTCTATGCCATGAATGTAACGTCCCAAATTCCGTAATAAATTTTTCATTTTAAAAGCGATTTACATACATAAAAAGGTTTGCCAACTAAAACCATTCAAATTAAAACTTAGTATTTAAACATATAAAACGTATCTATCAAAACATTTACAAACATCACCCAGCGAAAGACTTTAATCGTTGAAACCCTCAAATGCAGTACAGTCGCGCCGTGCTCCAAGCTCAAGCCAGTAATTACCTAAAAAATATTTAGGGTAAAAGGGTAAACACAAAGCTTAGTGAGTTCCCCAAAAATACCACACGATCCATCACATAAACATCGTCATCGACTTTTGTCTACAAACATCGTCATCGGCTTTCGCCAAAAAACATCGTCATCGGCTCTCACCGGCAAACATCGTCATCGGTTCTCAAGCCGGCACTGTCGGCCCACACTCCGACAGCCTTCGATTTTCATCGGCAAGCACGTAAAGCACAGATAATCACATTATTACACAAAGTAATAAAGACTATCTACGCATGTAACATCACCTATAGTATAGTGAGAAGACTCACCTGATTCGCAACCACACATTAGACAACACTCCACGCGAGTATCCTCAGATCCCGACAATACACACTTCCTAACAAGGATAAATCTCACTTAGAACTTCCTAAATCCCAAACATGATAAAACTATAAGACCGGCATCCAAAACTCTCAAATCTGACCAAAAGTTAAACTAGTCAAAAAGCCAACGGTCAACGGTCAAAGTCAACAGTCGAAGTTAGCACCGCTAACTCCCCTGTTTATTCCAAAACTCCATTAAGACTGAAGGCACAACTCCAAGGGTTGTTACCAACAGTCCTTTAACTTACAAAAACGTAACTTTAACCACCAATCCTAGCCAAACAAGCTCATGGTGACAAATTGTCACACCCCCAAACCACAATGGCGGAAACGTCTGAGGGTGGATGACTTCATGAACAGTATCACAACAACGTTTGTACAATAGTGATCAAAGCAAACACATCCATCATATACATAATTGTAAATGTTACAATAGTTCAAAAGATTGTATGTTTTGAATACAATTACAATATGATATCAAAATACATAGTATGACGCCATAGCGACCCATCGTCAAAGGTTGTAGTTACCCTATCAATTTCCTGAGAATACAAGTAGTTTGAAAGAGTGTCAACATTATGTTGGTGAGTTCATAAGATTTTTGTATGAGAAAATCCATAATCCTTTTTCCTTGTAGAAAGATAGTGTTTGAAACCAGAAAATCCAATATTTTCTTATAAATGAGTAGTAGTCTTAAAACCCAAAGACCGAAAATGTATAGGTATTTGTATACTTGAAAATAGTATTACGTAGTTTTATTCTTGTATAAAACCGTGTAAATAGGTGTTTACTGGTAGTCGAATCGTAGATTTAATTCCACAAAAGTTGTATGTATAAGTAAACCGTACTTATATTTATATCTTTGATAAAACATAGTTTTAATTCCCATAGAATCAGTGTGTATAAGTAAAACCATACTTATATTTGTAACTTGTAAAAATGTAGTTTTAATACCATAAAACTTGTATGAGGAATCTCTTTCCTTGTAAAATGTAGTATTGTAATCCAAGAAAATCCAATATTTTCTTATGAATGTATCCAAGTCCTTAAAACCCAAGGACTAAAATGTATAGCATAGTTTGTAGTATAAAGCCATTGAAAATGTATATTTCCACGTAAACAATTTAATAAGTTGATTTCCCATGCGAGACGTCCTATAACCATACTGTGACCATGTAGGCCTGCTTCGACGTTCTTCAGGCGTCAGACTGTTATGACATTTGTCACCTCAGACCCGTCGGTCTAGCTGTAGCTAGCAGCTCAGGTGCGGGGTTGTCAATCCCGTATAGATCTATAAACAAATATCACGCTCTCTTACCGAGACTCTGATTATAAATTTCAGGACTTATAGTATGTACTTAAGTAAGCACTGTGAAGACCCGTCTCACAAAAATGTATGTATCAATCAACTTGTTAAAGTTTGTATATGAAAAACCTTTGTATTTGTCCATTATCATTTTTCCCATGATAATATAGTAATGTATAACAATTATATATTTTATATAATTATTTGTCCTCTTTAAAACGTCTTAGTAACATTTGTATCAACAAACTATTCCTATAATAGTTTATTTTTAGTATTCCGTTGTGAAAAGCATATATTTACAAATATATGTGAAATAACTTATTTAGATGGTTATAAAGAACTTCTTTTAAGATATATTCTCCACAATAGTGGTGTAATAAATTGGTTATACCCTTTATTAATTCCAATATAATATTTCATGACTATCAAATAAAGAACGGTCAGGTAGAAGATCAAATGAGGAGGCAGGACCCTTTCAGCGTATAAGCCTTTCGGAAATCCAACAACCTAGCCCAAATGATCGGCCTAGACACCGCTCTCGTAAGTAGATCATTCAATATTATATTTTGGAACTATAATTGAATTGTTGTCATAATGATGTTTACAAAATTCACATTTTGTTTACTATTGTTACAAGTGAGTATAAATAACTATTTTTATAGTATAACTTGTATTCACCCCCTTAAAAACTTGAATAAAGATAAAAAGAAGGGGTATGAACTCACCTCAATGTCGACTAGAATCTTATCGCCAATTGTTGTTAGATCGCCCGACTCTTCGTGCTTCTAACTCGAACTCACTATATTTATAACTAAAATAGCTTCTTCTAACGCTTATTCTTCGTATATTTCTATGTATATCGAAGAATCTTCTAACAATACTATCTAGTGATATAGAGATCGAGATTTGAGGTGTGAAGAAATGAGAGGATTGAAGCCTCTATTTATAGTAAATTTATTTTCGTATAGCGGCCCTCAAGATACAAATATTTGATGATTATAGCTTTTAAAATTTATTTATGACAAAACATACCCTTAAAATACTCTTTAAATAGATTTAATAGTTTTTATATAAAATAAATGATTTTTGTTTATAAAAATATAATCTACGAAAATCGTAGTTTAATAATATCAACTTTTTAACTAAAAGTCCTTAACGAATTAACGAAAGGGTATTAGTTGTAAGTTTAATAAAAATATAGGGTTTAAATGTAAATACAATTTCATTTTAAAGAAAAAGAAAATATTAAATATAAAACTAATTTCAATAATATTACATTTTGACGTCAGGTTGTTCGTATCGACGATACGGTTTTGATGGTAAATTTTTCGTTTTACAAAACGACATAATATTTTTGATAAACTTAACAATACGTATTGTAGGGTTCAAAATGAATATATGAATTCTTAAGGGTAAAATCTATAAATTGAATAAATAATGAAGTGAGACCCACTTTATATAATAATAATATTATTTTTTTCAAAGATTTTGAAAACACAACTGCAAAGCCGTGTGTTTCTTCATTTGACCAAAGAATATATATATATATATATATATATATATATATATATATATATATATATATATATATATATATATATATATATATATATATATATATATATATATATATATATATATATATATATATATATATAAATCAAACGTCGCTTTCAAGTTAAATTAAACGTTTATTTATCCTAACTTTTTATATATAACGTTTGGTAAAAATATGAATACATATTCGGATCCGTCATATTTTTATCTGCGTTTCGATATAAATTTTTTTTATATATTAAAAACATCTAGATTAGCAGTGTTTGGTCGTATAATTGACTTGAATTAACATACTTAGTATTATAATATCAAATAATACATCGTAGAGATTATAAAATTTACATTTCAATATATTGACCTAACGTACGCTCTGGTTGACTTGAGTTGACTTTCATTGACTAATTTGACAGTTGTCACATTATCTACCCGTTAGAAGGAATTTCGTCCCGAAATTTGGTACTTTGAATAGATCCTCAAGGGTTTGGGAAGAGATGTGTGTATTTGAGTTTCATATGGTCCTCACGTTCCTAGGTAAATTCAGGTCCACGCTTGGTGCTTCCTAGTTTTCAATTGCTTTGATTTTGGGGTGTAATGTCGTGATATTTTCGATAAGTAACTTGAGTTAATCCTAGTATAAATAAGAGTTACTAGTTTGTTACATGAATTAGGAGGATTAGAAACTCATTTAGAAGGAGTTTAAACCTTAAAGATATTGAAGAGGAATTACACGCGTCCTCCCGGTTCGTGTATTGAAACTGTTTTAGCCTTGTAGGAGTTACACGGGTCGCGTTTATGAAAACAGTTTGTGTTCTAGTTACCATAACATCCAGTAGTATCCAATAGACTTACACGGGTCGGTATCAGAGTATGGGTTGGATTTTAAAAGTGAACGACGCTAACTTTAAAGTTTAATGTCGCTAACCTTCTTCAGGGGAGTTATTCGGGCAGTGAACCAAAAATTCCCTAGGCGATTTTCAGAGCAAAAGATGTGAAATTTTTGTCATTTTGATCAAGGGTTTTGCGTAGAAAAAAAAATTTGGGATGGTTGGATTTAATACCCGAAATGCATTCTCGAGTTCTTAATTGACATGGGTAATGATCTTAAGTGTTAGGGTTTCAAACCCTAGATGTCCAAATCTGAAAGTATGCATCGATTCACCTCATATGTAGGTTGCTAATATATGTCGTATCGAGTCCTTGTTACAATATTGTGATGTTTTAATAGTTGATTTGGTAAAATCATGAAATTAGGAGTTTCATATGATATTCTCTAATTGTGATTTGTATTAGCTATTGATTTCTTAATCATTTGAGTTAAGTAATATGGAAATGCCTAAACATGTTAAAGATATGATATGTGATGTCATTTTACAGGAATACTAGTAGGATGGAAGGAAACATGTAAGATACAGATGAACCATGAGCTGTACTGATGTCAGATGAGTAGGTTCCAGTTCATTATTTATGAATAAACTATTATTGAAGTAACTGTTCATTGAACTATTTCCGTTATCAGAAAATATATTAAAAAAAATGTCTTTTCGTTATCCCGTCCTCATCGGAGTCAAGCCGCGAATTTGGAAAAAGATATCACTTAGGGTAGTGAAAAGATTGCACATACTGTAGGTATTTTGAATTTCGGTAATAAGAACGTGGGTTGTCCTTTCAGTTCCAGCTGTAAGATACTATATAAACGGGTATGTAGTATCATTTGTATCTAAGATCTTTTCAGTCTCATTCTTTCCTACTACCAGTTTATTCTTATATAATCTCAGATTTCCAATCGAGGCATGGAAAACAGATCTCATATGGAAAACTTGTCAGACGCTGAGCGGAATTTCCTAAGGGAAGAGGGTACCTCCCTATCGTTTAATCAGATACCTCTACTGGAGTCTGGTAGTTATAATATCCTTAACTCTTTTTATTTATTATTCATTTCTCTAGCGTTTTGATTTTGTTTTAAACTATGTGAGGTATAGATTTTCCAGATATATTACCGCTGGATCAACTTCAAGATGATCCTGAAGTTTTTCCTCTGATGAGTATTCTCCCTGAAGATCCACTGCCTTTAAATCAAAACATCGCTGTTGGGCAATCTCAATATATACTTCCAGGTTAAGTCATTTTGTTAAACTTTATGTTTATTTTGCTTAATTATCAAACATATGTTATACACAGATCCATTTGTAGATGATCTTACTAATGATAATCTAAGCATGAACGTGCCCATATTGCATAGTGGAGTAGATCTAACAAATCAGGGGTTTCAAACTGACATTCAAAATCAGGATCAAATACAGCCGATCCATGATGACACTATCGGGCTTGCTTCAGCGAATCCTGAGTCCGTGGGTGGCTTTCAATATCAGGATCATTTTCAATTGATCCAAAGTAACTTAGAAAGTTTCAAGAATGGGAATTCTGGGTTCATGGTTGATTCTGGAAATCAAGAACTATTACCCATAATAGGTAACAATGAAAGTGTTAGTAATCAGGATCATACACAGTTGATCCAAAATGAAAACGTGTCAGCCTCGATTCCAAGAACCTATGAAATTCGTAGAAAAAGGGGTTCTAGAGATGCGTTGAGTAAGGAAACAATATCCATGCATTTTGACAAGCCCATTTTGGAAGCTGCAAGAGAACTCAACGTTGGATCAACACAGTTGAAGCAACGCTGTAGAGAATTAGGTATCAAAAGCTGGCCTCGACGAAAGATTAAGAGTCTACAAACTCTTATTAACCATACTCAGGTTAAGAATTGTATTTATTTTCCCCAATTTTAATACCATGAGATTGTAATGACTGGAAGTATTTATGCAACAGGAATCGGATAATAATCCTAGTAAAGCAGACGTAATACTTGGTCTAGAGAACGAGAAAAGAGCAATAATTGAGGGTTCCAGTTCGAAGATAACTGATACCACAAAAAGATTGAGGCAAGCTGCCTTTAAGGCTGTTTACAAGAAAAGAAAGGTTCAGAAGAGGGAGGAAGCTTCATCAGGGACCCATACACAGCAACAATCTCTGCCTTCTGTTTCTGCTATGAGTGGTTTTAACCATGATTTTCTCAAGATCGCAAGCGAAGAGAACCCAGAAGACTTGGCAGGTGACATAGCCCGCCTTCGGCTTTCAGATTGAATTTATGCCAATATTAGTTTAATGGAGCTGTTGGTAGGGATGATGGTAGGTTTTCGATAATAGTTATTGGTCAGGTATTATCGAATTGTCAGGTCTACTATGTAAGGATAGGGGTATAAGAGGTACATAAAGTGTCTAGATGTATGGTTCTATAGTATTATAAAATACTACTATAGTATTTTAGCTTTATATTTTGTTTTAGAGTTTCTTTGTATATGGTTCTTCGTAAGTTTTTAGACTTGTTGTTCACTACGACTATTTCTAAGTACATGTTAGTCATACCTTGGACAAATACAGTTGATCAGGCTCTATTTGTCCTAGGTATGATTACATAACTACCTAGGCCTACTCGTAGTGTTCAACTCATCTTATTACTCTTCTATTGTTCCGGTTATGACACTGTTCTAATATGTATGTACTTGTACGTATACTTTATAAAAATATCATTGTATTTTAAAGTATACTTTGTACATATTGTTTTAGAGAGTTTTAGTCCCATTGTATTTATAGTTGTATATCTTAAATGGATTGATATACTTAGTTCACTATAAACAATGCTCTGATACCAATCTATCACACCCTCAAACCACGATGGCGGAAACGTCTGAGGGTGGATGACTTCATGAACAGTATCACAACAACGTTTGTACAATAGTGATCAAAGCAAACACATCCATCATATACATAATTGTAAATGTTACAATAGTTCAAAAGATTGTATGTTTTGAATACAATTACAATATGATATCAAAATACATAGTATGACGCCATAGCGACCCATCGTCAAAGGTTGTAGTTACCCTATCAATTTCCTGAGAATACAAGTAGTTTGAAAGAGTGTCAACATTACATTGGTGAGTTCATAAGATTTTTGTATGAGAAAATCCATAATCCTTTTTCCTTGTAGAAAGATAGTGTTTGAAACCAGAAAATCCAATATTTTCTTATAAATGAGTAGTAGTCTTAAAACCCAAAGACCGAAAATGTATAGGTATTTGTATACTTGAAAATAGTATTACGTAGTTTTATTCTTGTATAAAACCGTGTAAATAGGTGTTTACTGGTAGTCGAATCGTAGATTTAATTCCACAAAAGTCGTATGTATAAGTAAACCGTACTTATATTTATATCTTTGATAAAACATAGTTTTAATTCCCATAGAATCAGTGTGTATAAGTAAAACCATACTTATATTTGTAACTTGTAAAAATGTAGTTTTAATACCATAAAACTTGTATGAGGAATCTCTTTCCTTGTAAAATGTAGTATTGTAATACAAGAAAATCCAATATTTTCTTATGAATGTATCCAAGTCCTTAAAACCCAAGGACTAAAATGTATAGCATAGTTTGTAGTATAAAGCCATTGAAAATGTATATTTCCACGTAAACAATTTAATAAGTTGATTTCCCATGCGAGACGTCCTATAACCATACTGTGACCATGTAGGCCTGCTTCGACGTTCTTCAGGCGTCGGACTGTTATGACATTTGTCACCTCAGACCCGTCGGTCTAGCTGTAGCTAGCAGCTCAGGTGCGGGGTTGTCAATCCCGTATAGATCTATACACAAATATCACGCTCTCTTACCGAGACTCTGGTTATAAATTTCAGGACTTATAGTATGTACTTAAGTAAGCACTGTGAAGACCCGTCTCACAAAAATGTATGTATCAATCAACTTGTTAAAGTTTGTATATAAAAAACCTTTGTATTTGTCCATTATCATTTTTCCCATGATAATATAGTAATGTATAACAATTATATATTTTATATAATTATTTGTCCTCTTTAAAACGTCTTAGTAACATTTGTATCAACAAACTATTCCTATAATAGTTTATTTTTAGTATTCCGTTGTGAAAAGCATATATTTACAAATATATGTGAAATAACTTATTTAGATGGTTATAAAGAACTTCTTTTAAGATATATTCTCCACAATAGTGGTGTAATAAATTGGTTATACCCTTTATTAATTCCAATATAATATTTCATGACTATCAAATAAAGAACGGCTAGGTAGAAGATCAAATGAGGAGGCAGGACCCTTTCAGCGTATAAGCCTTTCGGAAATCCAACAACCTAGCCCAAATGATCGGCCTAGACACCGCTCTCGTAAGTAGATCATTCAATATTATATTTTGGAACTATAATTGAATTGTTGTCATAATGATGTTTACAAAATTCACATTTTGTTTACTATTGTTACAAATGCGTATAAATAACTATTTTTATAGTATAACTTGTATTCTCCCCCTTAAAAACTTGAATAAAGAAAAAAAGAAGGGGTATGAACTCACCTCAATGTCGACTAGAATCTTATCGCCAATTGTTGTTAGATCGCCCGACTCTTCGTGCTTCTAACTCGAACTCACTATATTTATAACTAAAATAGCTTCTTCTAACGCTCATTCTTCGTATATTTCTATGTATATCGAAGAATCTTCTAACAATACTATCTAGTGATATAAATATCGAGATTTGAGGTGTGAAGAAATGAGAGGATTGAAGCCTCTATTTATAGTAAATTTATTTTCGTATAGCGGCCCTCAAGATACAAATATTTGATGATTATAGCTTTTAAAATTTATTTATGACAAAACATACCCTTAAAATACTCTTTAAATAGATTTAATAGTTTTTATATAAAATAAATGATTTTTGTTTATAAAAATATAATCTACGAAAATCGTAGTTTAATAATATCAACTTTTTAACTAAAAGTCCTTAACGAATTAACGAAAGGGTATTAGTTGTAAGTTTAATAAAAATATAGGGTTTAAATGTAAATACAATTTCATTTTAAAGAAAAAGAAAATATTAAATATAAAACTAATTTCAATAATATTACATTTTGACGTCAGGTTGTTCGTATCGACGATACGGTTTTGATGGTAAATTTTTCGTTTTACAAAACGACATAATATTTTTGATAAACTTAACAATACGTATTGTAGGGTTCAAAATGAATATATGAATTCTTAAGGGTAAAATCTGTAAATTGAATAAATAATGAAGTGGGGCCCACTTTATATAATAATAATATTATTTTTTTCAAAGATTTTGAAAACACAACGGCAAAGCCGTGTGTTTCTTCATTTGACCAAAGAATATATATATATATATATATATATATATATATATATATATATATATATATATATATATATATATATATATATATATATATATATATATATATATATATATATATATATATATAGAGTAAAGTTCAATTGAGAACCTAAAAAAGCCTAGGAACCTAGAACCCATTTTATGAACTTTTTTTCTACACAATATTTTTCAAAAAAAATATACCAAAATTTTTGTTATGATGCATCTAGAAGATATCAAAAAAAAAATTCAAAAAAAATCATTTTTTTAATTTTTTTTTCATATGGGTTTAGGGTTTAGGGTTTAGGGTTTAGGGTTTAGGTTTAGGGTTTAGGTATAGGGTTTAAGGTTTAGGGTTTAGGGTTTAGGGTTTAGGGTTTAGTTTTAGGGTTTAGGGTTTAGGTTTAGGGTTTAGAAATCTCTTAGACACTTTAAATAAAAAAATTGGATGTAAAAAAAATCATTTTTTTTATTTTTTTTCATATGGGTTTAGGGTTTAGGGTTTAGGTTTAGGTTTAGGGTTTAGAAATCTCTTAGACTCTTTAAATAAAAAAATTGGATGCAATTTTTTTTTAAAAATATTGTGTAGAAAAAAAGTTCCTAGGTTCCTAGGTTTTTTTAGGTTCTCTCATGATCTCGACCCTATATATATATATATATATATATATATATATATATATATATATATATATATATATATATATATATATATATATATATATATATATATATATATATATATATATATATATAAAATCAAACGTCGCTTTCAAGTTAAATTAAACGTTTATTTATCCTAACTTTTTATATATAACGTTTGGTAAAAATATGAATACATATTCGGATCCGTCATATTTTTATCTGCGTTTCGATATAAAATTTATAACATTCCGAAGAGTTTTGACTTTTTACCGTTCACTATTCACGTCGGTCACTATTCACGATGTAATTTTTTTTTATATATTAAAAACATCTAGATTAGCAGTGTTTGGTCGTATAATTGACTTGAATTAACATACTTAGTATTATAATATCAAATAATACATCGTAGAGATTATAAAATTTACATTTCAATATATTGACCTAACGTACGCTCTGGTTGACTTGAGTTGACTTTCATTGACTAATTTGACAGTTGTCACACAAATCTAGTTCCAAAATGAATATTAACAAACTTGAACTTCATCTAAAACCATAATAAGACTAGGCTAAGGTTTTTCTCATGGATTCAGAAGCTAAAAGAAGAAGAACTCATTCCTTAGTTCCTAAATCCCACCTTATTCCAGGAGATGGAGCCATCATCGTCTCAAGAAGTTCTTACAAACATCATAACTCCAATTTCACCTAAATATATTCAAAGAGACAGAGATTAAACATTTACAATGGTCCAGAACATTAAGGAAATCAGATCTCCTTGTTCACACAAGCATCCTTAGCACCTTTGCTTCCTTCTTTTCATCCATAAACCTTCAAAGCTTCAAGGAGATGATGCAAGAACATCCATGGAGGCTAAAGATAGTTTTCCTAAGGTTTTCTATGGGTTGGACTGATTTGCTTCGGACCCCAAATAAGTTATGAACTTAAAAATGGCATTGGACCCCTAAAATATGGATCTTTCCCGCTCAGACCATATTAGCGGCGTTAACATTGAAGTTAGCATCGCTAACTTCGAGCCAGGCCAAAACAGATTCTGCAGATTGACCAGATTAGCGGCGCTAATATTCTTTTTCCCATTTTTTGATTGTTGTCTTCTATTTAACTGCTATTTCCTCGATACCTGGTTCCGGGCTTTACACTTTGACTCTTGAAACTCGGAACTTGATTTTTCGGAATTAGGGTCTTACAATGAAGGGAGATGATATTAGCACGCCCTTAAGGATAGATTTGTTTTATTCCTTGAAGGGAGAGGAAACTGAGAACACACTCACATATAGATTGGTTCCATTCTGAAGAGGGAAAGGAATACGGGGTTGCCCGTATATAAACATGAATAGAAAGAAATTGTGTTTCAGAATTGGTTTAAGTTTATTTATATATGTGATGATATATAGTTATATGAGCTATGTTGTACGAGCGGAGATATGCGTTATGGCATAGAAATCCTTAAAAGGATAAATACATATTAATGTTAATTATATATATATATATATATATATATATATATATATATATATATATATATATATATATATATATATATATATATATATATATATATATATATATATATATATATATATATATATATATATATATATATATATATATATATATATATATATATATATATATATATATATATATATATATGCTTGTTTAAAGAAGTCATCCATATAACTTAATAGATAATGTTTGAGTTACAGGTATATATGTTATCTATATGTGGAAGGTATAAGAGTTAGTAATTAAAGAGTTATTATAAAGACTAAACAGGAAAGAGTTGCTTATATAGCATATGTGGTAGAGTTGAGTATTCAACCAATATGTAAGGAGTTAATTATCTATGAGTTTTTGTGATAACTAGAGTATAATGTATAATATATATGTTGAATGTCAAATGGATTATAGTAGGAGTAATGTTGTGGAGTGACTTTCCACGACCTGGTGTGTAAAGGAGGAAGTAGTTAAGGATAAGTAAATTTGAATGTATTAATGAGATTTCACAAGTAAATTGTATTTAAATAAGCATTTGTATAAAGATACTACGAGTCCAAACTCATGTAACTCACAAGACTTTATAGTCTTTTATATATATATATATATATATATATATATATATATATATATATATATATATATATATATATATATATATATATATATATATATATATATATATATATATATATATATATATATATATATGTTTTATGTTGTGTATTTCAGGTATACAAAGACTAAGGAAGATGAAGTAGAATGAAGTAATTAAGAAACTTAATGTAATTGTATTCAATCATTATGTTACGTGTAAGTCCCAGTTCATTGCTATGGTTGTTTTGATATACAGTTTCGACTCCCCGAATTTTTGTTACATGTGATAATGTTTTAAAAGGGACCAATTAAAAAAATCACGGGTGTCACAAAGGGTGTCCAGGCCAGCTTTTGTACACCTTAACTAATCTCCCATGCAAACATAAATTTATGCTTCATGCCCAAACGAACCTATGTGACCACAAGAGCGCATGCACCGACGTTCAAAAGTGCATTAATGAGTTATCCAACATATCTTCCCATGTCTTACCAATCCGCCATAACTTTCTTGGTTTCGTTTCTTGGATTTGTTGTTTGGTATAAACCCTCATGAGCCGGTTAATTTGGAGGCAATCGTCAAGGTAGCCGACATAACCACAATCATATTTATTACATGCAATGTATAACATCCGACTTTTAGTGATAAATTTAAAATTTATTTAAATATAATATATAAATAATAAAATAATAATAATTAATTAAAACCTAATAAATTAAAGATATATATATATATATATATATATATATATATATATATATATATATATATATATATATATATATATATATACACACACACACACACGTGTGTGTGTAAATGAGTTAAAGTTTATAAATTTGGAGTGACTTCACTAAACTAGACAAAGAAACAAATGTGCAACTCTCATTTATCCATTTAACCTCAACTATAACTTTAAATCTAGTTGGAAAGTTTGGGTCAAATAAGGAAAATTAGACTTTGAGATAAAGTTTATATTTTATAAAATCTTAAAGTAAGAATCTTTAAAGATTGTAGCCAAAAGGAAAATGACAAAATGGGAGTTCTTATGCCATACATTTGGACTCTACCTTTAGCCAATGCATGTATCCTTTTGTGTCATAAGATGATGATATAAAATAAAGGCTTGCATGCTTGGTAAATGGTTGAAGAAATTGGTTTTTCCTTTTCTTCTCTTTTCTTCTAAAAACCATGAGTAGAGACTCACTTCCACACTCTCTCCTTTCTTGAACACTGAAATGTGTTTTGGTGTTTAAGCTTAAAAGGTTAGTAAAATACACAAGAAGGAACTAGGATTCAAAGTGTCAAAGAAATTTTTGGTCAAAACCAATACTGTAACAGCTGTTAAAAAAAAACCAATACTGTAACATCCATGTTTTGGGTTTAGAAGTTTTGGGGTTAAATCGATAAAATAAAATTTCTTTTGGAAAAATAATTAAAGAAAAAAATAAATAAATAGGAATAAATTTAAAGTTTTGTGTTTTGACTAGAATTATAATCCCAAGAATCAAAAGAAAGTTTTAATGAGTACTTAAAGATGTAAAAAATCCATTTTTACTAAAAATGAGAAAATTAATATGTAGGGACCAAAACTATCAATTTTTCCAAACTTGTCATAATTAGATTGGACTAGTCAAGGACTTGGAAAATGGATGAATTATAAAAAAAGGGTTAAATGGAAACCTAGATTAAGTTAAACATTTCTTTAAGTCAATATTAGGGACCAAATTATAGAGATTTTAGTGAAAAATACCATTTCCGCCAAATTGCCAAACTATGGGTTAGGGTTAACCTATTAAATGACTTATATGATAGAGATTATAATATTTGGGGTCAAAAGTGCAAATTTGGAGACTTCTAATTAAATAATTACCCTTTTGGATGGTGTTTGTAGGAATAACATATCCTAAGGACCATTATTGCCAAATTATGAAAGATGAAAGGTTTTAGAGAGGGGTTCTCCCCATTTCAGCCATTGTAGACATTTTTGGAGGGAGAGGAGATACATATGATGATTTTCTAGAGATTTTGGAGGATGGAATGCTAGGGTTTGAAGATTGATAAAAGTTTTTGAGATTCATAGCAATTTAAGGTATAATTTCTTCTCATTCTAGCATGTAAACCCGGTTTTGGGTGGGTTTTGGTCTCAAATCAGAAAATGTGATTTAGATGAGGGTTTTCCTATGATTCCAATTGATCATTTGATGTTTTAGATCATTATGTGATCATCATCCAATCCATGCATGACCTAGATCCATTTACTTGAGTAAAAATAGGTGTTATAAACCCTAGAACTTGGTATTTGATGAGATGTTGAGTCATTTAGTTGTTAGATGGATTCCTTTATGAGTTTTGGATGAATGGACGTAATTCTAATGGTTCCCTTATAGACCAGGTACCTCTCGTGCAAGATTTAGAATTTGAAAACCATATGGACTAGCTCATGGGTGCACAAACAACAGTCTTTTTGAAAACCGTTTTTTTAAAACGGTCTAGTTTAGGTTTTCATAATTGGTTTCCGGTAAAACCTAACCGGTTTTTCTTGAAATGAAAATAAGTAAAAAAAATCATTTTTTCGGAGTTTTAACTGATTCTGTTTGGTTTTACAGGTAAAAACCAATGTAAAAAACTGGTTTGTAACTTTTTTTTAAAACTATATCAAACTGTCGATTCAGTTAATCGGTTGATAAAAAACCGGTTATTAAAAACCGCTTTTGGTTTTTAAAAAACCAGTGCACGTCTCAGACCAAGCACATCAAATTTCCAATAGTTGGATTAAAAATATGATTTTGTGCAAACCACATGGACCAAAAGTACAATTTACTCTATAAAAAGTGTCACTAGCACCCTCCCCAATTTCATGACCATCGTAGTTTTGATATACAAATCATCTTATCGAGTTAATGCTAAATTGTTCATGTAAAATTTTATGAATTCAACATGGTGAACGTAAGACTATATGGTATGGTAACACCATACTACACCAAAAAGGGTGTCATCTCAGCGCCACGTCAGTTTAACATCCCCCACCATGTTTCACCGTACACCCTAGGAAATACCCACCACACCACCACTTTAAATAACTTCAACCTCGTCAATTAATTTTTAATTATTTTTAATATATTAAACATAAATTCATAAAATAATATTACATTAAAATAAAAGGTAGATTATGAAACAAACACTATATTTTGCCAAAAGTTCAGTTTAACCACCAATTTTTTTGGTAAAAAGTTTCGTTGAAGTCATTATTACCGGTTCTTCCGGTCATAATGATTGAGCTAAAACATTTTCTAAAAATTGGTGGTTTATTAGAACAAATGAAAAATTGATGGTTAAACCAAAAAAAGTGATTAAATATATTGCTTTTTTGCGTAATTATATAAAGTAAAGTGTAAACGTTATCTAGGACTAATTACGAAAAAACATTATATTTTGCCAAAAGTTTGGTTTAACCACCAATTTTAATATTCAGAAAAAGCATCATTTTTTGGTAAAAAGTTTCATCAAAGTCATTGTTACCGACTTTTTAGGTCATAATGACCGGGTTGAAATTTTTTCCAAAAATTGGTGGTTTTATAAGAACAAATAAAAAATTGATGGTTAAACTAGAAAAAGTGCTAAAATATAGTGATTTTTTTCGTATTTTGCCCTAAAATAAAACATAAAAATAACAAAACACATAATAAAAAACGAGTATTTTTCATCTTTCTCGTTGAAATGTCGAGCGTGGTATACGTGTTCCGTCAAATCATATCGTAGATTGTTGTGTATTTCTGAAAGTCTTGAATAATATTCTTGGGCATTGGGTGTGAATTGTTGAGGCAGATTAAGGTTGTGATCCGGAAAATACATAGCAATAATATGCCCTTTTTATTTAATAATCGTATTATGTAATATGATATAAGCATACATTGTATTGCGTATTATTTAAAGCTACCATAATCGAGCAGAGTTTTTATTATATGCCATTTTTCTAAAGTACTTCGAACGCGCGTTCGACATCCTTACATTCCGATTCTTGAGCTTTCGTGAACAATTGCCCTTTTTCGTCATCCAGATAATGATAACCTTGACGAACGCTGTGTTTTCTAGATAAATCATCAATTAGGTAATAACCACACTTGTATTTTGTTTCATTATCCACAAACTCGACTGTTTTTCCTTGTAGAATATCATTAAAGATAGTCGACTGATTCAAAACGTTGAGGTCGTTGTTAGACCCCGAGACACCAAAGTACGCATGCCATATCCATAGATCATTTGATGAAACTATTTCACGTATCAACGATGACACCGAATGATCACCGCGTGTGTATTGCCCTCTCCACACAGTCGGACAATTTTTCCAATCTTATTGAATACAATTGATGCTCCCTAACATTCCAAGCAAACCATGTTCGGCTCGATGTGTCGCATACAATTGTTCAACATTACTATATGTAGGTTTTCGTAAGTATATATCGCTGTAAAGCTCCATAACATACTTAAAAAATCTATACAAACATTCACATGCAGTTCTATCTGAAATATATAAATAATCATCAATAGAATCAAAAATAACGAGCATGCACTTTTGTAATGGTGTGAATCCTCTTAGACCTCTACTATTCCATCGTAACTGAAAAAATTCGTAATTGCTTTCCAAGTCGGTCACTATCCATAGAAATAATTTCTACTCAATCGAAACCACCGTTTGAAATTCGTAGCATTATATACACAATTATCAGCAAAATAATCGTATACTAAACATTCGTGCAAAGCTTCGTGATCTTTGTTTTGTTCTTTGCCGCCATTCTCATTCATGGAACCCGAGGTTGGGATTTGTTGCGCACAGATGACTGATGTTAAATGAAGGATAATCATCGCCAATAAATCGTCTTCCTACAAAGATAAATAATTATCCATTTTATAGAATAACATATTACATTTTTGTCTGTGAAAGAAGAAAAATTGATGTGTGTAAAATGATTTCAAAGAGTGGTATTTATAGGGATATAAATGTGACATCCTTAAATTAGGGCAAAAAAGTTAATAAATTAAAATAAGATAAAATTTAAATAATCATAATAATTAATAAAAATAATAAGATGAGAATTTACAATTTAGAAGAGATATTTATTTTAGAGTAAATAATTATGGGTAAAAAGAAAATTTACCATAGGAAGAGAAATTTACCATAGGAAGTTCTAGAAGGAGGGCTTTTATGCAAAACTAGAACTTTAGTAGGGTGGGGAAGGATCTCATGACAATTAATTAAAAGTTGTGTGTTGGAGGGACTAGTTTGAAAATGTGGAAACTTGGGGTTTTGATGGGAAAAAAACCCCATTCACTCTCAAAATCACGAATTGGGAGAGAGGAAGCAAGGTGGAGGCGATTTTGAGGAATAACCAAGGGGAGAAGCTTAATTTCATCAAACTCTAAGTAGTTTGCATCATTTCCTTGAAGATCTAAGGTAAGGAATCTAGTGTTCTTATTGAAAACTCATTTTTGGGGTGAAATAGGTGTAAAAACTCGAATTCAATGTTGGGGGAGATGAGATCTATGATCCCAATGGTATATATGTCGAGTTCTAGTAGATATTCTTTCATATTTTGATCATTGAATGCTTGGATAACCATTGTGGGTGTTAGTTGATTCATTTGAACCCTAACTTTTGGGGAAAAAACGATATATGGATGAACCCTTGGTAATTGAGTCAACTTTTATCCATCAATGTGTTGCTATGATAATTTAAGTGATTCCTAATGATTCCAAGCTCTTGGAATAAGGAATTCCCTTTGTAAGTTTCCAAGGGAAAGAATAGAATTGGGGATTTCATGTTTGAAGACTATGGAGTAATGTTCTTGTCACAGCCTTGAATTGATTCAATTAAGATGATATTGGGTGACTAAATTGAATATAATTACGTGCAAATTGGGTTTGAATCATGTCCTTTGATGTCTATGGGTAAAGGAAAGTATTAGAACTTGATTTGGGTCAAAAGGGAGTTGCAAAGACCAAAAACTAAGCTACAGCACGTCTGACACGATTACACGGCCCGTGTCAGAGGGTCTGTGCAATCTGCTGAGGTCTGACACGGCCCGTGACACGGCCCGTGTCAGGGAACACGACCCGTGTCAGTGGGTTTGGCCAGTTTTGTCACTTTTTGGGTTTAAGCTTCAGGGTTTGGGCTTTGGGTTCTAAGGTTAAGGCCACTTCTAGGCAATGTCTAGCTTAGATGTTACCCTTAATTAGTGAAGTTAAACTAGTCTTAGAGTTGTGAATAATGTTGAATATTCTTATTGTAGGAAAGGAGTAATTGGAAATTGAAGTGAAGAAGTAGCATCTAGCATAGAGATTGAAGGAAGGTGAGTTACCGGGAGTACACATCCCTCTTCTATCTTTTGTGTGTGTTATCTCCTATTTTCATGCATACTTCTTATGTGCTACTTGATGTATGAATTCTACGTGTGCATTGCATGAAAAGAGTCATTTCAAATATGTTTTCAAATAAAGGTTTTGAGTTCGTTTTGAAATATGTTTTGAGCATTCCTTTGTGCATTGACCGTGAGACTCCTTGAGATGACTTGAGATGTTTTGGGCTGGATAGCGACCTTTATGATGTTATACCCATGTAGAGGGCCTTTTAGGCTGGATAGCCACCCTCAAAGATGTCTTGGGATTGTTTCCACCTATAGGAAACCGCATGAGGGAGTTGTTAACCCTCATGAGGCTAGTGTGATGGCCACTAGTCTTAGTTTAGCCTACATGGGGATCGACTAGTATGCTTTGTGCGTATTATTTGTGAACTTGGGTAGGTGCCATTAAGGTGAGATGGACATGGGTTGGGATAGTTGCATTGCATTTGCATATCATAACTATCCATTCTGATTAAAATTTTATGACGTTTTAACTAAATTTCAAAGTGTGTGAAAAACTATTTTTGGAGGTTATCTTGAGTGTTAAGATTATCATTTCCACTCACAATGAAGTAACCTCGGGTAACTAACTAGGCATTCTCAATTGCCTAATAATTTTGATGTGTACTCAGGTTGAAGCTAGGAAGTTGGAGCGAGGTGAGGATATTTAGAAGACCACGAGATGTGTGGCCATTTAAACTGTGTTTTGTTACTTGAATTATGATATCTCCTCACTATACATTCATTAAAAACTTATCATGATGTTTTGGGACCTAATTTCCGCAAATGACGATTTTATTTTAACTAATATTCGAAATATGGCAAAGTAATAAGTAATGTTTTATTATAATAACATCCTAGCGAGGGGTGTCACAATAAAAGTAATTAATTTTTTTTTAATGCATAACGGTAAGTTTTGACATTCCTCCCGTTGTTGACTATGGTCGGATTCACCTTGCACCACACTACGGTTAGGAGGGGGGGGGGGGGGGGCTGTTCCACACTGTGGTGGGTGGCCATGTAGGCACCACGACTATATACCGCATAGCCTAAGGAGCTCCCAAATAAGTAGGGTAACAATAGAATATAGGGTGGGGTTAGACCAAAGATGTAGGGTTATAAAACCCTCACCTCCATTCATTTTTTGACTCCTACATATGATCACGTCATAAAACCCCCACTAACCCTTAACCTCCTTAAATATTAGAAATGATAAATCCACCAACCCTCACTTTTATTAATTAAATAAATAATATACATAAATTAAGCTAAATAAGAAACTTAATTAAATTAAATTAAAAAATTAAATTAAAAAACAATTCATTAATTTAGAAAGTAAAAATGACAAACGAAAATAAAATTTAAAAATGATAATTAAACTATAAACGACAATAAAAAACGACAAACGACAATACAAACCACAAACGTCACTTTTCCTAGTCATACGAAATGCCGTAGGAATTATTGTTTGAAATCTCTTCCTCCTCGCCGTCATTAATTTAGAAAATAAAAACGACAATATAATTAAACTAAATACAAAAACTAATATCGGAAATGATATATTTTGTATGGGTTAATATATAAAATGATGTGTATATTTATAGTGATTAAAAAATGAAAATTTATACATACACACACCACCCGTAGTCATCTAGCCAATGGAGACGGTGTAGCCGTGCAGGCTTTTTTGTCCATTTAAGATATTGCAGTGTGCGGCATCTATAATGGCAAAAACATATTTAATATCGACAAAAAAGTTAGCAATTACCATAGTAGTAAATTACATTTTTTATCAAGTGGAAAAAAAAAAAAAAGAGTTACTCGAATCGGAAGTATCATTTCTGTCTATAGTGCTGGTTGCAATGGGTCAAGACTCAAAGACAAATACTTCAATTTCCAAAAAAGGAAAAAGAAAACGGTATGGACGATTTTTCGTCCGATTCTCCCAATGGTAAAGATTCGATTCAAATAATCAAGTCAACGCTATCCACTTGACGGGGACAAAAGGGCAAAATCGTCCAAATGTAAAAATCCTAACCTACTTCCCCCGCAAGTTTCTTAAAATACCGTCCCAACCCCTTCTTCAACCCTAAAAGCGACGGCGCCTTCATCTCATGACCACCGTCGTAGACAGCGACGACGAAGAGATTAATCCGGTCACAATGCTTTTGCTCGATAACGATGATTCTCAAGAGCAAAATGGTAAGAAATCCGAAGTACTTCCTACACCGGTTCAACACCAAAGCTACCACCTCGCGTCCATCGATTCCACCGTCGTAATCCGACAACTTCCCTCCCAAGGCCTCTCCTTCCAACTCTGGCCGGCGGCCGCCACTTTCGTCAAACTCCTCGACTGCTACCAGGCATCTAACGCCGATCCGTTCTCCGCCACAATCACTAACGTCAACCGCCGTCCACGACTACGCATTCTGGAGCTAGGATCCGGAACCGGCATCGTCGGAATCGCTGCCTCCGCCATACTTGGCGCTGACGTCACCGTGACGGATCTCCCTCACGTGCTGCAGAATCTCAAATTCAACGTCGACGCTAACTCCCAGGTATTATCCCCACGCGGTGGTCAAGTCCACGTGTCGCCGCTCAGTTGGGGCGAAAATGAAGAAATGGAAGCGATGGGGAGGGAATACGACTTGATCATCGGTTCAGACGTGGTTTATCATGATAATTTGTATGATCCTTTGCTTCAGACGTTGAAATTCTTCTTGTTGGACGGCGGAGACGGTGAGAAGGTGTTTCTGATGGCTCATTTGAGGCGGTGGAAGAAGGAATCTGGATTCTTCAAGAAAGCAAAGAAGTATTTTCAGGTTGAATTGATTCATGAAGATGGCCCATCAAGCGAGTCTAGAACCGGTGTTGTTGTGTACCGTTTTGCAAGGAAAGATGCCGTTTTCAGATAGTATCATCATATCATATTGGAAGAAAGAAATTTTGCAACTCTGTTTCTTTCTATAAGCAATAATACTTGTAACGTACAGATGATCAATACACACCTGGCGATGCGTTAGACTAATCTCAAACCTGATTTAATGGAGACTTGGTTCATGTTTGAGCTTGATTTCATGGATACGTGAAAAGTATTGAAAACTCTAAAATATGCATCGAATTGTAGCAAAAAAAGTTTTCATAAAGTGGGCTTAATTCCCACACGTGCACCTTATGCACTAAGAGTGGTACCTTTTGGAGTTTTGGGAGACCCAGGATGAAGATCGAGGCCAAGACTATCCGCGAAATCAAGTATCTATTAAAAAGTTAATTTTTTGTTTTTCATCTATACAATCTAATTAAACTCAAAGTTTTACTTTATCAACAACTCAACCTAAATTAATTTTTTATTAAATAAAAATTATATAAGCTATATCAATATTGGTTTCTATTTGTGAAAAAAAAATTATGCATTTTGATGTAAATTATTTATTTTTTAAATAATTATAAAAAACATTCTATAACAAAATAAGTTTTATATGCGAAACTAATTATATTTTCAATAAAAAATGGCATTGTGCAAATTGAAACAAAAGATTCAGCCAACTTGGGTTGGGTTTATATCCATTCATAATCAAACCAAATCCAACTATTTATTATAAATTTAATTTCTCTATTCCATCTACACCACTCAACCAAATCCAAATTTTCACTCTCTTTAACAACAAAAATCAAAACCTAACCAAACCCGAAATTTGTATTTTTTTTTAGTTAAAAATGTTAATTAACTTATCCAATAGAAAATAAAAATTCTCAAATAATATTTAAATTAGTTTATACTGTAGAAATATTTTTTAAAACAACTAAATTATTTATTTTAGATATCAAAATATTTAAAATAGATATAAAAACAACTAAAGTATTTAAGATAAAAAAAAAAAGCATGTACAAGATATTTAAGAAAAATACCTTTCTGGTAATTAAGAAAAACACAATCAAAAAAAATTATTCTTTAATTTTTGGCTTTCGTAAATTTCCTGTTTTTAATTAATTAATATAAATAATTAATTTTATTCACAAAGTTGATATCTTTAATTGTAAATTGCCATATGTTATAAGGCTATTGTCATGGGCAACCAAAATAGGTTTGTTTGTCAAAATTTATTATAAAAAAAAAAACAAACAACTAAAACCAATGACTATGTCTTTCAAGTGACCTTGGTTGCCCAACACATCCACCTATATGTTGACACATGACAACTTTATATGGATGTTCATATTTTATATAATTTAAAACTTAAAAATAATAGACGGTTGGGTTTGGGGTTGTTTATGAATGAGGATAGTCTAATAAAAAAAAGCCCAACTAATGGTGGGAAGAACAATAGATTAAAGAAATGGTTGGCGATGGCAATAAATAGTCTCACGGGCTGTTTGGATGCATTTTTAAAATCAATTTATTGGCTTATTGGCTTTTTAGAAAAGTCATACGTCATAAGTAAGGGCCTCATTACTTATTAAAAACTATTTATTTGTCCTTACTTATGACTTATGACTTTTCCAAAAAGTCGATAAGTCAATAAGCTGATTTATAAGCACATCCAGACAGCCTTTTAGCTTTTCTTTTTTTTTTTATTAGAATAAAATTACAATTTTGGTCCATGAGGTTTATCCCTATTTTCATTTTTAGTCCAACTTTTAAAAAGACACGTTGAAGGTCCTGTGGGGGCCAAAATCTTGCATTTTTGGTCCCTTAACCAGTAAAAGACTAATTTACTTTTTTTAATTTTTTAATTTTTTTTAATATATTGTTTATTAAATCAATTAAAAAAGAAAAATAAAACAAAACCACTCTCTTCCTTTCCCTCCTTTATTTCTCCCCTCATTTCTTCTCGATAAAAAAGTGACGATGGCTGGAACAGTGATTTGGGCGGTGGTTTTCTGTTGCTGATAGTGGTGGTTGGCGTTAAGATGGTGAGGGTGAAGGGGGATATGGTGATCGGGGTTAAGGTGGTTAGTGATGTCTGTCAAGATGGAACGAGGTCTAGATGTGAAGTTTCAATGAGAGGAATTTTTAGTTCATGAAATTATTTTATGGAAAATTACTTGTGAGTTATAGTTAGGAATATCAGGTCCACCATTAAGTTTTGAGACATTTATTCAAAAAGAAATTCGTTAATGTAATTGGTGATGGGAGGTAACAGGTGTCCAATGAGGACCTTCTTGTAGGTACATGTAAATAAAATGAAAAATTAACATGGTATTAACATTGTATTATAAGAACAAAGGGTGTCCATGGACACCCTTTCAATCAATGTACATTCGCCCTTGAACGAGGTGGTGTCCTGCTGTGGTTTTGCGGCTGATGTTGATGGTAGTGCGATGAAGGATTGAAGGGTGGCTGGCGATGAACTAACTGGTCCAGAAAATGGGTATCGATGGTTAGGATGGTGTTGGTGTGCGGTTGGAAAGAAAGGTGGTGACGGTGGACGGGAGTGAGGGCGTTAATGGTGTTGTACCGGTGGGTAGTGGCTAGGTGAGGAAGATGATCTTGGGGGTCTGTATATTTGGCATGTTTTAGTTAGGTTCTATATAGAATTTGGATTTTCTCCTACGGTGTTTGACATCATTTGAAGTTGTACGCTGAAAAGGGGTTGACAAAGAATGCACTCCACGTGTTCGATGAAATGTGTAAGTTGGGAATTATGGTTTAAATTGAAGGCTTGATTCTCATAATTGCAGGATCAGTAAAGAAAATTCGTTGGTCCCTGCTGAAACAGTTCCTAATTCCGTTCATCGTCATATGCACTGCTAGTGCTGGTTTCACAGAGAACCTAACAGGCGCACAAATTCTATCCCCACCTTCTCCCCCGTTTGCTTCCCATGAAATTCCAGATCTGCCAGTCAGCCTTCCATTGTTCAAGAAACAACATCAGAGACGTACAACATGAATTATCGGCCATTGATGTTAAGCTTGACCAAAGAGAAGCTATTCTCGATTGATAATGAAGTGAAAATGCCGTTTTATGGGCTTCATAGGATCTAAAACCAGTTCTGATTGGGTAAATTCGTCGCCGCTAGAAACGGCATTGTCACCGGAAAAACGCTCCACAACATTGGGGCAGGGGTAAGGGTGGGGGTGGGGTGTTTTTTTTTTTAATTACTGCAAATAATAATAGATAGATGAAAAATGAAAAAGAAATTAAAAATGACATTTTAGCCTTTTTACCTGGCCAAGGGACCATTGCTGTAAACTTTATGCAACCTTAAGGACATTTAGCGTGAAATTTCAAAAATTAGAGTAAAAGTAAAAAAAATAAAAATAAACCACAATGACCAAAACTGTAATTTACAAACCAAAACAAAATTTGTCAATGGTGATAGTCTTACTACTACCTTTACACACTTTTTTACATCAACTAATTTATATATTTTATAGTTTTGGTCAATGTGTTTACATCATATTACAGTTTTGATTTTAATTTTGAACAATCTTACACCATTAGTCCTTATAGTACAGATCCTGATACATATAAAAATATCATCTTATCATTTCTATTTTGTATTTTCGTTTTTTTTATATATTATAATAATAATAATAAATTAAATGAAAACCCCACCGTACAACCCCATCACACACACACTCACTCACAAACACACACTCGCTCTCTCTCCAAAAGGAATTTCTGCATCCGCAAACAATTAGCTTCAAAATTGCCCTCTAATTCCAAATGGTAAGGAAAATGGTCAGAGTGGCGTGTTCATCGGTGTTCAAGGTATTTGTTTTAAGGGTTATTGTCATAATCACCCAATAAACTAATATGAAATATTTTAAATGGTCCTTTAACGTTTTTTTGGGCTTTTTCAGTCACTCGACTTTTATTTAACCTGTTAAAAAGGGGAAGCACCTCCTTTAACCCCGGTTTCACCGGTTAGAGTTAGTCTACCTGGCTTTTTTTTTTCTAAAAATACAAACTTTTATAATCAATAAAAATGGATTTTACGGAGTGTAAGTGGATGGAACGACGATGAGCCATCATTTACGGAGGAAATTGTGTTGAGGAACAGCTATGTGTGATCGATTGGAAGATTTCTTCTTTCTTTTTACGTGTAGATATAACTCTTTCAAGCTTGTTTTAAGTTCGAGACAGGTAACCTATTCCAAGATTTCTTGATTTGAAGCTAGTTAGCTAGTGGCACCGGCCGAAGTTGACTCACAATGGTGGAGGCGGGATTCGAGACCGAATCAACAACCACCGCATTATCGAACCCATTTTCAACAAGAACCGGGTTGACTGAACCGAATCCGAAAAGAGTGAAGATGATTCAAGAGATCAATCCTGATGATGATGGAAATAACAGTAACTGTATCAAAGGGAATAACAGTAAGCATCCGGTTTACAGAGGGGTGAGGAAGCGAGCATGGGGAAATGGGTATCGGAGATCCGGGAACCCAAGAAAAAGTCACGGATTTGTTTTCGATTTCAATTTTCAAATTTATTTTGCATATTTGGGGTTCGATTTCACTTTTCCAGATTTAATTTTGAGTTTTGAGGCTTCGATTTTGATTCCTCATATCTGCTATCTAGAGTGTTTGGCGGGATGCTAACTCGATTCGCCCTTGCCTCTACGGGACACACTCGACGCAGATAACTCCGGTGGCCCCCGCTTATGTCTCTATCCGGCGGCGAGTCCGATTTCGATTTTTCAGATCTATGTTTGCGTTGCAGATCTTGGTTGGATTTTTGTTTGAGTTTCATTAAAGAACAGTTTTTTGATGTTTCCAATGGAGTTTTTTTACTTGTTGGTTAACGGTGGTGGTTGTCAATGATGGTGGTTGGTGGTCGATGTTGTAGGACTATGGTGATGATCGAGTGTTCTTCAGTGAACATGAGCATGCTTAAGAATATCAGATGAAATGTATAAAATTTACACAGATTTACGAATTGAAAATAATAATTATAAAATAGAAAACAATCAATTTTTAACTAAATGTCTATGTGGAATCCAAGTCAAACACCACGTGGATTAGATGCGTTGACCAAAGTGACACATAACATATCACGTGGCAAGTGTGACCGGATGACTCCTTGGTAATCTTGAAAATGGCTTATTTGACATCAATTTTCAAAGTTTAAGGAGTTATAATGCTCAAAAAATACTTCGATGACCAAATTAAACAAAAATTAAAAGTTCATTGGTGAAAAGTGACATTAACCCTTGTTTTAATTCAAGAGTAATAGTTATAGAGCTCAAGGTGACCTTCCGTGAAAAAAGTTTTCCCATCTTACAAAAAATGTTTGTACCCATTTATGTTTTTTGTTAATGGAAGTCACTTTTTTTAATACTATCAACATTTTGTGTTGGTTTTCAAAGACATGAAGCATTTGAAAAAGCCATTTTTAAGGTTTTTTTTTTTTTTTTTTTTTTTTTTTTGAACGGCAAATCTATCATACTCCTACTCCTAAACAACTCATTGTTATGTTAGTGCCAGGGTTTGAACCCATGACCTCCTTGTTAGTAATCACCTTGTTAGCCAAGTGGGCTAGTCCCAACTTGTTTTAAAATTGCAAGATTTGTAATAAACTTTTGAGATTCCTCCATATTTCATGATTACAAGATTTGCAATAACATTTTAGCAACGATAACAATCCTATTCGTACTACAAAAATTCCAAATGCTATTTTAAAGTTGTACACCCTTTTATATTGTCCAATTAATCAAGAACATAAATACGTGAAGCAATATCTTGAACCAACCAATCAAATCCCTCCAGCAATCCCTCTCCTGTGTAAGCACTGCACCCAACAATCCTCCAATGCCGGGTTTTATCCATGGCATCCAAGTTCAATACCTTAAAAGTTTGTACACAATTAACAATCACCCAAATCATACACTAAAATCAACTTCGAATTTTATTTTTTTTAACTTAATGCAGAAGGAATAAAATCTTACTTTAGCAATTTCATTGGGTGAAAGCGCACCCTGAATATCCTGCTTGTTAGCAAAAACAAGTAATGAAGCTCCTGATAGCCTCTGTATCAAAATCAAAAGAAAGATATGGAGAACAATTCAATTCATTTCTAAATTCATGCAATAATATTTTGATACAAGAAAATGAAAGTAAAAATTACCTCTTCCTTTAATAAATTATCCAGTTCAAATTTACAGTCATCCAGCCTTCTAAGATCTGAACTGTCAACAACCCATACTAATCCATCGGTTTGCTCAAAGTAATTTCTCCAGTAAGATCTTATAGTCTTTTGACCCCCAACATCCCATATATTAAGAGTGTACCTACCATTAATACAAAAAACCAAGTTCCATAGTTATACTCATGAAGCTAATGATCAACAATAAAACATGAAATTGAGAGTATATACTTATCGTAAGTCATGGTTTTGATGTTGAAGCCGAGAGTAGGGCTGATAACGCTGGTGTCTTCGCCGTTGATTTTCAAGACGATTGTTGTCTTTCCGGAATTGTCGAGTCCCCTGTTGATTTAATCACAATGACAATTTATAGCAACTCAGACATAGATATGATTGTGTTGACAGAGAAAACGAATACATACACCATGAGAATGCGCATTTCTTTTTCTTTCCGCTTGATCTTCCGAATGATGCTGAGGAGCCCCATCTCAGGTGAAAAACCCTCGCGGGAAAGGATCGAAGGTGATAGGTTTCTGGATCTGATTACGATACGTTCGAATCGATGGTATTACGGGTTCGAACCAAATCTTTCAGACCTGCTATAATGCAAAGAAAATACTGCATATTACCCCCATCTGTTGCATAAAAGAAAATTCGTATAATGTGAGAAAGAAATTGGAAACTAGAAATATTTGAATCAGCACCAGATAACCACCAAAAACTGAGATAAAAACAATTGACTAAATGGACTAATTGTAACTATCAGTTTTGATAATCAAAGGGAGAATCTGATTTCGGGAAAGAAACATACCGATACCTGGTCGGCGGTGGGGCGACGCAGCTGCTGGAGACGACGACGATGCAGCTGCTGGAGACGGCGACGCCGGTCGGCGGTGGGAGAGGTTGTATCAGCGACGCCCTAACAGGGATGGAACGATTTCAGCGGAGGCGTGAGGGTGATACTCGACAGCGTGAAGGGCAAAATTAGAAGAAGATACGCCTTTTACTTTTCGATTAGATGTGAATAAGACATTTTGGACATGTTTTTATGTTTGTTTTTGGGCTATTAAACGATGTGAATAAGACATTTTGGACATGTTTTTATGTTTGTTTTTGGGCTATTAAACACTTCGACTCGCACTGAGTCAGATATTACTGTTTACTGGACCAGTAAAAAATAGATCAAACACTACCTTAATATAAACATTTCAAAATAGAGTCGGGCTACCGTTAAAAAATAGATATTTACAGAAGATCATTTCATCAATAATTTTCGTGTCCTAAAATGTAATAACAATACTAATTTATTCGATTATTCTTTCACTTGGCCTAAATTTTTGGGTTAAACTTGGTGTGTTATTCCGCAAATTTGTTCATACATTAACATATCTATTTGCACGTGGTCATTACAACTACGTTTTGAACGATTTGGAGGTTTCAGAATGACACGATCTTTGAAACGGTTAATCCAAAAGTCTTTGATTTTATATTCCACTAGTTTAAAACCCGTGTGTTACACGGTTGATAAATAACAAAACTTATATGATAAGAAAAACATTTTATTTTCAAAGTACAATATTATTAATAAACTTTTTTGCAAAATTCAATGTTAAAACCGATATTTCTTCCGGAAAAAGAATGTCTTATAAATGAGTTCAATTATATTCAGAATTGTAGAAAATGATGCAATTTCGATGTTTTTATAAGTATGTCACTTATGGCTATTCATAATATTTGAATTTATGTTTCCTATATATTTATTCTATAATCACAATCTGCTTAGCTTTTGAAAAATCCAAAACTATTCCAAGGCTATTAACATTCTTTTAAAGTAAGGCATAAAGTTAATCTAAGAGTTTACTTTGATTTTATTTCTTACACCATTGTACCGCCAATTACAACATACATCCACACACACATATAATCAAACACAATGCTATTAAGTGCATCAATATTCAAAACAGTCACATACACACACTTGCACACACATACACAAAACACAGATGTAAAATGCATGAAATAGATAACTACTTTTATAAATGAAAGTACGTCGCTATTTTTTGCAATTAACCAAAATTAAATTTAAAAGAGCCACACTTTTTCTTGCGTTATAACATTGTAATCAAAAGCAAATACGACGTTCAGATATATAAAAGGTTTTTAATTGTGCAACTTTATAAATCATAATTGAACCCGCAAATAACATCATATATAAGACACCCAAATATTAGGAAAGAAAGTTAAGGTAGATAAATATTAGTAAATTATAACTAAAAAGCAACAACAAAATAATTGAATCATTTCCTAAGCCTGCGAGAAATGGAAAAAAGTTAAGAGTTTTAGACATATTTATTTGAAAGTGCGATTCATGCAAATTTCATTTAAAATGACACAAAATCTGTTCTAAATAAATAAAACCCATATCTTTTTGAGAATCCTATTCGTAGACCTTACAAAAACCAGAAAAGGCATCAGAATTACACCTAAGTTTATGAGTTTGAAACTCTTTTTGAGATGTCTTACAATTTTATTCATCAAAACTTGATTTATAAGAAAAAACCCAAAACAAAATAATTAGATAGGAAATACCTAAATCTGAAAACAAAAAAAAAATCGAAAATTCTTGTATCGACTTAAAAGCCAGAAACAGAAAAAGAGGGTGAAGTAGAAGGTTAGCATGATAAAAATCAAGCTTAAGTCCATATGTAAGGAAAATTTCTAAAAAGAACGTAAACAACCGAGCATTATACCGATAAATCTTCTCAGTTATTGAAACGTTTGTGTTGACTTCAAATACAACAGTAAAATTCTGGTAAAAAGAAGTTAAATACTGAACTTTAAAAGGAGTATAAGGGAACTCACAAGAAAATGAAAACCTAATTTACTGGTTTTGGGTTGATCTTCTTATATGTCCTACAAAGGGCAACGGATACCTTTTGGTAATCTAGTCATTGTTGTAGAAAGTGCCCCCAAAGAGTGGCAATTTAAGTATTATTACATCTAGCTTTCACAGCCTTTTTAGTCCCTTTTCAATAAAACAAAAATAAAATTGGTGTAGCTCAAAGCGTCAGACCATCCTTCCCCAACTCCTCTCATTGAATCTTGACTTGGAAGTTTCCATTTCCATATCAACAAACATCTTCTGTCATCATCTAGTTAAATATCCTTATTGAAAAATTATCATCTAGTTAAATATCCTTATTGAAAAATTAAGGGAAACATTGTTGGTTTCAATAATAAACGGTAAAGATCTATTAAAAGCTACACCAAAAAAAAAAACAATTACTAAATAACTACATATATAATAATATTTTTTTGAGAAACGGCTTTTAGAAATTAGAATAATGTTGTTGGTTGTAATTCAACAGCATTGATCTTGATTCTGGGATTCGAAATCAAAAGGACTAACAGGGGTATGGTGGTGCTCACATTTTCAAAAGGTCTTTGTTTGGCAGAATTTTCAAACCGAGTTTTTCAAATATCTAGGTCAAGATAGGGGAAGGGGTGGTAAACCTGCAAAATAAATTAATTATGTTTGTCAATAAAAAAATTAAAAGAAAAAATCAACCTCTTTATAAATGCATAAACCTGGATCATAGTACGAATGAATAAGATCCTGGTTTAGCTTCTACTTGCTTTAACTTCTCCCACTGACAATGTTAACAATTGTTTAATCCTTTACGCCATCTAACTCACTGCCGAAGAATCGAAGATCGATTTGTTGTGATGAACAACAAAAGGTTATAGGGATTTTTTCACTGTAGGCGAAAGAAACAGACATAGTTAGGCAGGAATTTTAATCAGAGCGGTTTAGGGCTTACAAGTCGAACAAATCAAGTAGTGGAAGTAGCTGAGTATGGGTTTATCAAGCGATAACGGCAATGGTGGCGATTGTCGCCGTTTGATGTTAGGGACAGCGATGGTGAAGAAGCAGTAGTGGTGTTGCTAGGGGTTTCAAAGAGAGGAGTCGTCAAACAACGTTGGTGGATTTACACGAGATATAGAGGTGGGTTTCAAATAAGGATAGGATTACATCCCTGATTTCTTGCTTCCGTTTCCTGAATCATCGGCAGAGGTGGGTTTCAAACTGTTTCCTGAATTATCTGCATTAAATTGGTTATTATTTGAGCGGGAATTGGAAGTAGAAGAAGTCTAGAAATCTGCCACGTGGAAAAATACAGCTATAAAAGATTGCCATGTGGCACCAAGAGGGTTGCTTTATTAATATGTATAGATTGTTATACAATCTTTTTTAATAGGAGCAATAAGCTAAACATAACCGTATTGGATGGCTTCAAAGCCCTCTCAATATAACAAACTAGTAGTTGTTTCTTCAAGCCTAACATATTGCTAAGACATTTTTATAATATTTTCGGTTGTTCAAAAGAAAAAGATTTTGTAGATTTAACATTCAATCTAATACATTTCAAATTCAAAGTTGGTTTGACATCTATGATTCTCATCTCTAAATTTCCTAAAACAGCCTCAAAACCAGCAAAAGATTTTTTTTACACAAAACCGATAAATTACAGTCAAACTCTCCCCTTCATATTTCAAAACTGGGGTTGATCTACAACATTAATCCTAAAACTCCTTCAATCTCCATATTTTGGCGCTTTCAGTAAATAAACACTCTTCACAAATCCTTTTCCAACTTTACCAACATCTTTCAAAGTATCCAAAACGTCTTTCCTTACATCCCCATCATATTCTCGTCTCCTCTTCTGAAAAACCAATAGGGGTAAATCCGTAATTATGCACCTTTTTCCCAATTTATGGGTTTTCGAACGAAAATACGCAATCACATTTTCATCCTGTTAAATTTTTAATTATGCAACATTTGCACTATTTTACCAATCTATGCAAACATTGACCATTTAATCGATTTAGCCACCTGACTAGTATTTTTTCAAGATTGTTATAATAATAGTTCAATGGATAAATTAATTAAACATTTGTTAACAAAAGGACTTTTAAAAAACATAACATGTTAAATATTGGTTAAAATTTTGATTACCTTGGAATTCTCTTTTTCCCAAGTGAGACCAATTGCATCACCACCTAAAGAATCATACCATAATTTAAACTTGTCTGGAAAAGCACTCTGCAATTAAATGTTTAAAATTATTAGTTAAAAGCATGAATAAAAAAAAGATTTAAGAAATTTGTTTTTACTCGCCTCTAAGTGTTTTATATAACACATTAATGGATCAAAGTTGATGTATAATTGATCTTGAGGATTCTTTGTCTTAATGTTGGACAACAAAAGAGGCTGAAAACTCTTGCTTGCTTTTCCTTGTGCCACAAGTTTCCCTTTTTTGTAATAAATTTGTCAGTAAAAAAATCATTGCCTTGAATTAGTCATTAAATTAAATACAATATATACTTTTGACTCTACTCTATACATCATTTAATGATAATAAACGAATTTTTTACTTACAAAAATAGAAAAGTAAAATGCTAAAAGATGATTAAAACGAGAATAAATATATATTTTCTAATTACTTTTAGAAAATAAAATATATATACCATGATTGAGTTCAGATGGGAATAGTAGACGTTCAGGAAAACACAATTTGTCTCTATGTACAAGAATCACAGCATCATAATTGTTCAATGGAGTTCTAAAAACACACTGTAAACAACAATAAATTCATCAATAAATAAAAAATCCATAATAAAAAAAATTAAATAAATAAATAAACCAGTAAAAAACTCACCTCCCATCCATAAGAATCTACCTGACCTTGCATAATCAATTTACTCATCAAGTTTGCACTACTTCTAGCATACACCCCCAACCTTTTCACCTCCTATAACATCAAAAAAATTTAAAAAGAAAAATACAAAAATAATTAAAAACAGAATAAAAATCATATTAGATTTACGGGTTCCTTTTTTTTCTCGTTTTCGCTTAAATAAGTAATGATGTATGTAAGGATAAAGTGTTGTACACATTAGGTTTGTTTCTTTTGTAGACTGTAAAAACCGTTTGAACAAGACTAAATGACCATTTTACCCTTACATTCTAAAAAGAGTTCACAAAGTTATAAGAATATTCATGAATGGAGGAGTTTGGAGGATAAAAGAAGGGCAAATAGGTAAAGAGTTAGTGTCTTAATACATTAAGTCAAAAAGAAACAACCCTTTTGGAATGTAAGGGTAAAATGGTCATTTAGTCACTTACAGATATGGTTGGAGATAAAGTGGTCCAGGTTTCAGATGCTTTATCATAAGCTGTAGCTAAATACATGGCAGAAGTTACACTTCCAGTCCCTTCTTCATAAGCTTTTCTACTAACCGAAAACTTTTCCTGTAAATTCAAATATTAATTAATAATTAGTTCTGTATGAATTATTAAATAAAAATTAGTAATGAATAATCAATAACAATTGCTTACACTGATTTCTTTCTCGTCTTCTAATGTCATATCTTCATTTATATCAACAATCAAAGGAGTGAACATCCAATCATGTTCAAATAATAATCTCAAAAACCTTAAAAATCCAGAAATTCTTGAACATGGAGGTGAAAATGGTAATGAACTTTGAAAAATAAATGCAACCACAAGCTCAATTGCTTCCTCCTTGAATGAAGATGAAAAAAGATGTGATGCAACCCATCTTTTTGCTAGCCTTTTTTTTCATTGTAAACAAGATTAAATTAGTGTTTGTTTTTTTTTTTTACTTAAAATACAGAAAGAACGAATTAACAGATTAATTATTATTGGAAAAAAATAAGAGACTTACTGAACAACTGGCCCGTATAATGGATAGCGACCTGAAAGACCGTTAATCATGCTGGAATGTTGACTTTTTAAGAAAAGATGTTTGTCTGTTGGAGAAATTCTTTTTACTTGGTAACTTTCAGCTGTATTGAAAGAAAATCCAGATTGTTATGTTATTTCCAAGTTGGACATTGATTGGATAATTGCAAGAAATAGCAACGTACTTTTATTAATTTGTGTATTATAGCATCCTACTTTTGTTTCTTTGTATTATAGAATTGTACTTTAAAAAAAAACTTGTTAAGGTATTGTATTTTGAAAAGTCTACCAACTATAGCATTGTGCTTTCAGTTTTTTTCTTCTTGACATCATAATTTGAAAAACTTGCTTATTATTAGATCTTAATTTTATTTCTTATGTTAAAGCAGTGTACTTCCACTTTTTCTTGTTGAGACATTTACTTGAAAAATCTACCATTTTTAGCATTGTACTATCTATTTTTTTCTTATTAAGACACTATACTTTGAAAAATCTACCAATTATAGCATTTTACTATCTATTCTTTTCTTATTAAGAGTTTAAGACATTACACTTTAAAAAATCTACTATAGCATTTTACAATAATTTTTTTTCTTATCAAGACATGAAAATTTACTAATCATAGCATTGTACTTCCCATTTTTTTCTTATAAAGACATTATACTCCGAAAAATCTACCGATCATAGCATTGTACTTTCCATTCTCATAAAGACATTATACTTTAAAAAATCTATCCAATTATAGAAGTTAAAATTGTCTTCTGTTTTTATGACATTGATAAAATCGGGTAGATTTTAAGTATCAAGCCGTAATAAGAAGTAAAAGTAGGATGCTATAATAAACAAAAAAAATCAATAAAAGCACGTTGCTATTTCTAGCATATAACCCTGATTTTCGAATAAAGATACAAAGCTTTTATTTTTCTTACATTGTCCATTTATCAAGTCAAGACCTCTCTCATGCAAAATCTTCAACCGAAAAACGTATCCAGACAAAAAAACATCAACACCTTCTTCTGATGGACAATATTTCATCCCATAATCCTTCTGAAGACTACAAAATACAACAAAATTAAATAATAAAAAAACTCCACATCATACTAAAAAAAGAAACACAATATAAATCAAACTCTACCATTCTCCAATTCTTAACAAGAAAGCAGATTTAGTTTTCTCAATCGCCACGTCATCCATCGGCCAGTTCCCTGAACCTTCCAGCTACATTACACAAACAAATAAACTCAATAAAATAATTCAAATATAAAAAAACAGTAATTTCAACAAAGTAAGAACATATCATGCCTGAATCATAACTTCAAGAGATGGTACACACGTTGATAACATTTTATTTCCAACTTTTGTTCCATTTAATAACGGATGTGATCTTGGAGGAAATACAGATGTATGTCTAAAAGCTGCAAAAATAATACATAATATTTATATATCTGAAATTTCGGATATTAAAAATTAAAATACAGTATCCAAGATTTTTGGATACCTGAATCTAGAGGTTGTACACTGGAGATTCCTAAAGGAACATCACTTAAAAGACGTAAACGTTTAGATAAAGTTCCAAAACTTTCAAGCAAACTTCCATTAGAAACCGTATCTGTATCATAAATTCATAATTCATATAAGTATCTGAAATGGTAAATCTTAATTGTTTGTAAAGATTTAATTATAATTTATAAATACCTCCACTATCATACACCAATGAAAAGTCAAGTTGGTCAACCGCATAAGTGATGTTTTCTTGTGTCAAGGACAGGTGGCGATTAAGTACATACTCGGTGACATGTTTTATAATAAGGTATCTCTTTGCTGGCTTGCATTTCCACACTATTATCAAAATAAATATTTAATTACTATAAAACAAGAAAAATTAGACATTTTGTACCAATTTTAAAGACATTAGGAGATTACTTACAAACACATTCTCTAGTACCACTTTTGAATTGGTACAATTCTGCTTTGTCCCCCCAAAACTTCCGGAAGTTTAAAGCCTATTTGAGAAAATTAATACAATTACTATGTGTGTATTAAATAATCAATACAAATTTTATATAATCAGTATAAAAATTACCTCTTCTTTGTTCCCAAAAAATGGGCCACGTGTATATTCATCAAAGGCTTCTGGTAAGCTGATGGAAATTCCAACTATTAATGGCTCTTTGTCAAGAACTGACAAACCCTAAAATTTTAAGGTAGTTAGTAGTTTTTGAATGTGTATAAGGAGAATTTGATGTTAATATTATTATAATTATACTAAAATACATGGAATCACATACATCACTGATATTGTTTATTGATGATGTATTCCGCCATGTCACACGTACAAACTTTGCTCTTTCTCCTAAACCTTCTAGAAGCAAAGAATGTACTTTTTTCTCATAAAGTCTCCAAGATTCATTATCCAAACAAAACCCTTGTGTGGAAACTTTAGCATTTCCCTTTAAGTTCAATCTTGAAAAAGAACACGCATAAAAAATAAATAAGAATTTCGAAATATTGAAAACAATGGAGAAAATGGTAAAGATTGAATTACCTCATGCAATAGTCAAACTTAGCAGGAAAGTCAACCTTGGTCATAAAAAGCTCAACAAAACCTCCCTCTTTGCATTTATCGATACATTTGAGTGCCAAAGCAGCCTCCTCTTGAAGCTGAAATCACAAAAAAACATTAGGGGTATATACGTCTTTTGTCTTTGGGGCATATAGGTTTGGTATGATACCTCAATCAAACCACTCTTTGTCATGCGGTATGCTAAATTGAAATGAGCTGATAAATCACATATAACTGCTGGAAAATACTGTACATATCTCTTTCTTTCCTATAATATAAAAAAGTCAAATTATGAGAAAATTCTACTTAAAATAAAAAAAGAAAAATATCAAGAACATGAGAATGTGTCATTATCATACCTCCTTTGACATATCATCTCCTCCCTCAGGCTTGAAGAAAATTCCAGTGCCCCATAACTTTGAGGTTGCTATTATTGGTGAAAGATGTAAATAAATTGCTATTATGGGTAAAAAGTGTAATTACATACTATTATGGGTTACAAATAAAAGTGCATTGCCTATATTGGTAAAAAGAGGAATGTACATTTCTATTTCTCCCCTCTAACTTTTACAGTCATTACAATAAGTTAAATGTTTGAAACAAGTGTCTCCATAGGTTATAAAAACTACTAAATTTAATAAGCTTCCATAAGGAGATACACATACCTATAAAGTCCAATGTGATACGAAATATCTGCATTGTTGTCATTGTCTTGTTAATGCGAAATCTACCAGATTCTGAAGCAAGGTATGCCATTAAAATTGAGATAAGGTAGCCATTTATGCAGTCATAAGTATGTAGAGAACTTCTCTGTCGGGCCCACACCTAAATCATTCAAAAAAAAGCTAAATTTCTTTCACAAAATCATGGATAAAATGCATGAAAAAGTTAAAACTTGAACAAAAAGGTTACCATACTTTCAACAAAACTAAAGCCTCTTGTAAAGCCTTCCATCCAGTAAAAGTATTTCTGACAAATTCTGCACCATGTTCTATAAACATGTCCTCTAATAAACTATTGTTGTACACAGGGGTAGCTTCAGAATCACCTTAAAAACACACAAGTTCATAAGATGAAAATAATCAAAAAAACAAAAAAATATTTTGAAGTATTTAGATGATAAAAGATGATACCTTGACTCAAAACATGAAGATTGTTTCGCTCTATGTTTAACTTTTGGACATTGAAAAGAGAATCTGCTGTTGGAATCAACCTTATAGAAAATACTGGAACTCCAGTAGACTTCACAACTATAATATGCAGCAAACAAACATTTTGTTGATAAAAAATGGTGTTAAAATAAATGAGAAATCAAGCTACTAACCAGGATAGACAATGAGAATAGGTTTCCTGGCTTCATTTTGGAAGAATGACCATTCTACCCTTTGAGCTATGGAAGAAGACTCCAAATACTTCTTGATTATACAGAGATACAAGCATCTTTTCCCATGGTATCGATGATTCATATAGTCTTTCTCATTGAAGCACTTCTGAACATCCCAAATACAATAGGTTTACGAATGAAACAAGAAACAAAGCGACTGATTTAACATGTTTATGCCCATTATTTATAAATTACCTTTGGCAACCGAATGTAAAGATCAACATTTACATCAGGCTTCACGATACATTGAAATGAATAACTTCCACCGATGTTAATCGACTTAGGCCTCTTGAACTTGAACTCAACTTTGTCTGCACCGATATCGTTGATAAATTTCGGAGCCAAATCGGCAGTAACCTAACACATTCAGAAAAAAATGAATATCAAATTATCACGAATTTCCACAAAGTAATAGCGTGGGTTTAGGGTTTAGGGTTTAGCTTTAAGCACCTTTACATCTTCAGGGATTTTATTGATGCATTTTTTGATAGAGGAAATGGCATCGTTAACGGTTTTAGTAGTTTCAGAAGTGTAATCAAGCTGGACTTCCTTCATTAGCTCTGCGACCTTTAAGTTCATGGTGTCTGTGTACTCCTCGGAAGCAGCCATGGCGGTCGGTAGCTGTGGCAGAAACGGCAGAGAGAATGAGATTGGCGGTTGCATAAGGGGTTTTAACTGACGTTCATATATATTGGGCCGTTAATGGATAAGTTTGAAATCTTATTGGGTTATGCATACATTATAATCTTATTTGCCTTACTCAGCCCAATAGTCTTTATGTGTATTCGGCCCAATGACGTATCATGATATTGGCCTATTGGGTGTGATGGGCATATAGGACACTTGGTAAATTATTGCACAAATTTTTTTGACACCTTTATAGGACGATGAGAATTATCTAGCACACATAATGTATTTGATTACCTTTTTGTTATCATATATAGAAATAACTAAAGGAAAGAAGTAACGTACCATTCAAGATTCTAGGTTCAAGAAGATTTGGAAACGGAGACGAAGGATTGAGTGGTAGAGACGCATAAGGCGGAGGAAAAGGGAATAGGGCGGTGGAGCCGTGGAGGTCGGAGATAGATGATGGATCCGTGGCCGGATATGGGAATAGTGGAGCGGCGGCTGCCGTTTGCAAAGAAAACTTCAAAGAGCGAATCGTGTTTAATTTTTGTTTTCAAGGTTTTCTTTGTCTTTTTACTTCTTTTCTATCCCATTGTCCTTTTTTTTTTATCTTATTTGAATATTTGATAAACTTAAAAATCAAAAGTCATAATATATTGTTATTATTATTGTTATGATAACAAGTAACTATTATAAATATTATCTACAAAGGAGATCTATTTATTTTTATTAACAAACCTCCGAAGATCTATGTATTTTTGTTAACCAACCATTTGTTAATTTGATTATTTTTTTTTTCATTTTTTATGATCAAAATAGTAAATCAATTTTCAATGTAGATTATGTGATGTGGTGCGTCACCTTAAAATGGATAGGCCCTTGGGTGTCCATCTAGTAAAAAATCAAGTGTCCATTGAATATTACTACTTAATCGGTAAAAATAATTCCAAAACAAAGGTTTTTTTTGCTAAAACATGAATCATTACATTGTTTCTTCGGTATTTTTTTTGTGAAAAAAGTTTTTTTGCATTATCTAAGGATTCCTTTTGTTGGCTCGTCAAAAACATACAAATGATATACTTCTTGGTATTCCTACCAAAATTGTTGTTCTTATGATCCCAAATCCCCAAACAATCATAAACGATGAGCTCGTGCTCTTCATCGACTGGTACAAAATATCATATATATGTACAAAAGTATTGCATTTAATTTGAAACATTTGTTCATAGAAAGATGGCCTAGTGCTCTTTGGAGTCCGGTTTAAAAAACGGATCAATTTTTGTCAAACAAATGTCAAATTTGATTTTGGCCAAATCTGTTGAGATTTAAACCTATTTCGAAGCAAAAATATCCAAACCGATATGAACAGGATAGAATTAGATTATATAAAGCAGTTTGAAAAAACTAAAATTTTGATATATATATATTTTTAAATTCAATAAAATAAATAAATTGTCATAGAGCTTTAAGTCTAACAACGAAAACAATACATCTGTATTTGTATCTGCATCTATATATGTATCGGTATATCTATAATAGAGGTCATCGAAAACGATGTGATTAAATATAATTTGTTCTCTTAAACCATATCCATATGAAACCAATATGACTTTTCATATTCTTCAAATTAATTATGCTCGATTTCAATATAAATCCAATGTACATCTTTTATGTCTATATTATTTTGATATTGTCTTACCGTATAAATGACACATTATATAATACTTGTTTTACTTTATATGAGTTAAACATGTTTATATATTATAAATAGTTTGAATATTAACTAACGAAGATTGTAGTTTCTTTTTGATAATATCAATAAGATAAAGAGTAAATACCTGAATTTAACAGTTCATTTAAACGTCTCAGCAACTAAAACTCTTGCTACCGTAACAACAGAAAATTTAACTTACACTAAATAATAAAATAAAGCATAAACTAGTTTAACATGTTAACACTATATGGACATATACCATCAACACAATTAAGAATTTAATATATATATATATATATATATATATATATATATATATATATATATATATATATATATATATATATATATATATGAAAGTTTGTTCACATGATAACATTAACACTACTCTTTTATCAATTTAACCATCAAACCATTTGCACGGATTTCTGTATAGAGGAGAAGAAGGGAGAAGAGAGGAGAGAAGAGACAAGAAGAAAAGAGAAAAGCTTACCGATTTTCCGGATGAGGGCGGCAGGTGGAAGACGGTGACGATGGTAGAGGTGGGTGTTGCTATGATCGAGAAATTGTTGAAGGCGGGGATGAAGCAAAGGCGGTGGCGAGGAGGAGGACGAGTGGCGGCTGATGACGATGAGGAAGGAGGAGGGAGTGTTGACGATGGTGTCGGATGAAGGCGCCGACGATGGTGTCGGAGGAAGGATCTGATGAGAGAGTGAGAGTTGAGAGACATGTTCTAAAGAGGAAATGACATTGTTTAGATATGGGTTTGAAGCTAAATGGTTTAGAGGTCTTTGGTTGATTAAGAGGTTCAATTTTGACAAATCAAACACTCTTAATGGTCGAACCATTCAAATGCAACCTCTGAATGGAGTCGGTAAGAGGCTACCAAACATAACCTAAATGTAGTAAATTTCTTTATGAATATAAGGGAACATACGTACTTTACTTTTCCCATGTTTATTACATATGATGTGTATCACTAGTCACTATTTATGTATTATGTCAAAGTTTATGTGAACACACTTTAAGATTTAAATGCAAGAAACAACCATATACTTTCATTTCTTTAAAATACAACATATGCTTCCATCTATTTCATATCAATCCACTATAATTTTGGAAATCTACCACATCTAAACATTACACTTTCAAGTTCTTTCTCTTTATGACATCACACTTTTGTAAATATATATATATATATATATATATATATATATATATATATATATATATATATATATATATTGATAGGCATATCATAACGATACACTCGACAGCGTGACAGCACAACCTCGCCACCTCCCAGATCGCCAGCCAGCAGCCAGGGGCCGCGTGGCCTGCCTGGCTGGACAATATCCGCTCCTGGCAGCTTCGAACAGCTGGCCATCGCTCTGACCAATACAAAGGCGACACCTAATCCCATGATAGTCCGCCATGTGGACTGTCAACAGCATGCGACCAAGATAGTGCACGAGGCACTACCTGGTCGGCCTAACAAACCAATCACAGACAACCGTAGAAAATTGTCCAATGAGTATAGGGTCCGCTGCCAATACTGACGCTTGATCCCTATACATGTACATCGGTTTATGATGATCAGACCCTATGGAAAGATCATCATCGTAATCCAAGCCTTCATTCTCACTCTCATTGTTTTCATACTTTTCCCATCGTCGATCACCGTACTGACTTAACCGTTAGAGCGCCCTCCCGGGAACGCCTCTCGGAGTGCGACTGGCCCCCTTTCTGTTGTTGTGAACCCATGTCTGAGTAGAACCCGATTAGAAGAGCATCATTGTCGGATCGGTTCGCATCATTTGTGCCATCCGTTGTATGACATTGTAAGATTCACATTCTCGTAACACCAAATGGCTACTTCGTCGGACGGCGAGCAAAGCGGCGCCCCCAAAGCCCAATTCGGCCCATGACAAGTATCAACAGCCCATAGCCTTTCTTTCAATGGGGAATTGACATCGTGGGACCGTTCCCAGTGGCCCCATGAAGGGTAAAATTCCTTATTGTGGCGATAGACTACTTCGCCAAATGGGTGGAGGCTGAACCGCTAGCCTCCATCTCAGGGCGAAGTGTCGTCAAATTCATGTGGAAAAACATACTCACAAGATTTGGTACACCACCAGTGTTGATCAGCGACAATGGATTGCAGTTCGCAGAAAACCCGTTTCGAGGGTGTTGTGAAAAGAATCAAATACGTCAACAATTCACATCAGTGGCCCACCCACAATCAAATGGCCAAACAGAGGTAACCAATTGAACCATCATGAATGGAATTAAAAAACGGCTGGGAAAAGCCAAGGGCAACTGGGTAGAAGAGTTGCCAAGTGTTTTATGGTCGTATCGCATAACTCCCAGGACAAGCACTCAAGAGACTCCATTCAGTCTAACATATGGCACAAAAGCCATGCTCCCGCCAGAGCTCGCGATAGCTTCCATGAGAGTCACCGCCTTCACACCAGAGAAAGCAGAGGAAGACTTATGGCATAGCCTCGACCTTCTAGAGGAAAGATGTGAACTCGCCAACATGCGACAAGCAACATACAAATCCAACACAGAGCGATGCTACAACAAACGGGTGAAAGATAGGGCCTTTAAAGTAGGGGACTTGGTCCTCAGAAAGAATGAAGTGAGCCATGCCCAGCCAAGGGGAAAGTTAGGACCAACATGGGAGGGCCCCTACAAAGTGATAGAAGCATGTCGCAATGGTGCATACATATTGGAGACCCTCGACGGGGACGCGATACCAAGAACTTGGAATGTCCAAAATCTGAAGAAATTTTACTTCTAAAAAGCTCCAAAACACACGCCCAGTAGTAGCAAGTTAACTTTAATTGTAATGGCTGTTGCCCCTTAAGGAACCGAGTTCCAAGGCCTTTGATGTATGTTGCACACCTGTGCCATTTCGTTTTTCAATCAATAGCAAACCGGTTGGGCTGATCACCCAACCGTAGGTAATTTACGAAAATTAATCCTAACGTTTAAAGTCGAGCACCATTTCTTAGGTCGAATCCTAACGTTTAAGGCTGAGGACCATTTCTTAGGTCGAATCCTAACGTTTAAGGTCGAGCACCATTGCTTAGGTCGAATCCTAACGTCTAAGGCGAGCACCATTCCTTAGGTCGAATCCTAACGTCTAAGGCTGAGCACCAATGCATAAATTGAATCCTAACGTCTAAAGTTGAACACCAATGACCAGGCCAAGCCTTACAAAACCAAAGCTATCAATTAAGAGGACAAAAGAAACGGCTGTGTTGAAAAATATATTTTTGTATGTGACCATCACTGAAATAAGATGAACTGTTTTTATCTAACAAATATTATCAGTTTATTTCAGGTTGCGTGAATTCAAGATCAAAAACAAGAATGAATCAAGACCCAAGAAACCGTGAGAAAACAACCAAACCTAAGGAAGTGATGCTACGAACCAAAGAGCAAAATACAAAAATGTCACCCTGCTACAGCAATCACGACGCGACAGAAGCCATGGTCGCAACGTGAAGAAAAACAAAACACAGAAGTCCAGATTGCTACAGCAATCGCGACGCGACGGCACTCACGGTCGCGACGCGAAGCCCTCAACGCGACACCACCAACTTTTCAACCGCGAGGCTACCAACACAACGCACTAACCAGTGGCCGACCAAAAGCAACACGACAGCGCACCCTCGCGACGCGACGGAAGACCTGGTCGCGACGCGAACGCTGTTCTTCAGCAACTATAAATAAGAAGCTCACCTCTTGCCATTCTTGTGCAGTGCAAAAAACCTTACACCACATCATACTCATTCAAGCACCAATACATCAAGATTACCCCACGTCCAAAGAGCAAAAAACCTGCCAAAACTCTCTAGAAAACTCTTTTCAACCAAAGAAAATCCACGTCCAAACAAACACCAAACAAAACCGCTACACCTATACTCTACCCGACACCAAACAAAACCTCTACCCAACACCATACAAAACCTCTACCCGACACCAAACAAAACCTCTACACTACACCAAAAACAAAACCTCTACCCGACACCAAACTTCAAACCTCTAAACAACCTCAACCCGAATACCAAACTACAAAACCTACACACCCTCTACCAAACACATACACCACGAAAACTAAAACACAAAAACCCCGTGCATCTCAATTAAACTGACACCAAAAACCCATTTCACCAAACACCAAAAACTACCAAACCTCATCCTACCGTAAAGAACAAGAATCGACGCTTCAAAGAAAACACCATCTTCCTCAGCTATCGATAAGTTCTTTTGAAATTATTTGTGTCGTTATTGATTTATTTAAACTGTTATAAATCAACTGTACCAAATATCCAATACATCCGAATTGAACCTTGACAACGAAAACATATGTGGACTGTATTTAACTGAGACATCTAACTTCTAACTTCTAACCTTTTTATTTATTGTAAAAACACTTTATCGTTGATAATGGCGTTTATTACATCTAACCTCTAACTTCTAACATTTATTTTATTTACCGCTTTCTGTCTATTTAAATACTGTCTAGATTAAATTTACCGCTTTATTTTACTTATTTACAGCTTTCAGTAACTTAATTTTAGTTTATATTTATTCCGCAACTCTTATTTATTCCGCATATTATAGCTAAAATACATATCTGTCACACAGTAATCGGCTTAAAAACCTTATTCGTGGAGATCAGTTATCGTATATTTTCAACAGGCTGCACAAAACAAACAAGCAAAAGGCTGCAAGTATGAGCAAAGCAAATAAACACGACGCAAGAAACACTTTAAGAAAACACAAATGCCCGTGCATAACGTTCAAAAGAAAGAAGGCACGACTGGGAAAAAAACAACCACCAACATGCATCCAGCGTCACAAAAAGAAAAAAAAAGCCGTCCACAAGCATTGTTTAAGTTACAACCATATCGAATAAATTCAAACAAACCAACTACTCATCAGCATCCACTTTTAGCAGCTCCCTCAACTCCTCCACGAGGATCCGCCCGAGATTCAACATCCTTGCATAATCAAGCATGGCGAAGTCCTCAATAGCAGCATCCATCTCCTGGGTGTGGCTGGTAGTAGAACTTCTCTCCCCGGCATCAGACACACTAATCTGCACCTCCCGGCGAAGACCACGACGGGCAGCTTCCTCGCCTGCAGCGTAACAGACACGCCTTACACGGCCAATGATGTGGATCATATCAGGAACCATAAAAACCTTCTCCACCACCCTCACTACACCTTCCTCAACCACCCATTTCAAATCACTCTCAACCTTTGCCAATGCCACCGCCTTCTCCTCCAAAGCACGTTCTTTCTCGCATAACTCTGTATCGAGACTCTTAGCACGGATCATTAAACCTTCGTTCTCTTGCTCAACCCTAGCCAATTTATCTGAGCACCGACCAACTATTCCTCAACAGACATTTTTTCAGCAACAAGCAGCTCAAACTTATGGTCGAAATCACGAGCAGCACCTTCCAAACTGGCCACCTGAGCCTTCAACTCCTCCACCGACGTGACCAAGCGTGCACTCTCAACTATGGCATTGCGAGCCTCTAGATTTAGAGATTCCCGGTCAGTAGAGGAGGAGGATAAATGCTCGATTCGCTTTGCAATGACGGCTAAATAATAGGCAGATTGAGTAGATGCAAACCTTAAAGTGTTAATCGGGTGATCGTGGGTAAAACCCTCCATCTCAGTATTCGTGGCAGGGGAAGGCGTGCAAAGCAAAATCTATTGCATTTTCCCGAGTGGACAAGCGGGAACCTTCAACAACTTCCTGTCTGGAAGAAAAGGCAAATACACATAATCAGTCCACACATGCGTCCCTAAAGCATCCTCACCAGGACCAGACTCCCCGCCACCACCATAAACGTTTCCCCTAGAACCCAAGTCACCAGCGATACCCTTTCCTCGGTCCCCCGCATCCCTAGAGACCGGCAGATCCCCGGAAGCCCCACCACCTGCACTTTCGTCGTCAGGAATTTCAATAGCTTCAGACTTGCTAGACCCAAGACCATCCTCCTTCAAACTACTCAACAGCCTGCGACGGCTAACTCGTCTCACCAATCTGGTCTCCACATGACCCTCAGACTGCTCCAAAACACCCCAATCTAGTTTTCTTTTGTTTTGAAACCTGGACGAACCCTTAAGGATACCCTATTTGCTATCGTGCACCGATTCGAGAGACCCTCCGTGATCTCCCCTAGACAAACCTCCAACTACAGCATCGATTAACGAAAAATCACCAAGCTCCTCCCTACCCGAGTCTGCCCCCTCTCACGCCTGGATCTCCTGGGCACGAGCCAGCATGTCCAAATTTCGAAAAGAAAAAGGAGCAGATACATTATCAACTAAATCAACCTCCCAATATTGAAGCTCTCCCTTCCAATTTTTACCAAGAACATCCTCAAACTGAACCATATAAGGAACATCTACACAAAAAAATAAATGACATAACCAAAGGTAGGAAGAAGGAAACGAGAACACTAACGGAAAATAACGACATACCTTTCTGAATCACAAAAAACTCAGGCATCTTGCCACGTATCCTCCAAGATGTACTCAAACCTCTACCAGCCAAGATGTGCTTAGGGAACTCCTCAGGAACCAAACGAAAATGGTTCAAAATCTTTACCATCTGCTCCCCATGAGGAAATAGCTTCGGAATCTGATCGGAAACAGGGCAGTTCGATGGTACCGAGCACCGTCTCACGAAACATTCACCCAAATCCATCGGTTCTGCAAGTGCTTCGGTAAGCTCTCGGGTTCAGGAACTAGGACGTGAACACTCGTCCTCCTGTAGAACGCGTAATTTTCCACAGAAGCGACAAAGCGAAAATAGTGCTTGGAAACGTAAAAATCAGGCACCAAGCCTAGTGAACGACACAACACTTTGAAGGCCACAATTTTGTTAACAGAATTGGGAATTAGCTGATGAAGACCAACGTTGTTTTGACGGAGTACCTCGTCGGTAAAATTAGATGTGGGAAGACGGTATCCAGCATCGAAGGTTTTGAGATAAATCTCAACCTTCCCTTCAGGGGGAGGGAAAAACCGGCACCGGGGGACAGAATCAGGACTTCATCCTCTGGTTGAAAGTCGTACCGTTCAACGAGTGAACCATAGACCTCGTCGGCAATTTCTTGATCGGCAACGTTAGCCATTTCGAAAACGAAATAAGAGAATGAAAGACAGAAAGAAAGCGAGAAGAAGAAAAGAAATAGGAAGACCTATAAGAAAGCAAAGGGAAGAGAATATGGAAAGCCCTAAGTGAGATAAATAAGGATAAGGAGCGGGAAACTCAAAAAATACCCTAATGATGAAAACTGACATGAGTCACGCCAGCTATAATTATGCAGACTTACTAGGGAAGCAAACAGCCGCGAACTTAGTCTAGAACGTTAAAGCTAGCCTCGCCAATATTTTGACTACCAGACTAGGGGGACTTGATAGCGTATCATAACGATACACTCGACAGCGCGACAGCATAGCCTCGGCACCTCCCAGATTGCCAGCCAGCAGCCATGGGCCGCGTGGCCTGCATGGCTGGACATTATTCGATCCCGGCAGCTTCGAACAGCTGGCCATCGCTCTGACCAATAGAAAGTCGACATCTAATCCCATGATAATCCGCCATGTGGACTGTCAACAACGGGCGACCAAGATAGTGCACGAGCCACTACCTGGTCGAACTAACGAACCAATCACAGACAACCACAGAAGAGTGTCCAATGACTACAGGGGTCTGTTGCCCAGACTAACGCCTTGGTCCCTACACAGGTACATCGGTTATATGATGATCAGACCCTATGGGAAGATCATCATCGTAATCTGAGCCTTCACTCTCATTCTCATATTCTTCATACTTTTTCGATCGTCGATCACTGTACTGACTTAACCGTCAGAGCGCCCTCCCGGGAACGCCTCCCGGAGCGCGACTGACCCCCTTTCTGTTGTTGTGAGCCTAGGTTTAAGTAGAACCCGATTAGACGAGCATCATTGTCGGACTGGTTCTCATCACACACACATATATATATATATATATATATATATATATATATATATATATATATATATATATATATATATATATATATATATATATATATATATATATATATATATATATATATATATATATATATATATATATATATATATATATATATATATATATATATATATATATATATATATATATATATATATATAAGTAATCGGGTGAGTACTCTTCTTAAAGTGAGGACTCGTGAAGACACCTTAAAAAATTGAAAAAAAATAAATAATATAAATAATAAAATACATCATAGTACTATATTGGAGAAAAGAATACGAAAAAAACTTTTGGATCATTATTTTTTTAATATTGAAACAATGATCCACAAAATAAAATTTTTTGTGGATCATTACTGTTTGTCAATGATCCATTTTTTTCCAATTTTTTTGATAATGTTATAATACTATTATCGATTTTATGATATGTATTTTTTATATTTTTTTTCAATTTTTTAAGGTGTCCTTACGAGTCCTCACCGGAATGGGATATATATATATATATATATATATATATATATATATATATATATATATATATATATATATATATATATATATATATATATATATATATATATATATATATATATATAGTCCGTTTCAATATAGAACCAATATTTTCCTAGGAACCGTACAAACTTTTTGACTGAATTTTTTTTTTCAAAAAAAAATGACATAATACACCTAGTTGCTTATATTTAAGACTTTTTGTCAAAAAATTTGAAAAATAATATGTATACACGAAATATGTGTTGGATTAGGTGTCTAAGCCATGACTTTACAACTATATTTATCTTGTTAATTGAAGCAAAGTCCATTTGGGTTGCCCTCATAGCTGGAGGTCAGGATAGAGTTCAGTTGAGTAAAAGGTTGATTTATTAATTGTGTAATAAATCAATAGAATTAATTAAATGGTTTATTAATATATTTAAGTATTAATATATTAATTAGAAACTATAATAATTAATTGAGATTTAATCTAGAATTAATTGGATTTAATTTAGTTATTAAATTAATTAATTAAAAGTGTGAGGACTAGTTTGTATTTATTCAATAGTTGAATAACTGGCAAAGAGAAGTCCAGGGGCCAAAAGTGGCGCCACCCTTGGAGGCTTCTCTAGGGTTGGCGAAAACCCTAATTAGGGTTTAGGGATCTGGTCCAAGTGGTCAACAGGTTTGCCCACTTGGAGGCTCCTTAGGGTTTCAGGTGTAACCCTAGGAGGCTATAAAAGGAACCCTCTGGCTCCCCATTATTCACGCCAATTCTCACTGTGATTACTCTGCTGGACTGTCTTCTCCATTGCTGTGGGTATGACTTTCATTTGAGGCATGATACTTTTGCTGCTAGCTTCAAGAACAAGATTCAAAGGTTGGTAATTCTTGTTTTAATATTTAGAATTTATTGTTGGCCTTTAGATATTAGTTTATTATCTTCATAGAAGAAAACATAGATCTTTCTTGGGTTGCATGTGAACCATAGGAATATTTGTTTTCATTGTTTGCTAGAAAACCCTCTCAGTGGTATCAGAGCATAGGATGTTTTCTTGTGATTGATATAAACTGCTTGAATGTTTTTTGCCTTAGGGTTTTTGCCAAAAACTCTCTTGGAATGGCCTCAATTTCGTGGCCTAGGCTAGGGTTTCCTAACCCTAGCCGCCACCGTCTTTATTCCCCCCCTGATTTGCTTGATTTACTTGCCTTTTATAAGTAGGTTGTTATTTTTGGTAACTGTATCTAATAAATAACTGGAACCCTTATTTGTTGGCTTGTATTTTTTGAAAATTGTGGGGCCTTAAATAGATAAAATTAATTTGATTAATTTATAATATCTATCTTAGATTTAATTAGTTTAATTAATTGTTAATTAAAAGATCAATTAAATCAGCTTAAAGAATTAATTTAAATTTTCAAAAATTGTTTAAAAATTTGCGAAAATTATAATTAAATTAATTCTAAAATATTTTAATAAGATTAAAATATATCTTATATATTTATGATTAAAAGTTAATTATTTATATATAAGAAAATTGGTTAGTCTTACCGCAAGTAGGCCTCATTCACAAAACTGTCCTATAAAGAGGGTATAAGGCGACTGACTATAAAATGTTAGTCTAATGGGTATCCACTCTTACCCACCGCTCTCCTGGTCAGTCGAGTGTCGTTAGCCGAACGGGTTTGATAGAACTGCTAAGCCTCTTAAAAGTATACTGCTATAATTGAAAGTACTAGAACTTTGAACAAAACCCAATCTAGTTACTTTAGGATAAAAAATATGAATTGGTGCTAATCCATGGAATTGCACATTGCACTTTGTGGAACGTTGGTGGAGCGTGTGTGGTTTACCGGCACACCAATAGGGGTTCACAAAGACTTTCAATGGGTTTCTCGATTTTGTCATTATTAACGGAGCGTGTGTGGTTAACCGGCACGTTAATTAGAGATGACAATTGACTTCGAGAGTACCGAGCGAATTTGCATGGTTATTCACACCCGGTTTGTGATCCTCGGCATCCCAGTCACAAACAGTGGGGCACATCCGAGACTAAACATGCCATTGAATAGTTCAATGTGTCTCAACAGATCTAGGAATTTCATAAGATGAAATTGATAAGTGTATTATCTACCTTAATGACCATTATGTTGTGATTACGGCATCCCTCTTCACACCATAGTTGGGGCATTTTGGGTCCTAGCCTTAATAAATAATAAATTGGGTAATTATTTAAAAGGAAAAATTAAACTAATAAATTGTGTGTATTGTAGATGTCTGAATCAAGTGTCTATTCTCCTCCCTCTCCTCCTTCACCCATTTTTGAGAGCATCAGAAAGCACCTGCTAAATATGGAAAGGCTGACTGGCCTTAACTATGTGGTATGGCTTCATAAATAGAGAATAGTTCTCTGTTTTGCTGGCAAGCCATATATGACTGAGTTTCCGCTCCCCAAAGCATGACATCACACAGTAACTTGTGATGAGCATGACTCCTTGATTGTTAAGTCAATGAAAGTTCGTTGCCTAATACTGTTGATCGTTGACCTCGAGTTCCGCAGGAATTTAGAATTCCTGGGGTCAGATAAGTTAACACAGCTAGTTGTGGAAAGGTTCCATGAACTGGTTGAGAAAGGACGAGCTAAGATCTTCAAAGAGTTTGAAGTGTGTAGGAAGTAGCACCAGATCACATGTTCTCAAGACTGAGAGAAACATAGGTGAACTGTATAAATTTGGTTCCCTTTCTTGATCGGGAGTTAAAGCATTAACTCGACTCGCTGATCCGTTCATCCTGTTGTACAGGAAGGGAAACCAGATAAGACAATCATGGATATGCATTCAATGTTGACTCTGTATGAGTCGTTCATAGAGAAGCATAGTTCCATTGATTCAGCTGCTTCAGGATTGAGTCCAGTAAAAGGACACATCAAGAAATGAATATGTAGTCAATCTCGGGAGATAGCGCCGAGATAGCGCCGAGATAGCGTTTCTCGGGCTTAGGCCGAGATAAAAATCAAAATCTCGCTCAGTAATCTCGCCAGCGAGAATCTCGCCGAGATTTGCCGAGATTTGCCGAGATAATGTCCGAGATTTGCCAAGATTTGCCGAGATTTACTTTTCGGAAGATGTGAATGCATTAAACGATGTTGACTCGGATGCCGAACCCATGGATTGCGATTAGATTTATGTTTGACACGTTGACACTTTTCATATTAGAATACTATCTTTTCATATTAGAATACTATCTATGTTTTATATGACATTTTTATGCAACTTTTTGTGATATTAATTCTACGTAGTATTAATAGTCTAAAAGTAACAAAAAAAAACCCCCGCTATACCACCGCTATACCACCGCGATAAACGCTAAATCAAATCTCGCTAGGTGACCGCTATAAGGTTTATGGCTGAGATAACTGCATAGGAAATGATCCAAATCGTCTGGACCGGTTCCTCGATGTTTCATACTAGGAATCCACAGGGTGGGACACAGTCACGGAAAGATTGGAAAATGCTCCGAAGCCGAACAGTTTGGCAACTCAGGAATATCTTAAAACTCAGAACACCTGATCCTTAGTTCCTTGATACAGGATGTGTTTCTCACATTTGCTCTGTATGCATGGACTCTGTAGGATGTAGGATGTTGTTGCATAGGAGCATATTCAGATTGGATCTGAAGCTCATGCAGTTTTAGAGTTTAGTTAGATGTTGAAATCATGTTATTAGCTTATCAGATGCGTATGACATTGTCTATCATTTAATACATTGTTCAAGGATTTTGTTTTAATAAAATTGTCAATTTTCTTTTAACACATGTTGTTTGAAATATCCTTGAAATGTTGTATGATTGTGTTGAATGCATGATTAGTAATAACTTGAATATTGATACATCCAAAGTGTTTGGATTTTAGGAATTGTGCTCCTTATGATTGTTAAAGTGAATATTATAAGAATCAATTCAACCAAAGGTCCAGTTGGACAGGACTTTGGAATCATTTAACTTAGAGTCACATGATGAATTGAGTTCTTAATGTGTTAAGAAATGAATCAACCAAAGATCCAGTTGGACAGGACTTTGGAATCATTTGACTTAGAGTCAGATGATGATTAAGTTCTTTATAAAGCACATGTGGCAAGAAATGAATCACCCAAAGATCCAAAGGATAGGATTTTGGAATCAGTTGACTTAGAGTCAACTAAAGATTGCAAGTCTTGAACAAAATTAACAAAGTAATAAGTTTACATAGAGATGTAAAAGAGATTAAGATTAGGAGCAACGGACACATCAGTTGCTGTGTATTGCTCGAATCTTCAAATAGAACACAATTGTTTGTACTTTACAATATTTGTCATTCGGTATGACAAATATGGCTTCGCTTATCAGAATAAGTGATTGGATTGAAACCTTGAACGGTTCGAGGACTTCAAGGGAAGTACGAGATCCACAGAACCTGAGTGACAACATAAACTGGGAAAATGTTTCACAGTTATTCTCTTCCAAGAACATTAATAGCTATAATGTGTCTTAGAGAAGATGATGGAGCATTGGTCAAAACAGTTCGATCTTCGATGTATGAGATACATTGTCAATTAGTTTCCAATAAATTGAATACTAAACCAGTCAGACCATATTCCGACCACATTCTAGACTAAGTAGGCTTTGGAGACACTGCTGAAATGTGAAGCTGGGATTATCCCACTTGCACATAGAGAGTCCAGGGTCTTGTAGTGTTCGTCTGAACCTCATGACTAGCCTGAACCTGATCAGCAATGTCGTTTCACTGGCCATCCCGCTGTACCTGTAAAAGAAGAGCTATTTTAGAAAGAACTCATGTTCTAAGGAAACAGTGGGAGTTTGGGACAGTCCTGAATGAGTTCACGATTAGCCAAGTGAAATAACCTTTAGTCATCACTAGGCTTAGGACAGAAATCAGATTTTTGTTTTAAAATTCTGACATTATCTTCTCTTGACCAGTAGTACTGATCACCGTCATAAGTAGTTATGATCGGGGTGACATACCGAATAGTGGTAAAACACTATAGTTGGTACGGTTTCTCAATCCGACTACTTGGAAGCATTGGTGAGCCCGGTTGCTGCTAATTAAGAGAACTTTAGGACGAGATACAGTCCATGTGACAGTTTGATTGATTTTACAACTGGTATTAAAACCAGTGGGAGTAATCATCAAAAGAAACCAACATGGACAGAAACGTACCTTCAGAACATCTGGTTGAGTGAGACGATACTCAGAGTCAAGTAATTGACTTCGAGAGAAGCACTTTCAATAGAGGATGAAATCCGAAAGGATACTGCATAATGTAAGTCGTTAGTGGAGCGTGTGTGGATCACCGGCACACTAATGAGGACTCACAAAGAATATGACAGTATAAAGGTACATGGGCCCGGGATTTCCCCACGGGTATCTCGCAAGAAAGGATATTCAGATTCTCGAAATATGCCAAAGGATTGGATTTTAAGAATGGGCTGAAAGATATCCATTAAGATGTCATAAAGGTTTGGATTCTCAAAATATACCAAAAGCTCTGGATTTTGTGAATAGTCCATAACCATGTCAAAGCCAGTGGGAGTGTTGCTGTTATCTATCTCCATATGTGTGTTTCTAGGAAACGTCTCTTTTCATTACAAAGTGTAATGACTTGGTGTTAAGAGATGGATCGCTATGAAAGACTTAATAAAGATACGGCATGCTCAGGTGGTTTTAACCGTCTATGAGATAGATCAAAACTCTGCCAAGATGATCTTGATGAGACTCAAGATGCATAGCTCAGGAAAGGAGTTTCCTGTCATTGCAAAGTGTGATGATTTGGCATGAGAGGTATGAAAGGTGCAACGTACTCACATAATCCTAAGATTCCAAATAGGTTTGGAATATGACTAGATCGTATCCAACAAGTTTCTTGGATCGATCAGAAGTGTCATGAACATATCTTGATGACTTAATGCTTAGAGCATAGTGAGTTAGATTCAGGATATGACCTGGCTGAGAATACTTAATGAATGTTGTACATACGTGAGAAATCATTGGAAAATGATTGAGGTGAATGTTGATAACAATTTGAAAAGAGTTTTCAAATAAGGACTTAATGGTTAAAGAATTTCGTTGGCATTCCGATGGAGCGCGTGTGGCTCACCGGCACATCGTAACACCTCGAAATAGTCTTAGTATGCAGTCGTGTGGACTAAAGATCCCGAGAACCATGGAAAGTCACAGTACATAGAATGGAGTTGTTAGTGAGAATGACGGTATGACCAAAATTGAAATATCATCGGAAGGATATCCGATCGGATAAAGTGTATAAATGTGTAACATTTGAATACATAGAAAGAGTGAAAGGTCAAGTAGACATAGATACATAACACGAATTAAATAGTTTAAAAGGAATCTAGAAACCGATAATAGTTTATGTAAAATCCGACTTGGTGATTACCTCGTGGAGACTTGGTAATTAGACAATAGTAGCCACCAGTCAGATTTTAAGTTTCGTTTTTCCATGTTTCACTTCCCGAATAATTTGATTATTCAAAAGGTCCACAGTCGCTCATACTTTTCGGGAGTAAGTATGAATGAAGACTGTCATGAATTGGTTTGTAGATTGTCTAAGGAGTTAGACATTGCAGTAAGACTGCTACAACGTTCACGAGTACTTAGAAATAGAGATTTGAGTATTGGATAAACCCGCGCTCAATAGATTGCTTCATGGATTACATCACGAGCAATGTTGAGACGATAATATCGTATGATCTTGAAGCGGAGACATATGAGTTGAAATTTACGAGTCGGTTGTGTATTGATAATACAAAAACGCATCGGTAACTCGATGTTACAAACACATTGTTGTGTACGATTGATAAGTAAAAGACACAATCATATGAGTCGAAGCTTATTCGTTCCTTGACCCTGGTGGGAAACAGATATCTGTAGGCCGCTCGATGATTTTGAAGTTGACTAAAGTGCTGGCCAGCCTGGACTGAATTGATGTGTTCAATTAGAAGTCCGAAAGTCATAAGCAGAATCGGAAATCGGGAAACAGAGTATCAGACAGAGATTGATCTCAATCCATGTCTCGTGTCTGAAAATATCTTGTTGGACGAAGGGTCATATGATCACTTATCTTTGGACAGAACTGACTAGGTCAGAGTTCGGCAGCAGTTTCTAGGAAGCTGCAGGTTGTTTATTAATCAGAAGATAAATTAAAGTCATAGAATTATCCAAGTGGGAGACTGTTGGATTAGGTGTCTTAGCCATGACTTTACAACTATATTTATCTTGTTAATTGAAGCAAAGTCCATTTGGGTTGCCCTCATAGCTGGAGGTCAGGATAGAGTTCAGTTGAGTAAAAGGTTGATTTATTAATTGTGTAATAAATCAATAGAATTAATTAAATGGTTTATTAATATATTTAAGTATTAATATATTAATTAGAAACTATAATAATTAATTGAGATTTAATCTAGAATTAACTGGATTTAATTTAGTGATTAAATTAATTAATTAAAAATGTGAGGACTAGTTTGTATTTATTCAATAGTTGAATAACTGGCAAAGAGAAGTCCAGGGGCCAAAAGTGGCGCCACCCTTGGAGGCTTCTCTAGGGTTAGCGAAAACCCTAATTAGGGTTTAGGGATCTGGTCCAAGTGGTCAACAGGCTTGCCCACTTGGAGGCTCCTTAGGGTTTCAGGTGTAACCCTAGGAGGCTATAAAAGGAACCCTCTGGCTTCCCATTATTCACGCCAATTCTCACTGTGATTACTCTGCTGGACTGTCTTCTCCATTGCTGTGGGTATGACTTTCATTTGAGGCAGGATACTTTTGCTGCTAGCTTCAAGAACAAGATTCAAAGGTTGGTAATTCTTGTTTTAATCTTTAGAATTTATTGTTGGCCTTTAGATATTAGTTTATTATCTTCATAGAAAAAAACATAGATCTTTCTAGGGTTGCATGTGAACCATAGGAATATTTGTGTTCATTGTTTGCTAGAAAACCCTCTCAATATGCACATATGCATTTTTTTTCGCAAATGTGTATATGATCACGTTTCGTGCATATGTGCACATTTCGTGTATATATATTAATTTTTTCAAATTTTTTTTACAAAAGGTCTTAAATATAAGCGATTAGGTGTATTATGTCATTTTTTGTGAAAAAAAAATTCAGTAAAAAAGTTTCTACGGTTCCTAGGAAAATATTGGTTCCCATTTGATATTTAGTCTATATATATATATATATATATATATATATATATATATATATATATATATATATATATAAATATATATATATATATATATATATATATATATACATATACATATACATATACATATACATATACATATACATATACATACACACACACACACACACACATATATATATATATATATATATATATATATATATATATATATATATATATATATATATATATATATATATATATATATATATTGAAAATGAACATCAAATAAAAGGAGCTAAAACCCCAGCAAGGAGCTGGAGCGCTCAAGACGAATTACATATGTTTTACAGAAAAATTTGGATTAACAACCCACAAATTACTGTCTAACTCCACTTTAGAAGCTCTACTCCCTAACCAAATTAACGCCTCCCTTTGAGCCTTGAGAAATATATCTTCGACCCTCCTATTGAGAAGATTAAAAACCGAGTCATTCCTATTTTTCCAAATCGCGTGGAAAGTGGCAACGCAAACAGTGTACAACACCCTTTTATATAAATTGTTCCGACCTTGGGCT